>JAFBJQ010001193.1:293128-639813 GCA_016785345.1 Trinectes maculatus
TATTTTATTGCTTTTTTTCTGATGCTGTATTTATATTTAACCACATTTAATCACAAATTCCATAAATAAAAAAAAAAAGCATATTTAAAAATCAGTGTTAATCTGAGTGATGACTTTACAACCAAAAGGGACACTGTCAGTAACATGACAGTAACGCTCGCTCAAATCTCTACTGGGCCACTGGCAAAATAAACCACTTGACAGTAATGTATATGTTCTGTGACACACGTTTCCTTGTGATCACCGCATTGTAGCTTAACTGTAATGTATGTTATGCAAACTTAGGACACAGGAGTTGACATGACATCTGATGTGGACTCAGCGTTTTTGACACCCTTGTGCGAGTTCTTTTTCACTACGTTTCGCCATTTTCTGATTGGACTGCTGACGTATAAGTCGTCATCTAATACTTCTAACATGAAATTATTTTATTCTTGATATACCTGCTGTGGATTAGTTCCTGACCCTTTCAGAGACGATAGTCCATTTTCTCCAACGTGTGGGACACACTATAAATTGGCAGCGTCTTAAATGCGCCAAGGTCACTGAGGCCAATGTTAGATAGACACTATACATGCCACTCTTCACTTCTTGGATCAATTTCGAGAGTCTACCTGTCTTGATGTAATTGCCCTCCATTTCGCAGAAAAAAAGATTTATTGAAAATCAGATCTCAGGTTATGGGCCCTGATGACAGCAAGAGGAAAAATGCAGAATTTACTGTCTGCTTTTACAGCCGGATTTCAGGAATAATTGTTGCGGGACATGACGGTGAGTTAGCAGTTATAAACCTGTCCTCCATATAAATTACCTAATCAGGAGATCCCAGTGGTTATATAAATTGAGCCACTCATTCGTCTTCAATGGCCTGTGTGTGCATATAAAACCACAACGACCATCATATACTTCACAGGAAAGGGGGTAGCCATCGCTGTTTACAGAGTTAGGGGGAAATGGATGACTTTTTGCACGCTCAATCAACTGTGAAATGTCCATTTAATCATCCCCAGAAACCCCCCTCGTTTATTTGTGCTGCAGCGCAGATTTACATTTCCAAACATCCCCCATATTAATCATTGCTTCATCACGCCCTCCAACTGACAAGACGCATAAACCACCTCAGTGTACTGCCCCGTCGACTAATGTGTGTATATTTCTGCCTAGGAGCATATGTGCATCCGTATTTGTGTGTATTAGAGCACTCTGAATGTGTGAGCGTGAGGCAGGAAACCTGCCGCCCTTTGATTCACTCACCACTCACTGTGTCCAGCAGAAATATTGAGTTTTAGTGGCATGATTGGATTTTTTTTTCCGTCCGCCGAGGTTTTTGAAACACAACTTCTCAGGGCCTGGAAGCCAAATGGGAGTCACTCACATGCACTTTTTCTTCTCGGGAGGAAATCGGAATGATTGATGTTATTTTTCAGGAAACGGCATCAGAGAAAAGCACATGAAGTTAAAAATGTCACGTACTGTCTTGTTTTTTTTGTTTTTTTTTAAGGTTGTTCTGGCTTTAAATAGCAAGAGTTCAGTTTAACTCTTGGATAAAAAGCTGCAAACAAAAAGGCAACAACAAGTGTTGAGGAAACTGCTTCCCGCTCTGTCCTCTGTATAACGCAGCAGGAGTGATTTACACGTACTGTACTGCGACGGAACTATCTTGACAGAACCTCTCTACCTGCCGCTGTAATGAACTTCAGCATCAACAATGAATCCTTCATGAAAGAGTGAAGTATGAGTTTATCACCCGGGATGAGAAGCATGTTACATTTGCCACTTTAAACAAGATGAATGGGTCACTCAGCCATTTACATTCTCATACATTTTTATGACTCTGCCATGAAGTGAATTTGATCTATTGGTAACAAGATAAATGATGGGCATAAAGCTTTGGCAGTCCTGACTTTAAACAATCTTTCATTTGATGCCAGTCTTTTGCTTTTTACATGACGCACCATCTGTCTTCACAACCTTGTGCTGAAGTCGTCGAAGAGTAAGGAAGAAATTGCAACCTGTCTCGGTCCCTGAGGCGAGTGCAAAATTCCACTTGCCACCCCACACTTTGTGTGTTGCATGCGCGTGTCGTTCACGACAGGATGCAGGTTGACCTCTGTGGTGCACAGAGGGATGTTTTGTCCCACCTGGTCAATGGAGACGTTCAACCAACCATGGAAGTTTGTCACGCAGTGGCATGAAAAGCAGCTGAAAGCTTCACTTTGCACTTTGCCAGCTCCTTTCAGATTTCTTTCGGCATGGTGCTTGTACGTGTACATTTGAGAATGGAATTTCAGGGGCACAGGGAAAGAGCTGGATCGCCGGAAATATCCCCCGTCAAAGGGTGATGGAGGACGGTGAATGGAGCTGTCCGAGGGATCGGAGTGATGGAAGAAGACATCCTCTCTGCTCTCTCTCAGTGTCAGTGTCCTTCATCCCCCTCTCCCTCTCATTCTTGTTGTCGGGTTACTTTACACGTGGTGTTGGCCGCTTAGATGTAATCATTGGAAATATTTCAGCAGAGCAATCTGTCTGTGACTGTCACGTAGATGAACCTTTCGGTCGTACGGATGGTCGGCAGATTACAAATGTTGCCGTCAGAGCCCCGTGGATGGATCCTTGTGGAGACCTCAGCACCTCTGTGCTGTAATTTGAAAACAGCCCCGGTCCATTTAGTCACCGGCGAGCGAGGGTGTTGCGGTGCAGACAGAATGATGTATCGCCTGGTCCGGCTAAATGACAATTTTATTTCTCACCTCCACTTTCACCTCGAAAAATTACCAACGGACTTTTCTCCATGGCAACTTTTGACTGAATCTGATATCAATCATGATAAGTTGCACATGCATTTGCAGTGGAGACAATGACACTGATGTCCCATGGCATTGACTGGACCGACGGTAAATACCAACAATCACAGACAGAAGTATTTTTTCTAGAAGTAATGCTTAAGGCATCTTTTGTAAGAGACACACACACACAATGCTGCTGGGAAGATAAACAGGAAGTACAACAGATGGCCTTTGTTTGGGTATCAACGACGAGGCCTGTAATTTACACCCTTATGGGCGACGCCATTGCAGCTAGGGGCATCGCTGTGCTGAAAGAGACAGGGAGGGAAGGCGAGAGAGAGAGGCAAAGAGCTCCATCATGGAAAAGGGAGCTCCTGTCTGCCGCAGTGGTCCGGGACAAAGCTGAGAGCTCCCAGACGCCCTGTATGATTAATGACTTATGGCCACGCTGTGTGGAAGCCTGGTAATTAGCTACAGGCTGATTAAAGACAAGTAAACTTCTGCTGATAACCCGATTCTGTTTCTCCCCAGCGCCGACACTGGCATGTGGAAGCTCTTACTGCCAAGTTTGCAAGAAACAGACCAACGTTGAGTATGATGAATGTAGTCTCCAACAGGCGCATACAGGCTCTAATTTAAAACTATTTAGCGTGTGACATATTGGCATTGTGCTCTCTCTGTCTCCCCTCCTTCATGTTCGTGGTTTCGCGATGCCGTCCAGGTTTCAGGGGGCTGTTGTTGGCATATCCATGAATAAAGTTCTGTGCTGGCTCCCTCCCTTTGCTCCCCCTGGTCTTTTCCCCACTCGCAGATTTCCCTCCAAACATTTGCATTCTCTATATTAGTGAACAAAGAGAGTGGCAGACTGCCACGCCAGTTCATCAACTACCAGATTTTGCAGTTGAGACTGTCCAGAAACAGACCGAAAAGCTACAGCATAGCCGGACAGCATTACACAAGATTTACCTCACCAGACAAAATGTAAACAGACTTAGTTCAGGCATGAAAACGAAGAAAATGCCTCCAAGTTCTCCACCAGCAGCCAAAACAACCCACGTAACATCCCAAAAGTCTTGTTTCTGTATTTTCAATAGATGGGACTATTCCCCCAAAGGTAAACAGATGGAGCAAGAAGAAAAATGGACATCAACGGTAAATAAAGCCGCTGTGGGTTTTTTTTTGTCCTGCAGATACCGAAGCTAGTATCAGCGTTACTTAATAAATACTAGGCAGCACTGTCATCGTCCCGCCCTGATGGGAATATAATGTCGGAACAAGACGTTAGAAAACAGATGCGTCTGTTTCTTCTCCGAAGAAACGAAGAGACGGAGACCAGTTTTGCAGTGAGCAGTTTGCTGTAGCTAATAGTGCAACCTGGCTTGTTTGTGGCTAATGAGAAACGGGCTCTTGTGGAGATGAAGCACATGATTTCTCCCTCTGAGTGTGTAGAAGTGTGTGTGTGTGCGTGTGTGTGTGTGTGTGAAGGTCTACCGTAGAAAAAGGACAGTGCCAGAGGGCAACCGTATATGTGTGCAGAGATGAAACGCCCGGCCACCCACTCCTCTCCTTTTATCACCCCTCTCATAATTAGGTTGGTTAACATACTGCCGTGTATGCAGTCATATTGACTCGGAGCTTAATCACATTACTATTGAATTCCCGTCCCCGCTTGCCCCAGGTGACACTTGTAAGTCCAGAGTTATGGCCCTAACCTATGGGAGGAAATTAGCTGTGGACACAAGTTTGTTCTTGTTCTCCATCCTCGGCGTGAAAATATTTAGGAGGCGACAACATGGTGAGAAATGGAAAAAGGGAAGCACAGTGTTCTACATAGCGCACATAGTCTGCGGCATGAAAAATGCAGGACGAGCAGGAAGAGGTGTAGCGCGCGTTCGTCTGGCTGGCAGTCCATTAGGCCTGATAGACATTTCACTTACCATAGTCAAATATACCGGTCTAGCATTCATTAATATGAGGAAGGGTCCAGGGAATCAAACTCCCCATCTGGTTAAGACGACAGTATAATGTACAGCTCATGATTAGGCCTAAGGAGTGGAATTTCACTTTAATCTTTTTCAGGGCTCGAAATTTCCATCTGCACGGTGCGGCACATCATTTTTCTTCAAGACAAATGTGCTGTTTTTCATGTTCCAAAATTAGATCAGAAGAAAACGATTAATCATGTCATGGCCTGGGAAAGGAAACAAAGATCTGATTTTCTTCTCTTCCCTCTCTCCTGCTGCACCCGTGCCCCTCCCCTATCCTCACCTCCTCCTTCGCCTCCTCTCATCCCCTTCCTCCTCCACACCTCCTTCCCCTGTCTCTCATCCTCCCCTCCCCTCTGTTTTCTCCCATGTCCTGGACAGTGCCGCTGAGACATGTCTTCCTCCCCGTCTCCTCGCTAGACAGAGTTATTTTTCTCTTCATCGCTCGGCCCTGACTTCAAAAGAAAGCACGGGTAGGCTCGATGATTAATACGGAATGATGAGGTGTCTTCAATTAGCATAGCCTCCCCTCTACTCCTCCGCCCTGCCGGTGGCGGTGAACAACAGATGGCGGCCTGTTTGCATGTGACACCGCAACCAAATCTAAACTGGGTAGAGTGCAAGTCACCGGGACTGCAAATTAGTGAGGCCACACAACTGTCAGGTGCTGGCCTCCGCTGACAGTTGTAGCCCATTACGGGAACATTGATGTTTTCACAGTGTGACAAAAAGGATTCCTTTTTTCCCCCCTCTGTACAGAGGACCTGTCTGTCAGCCAGCTCTCAAGTCATAACAAATCACTGGCACTCAGCTGAGGCTGAGCATTGGGAGCGTCAGGGGAAGATAAATGACCTGCAGGCCTTTGAAGTGCTTTGGCAGTTCAGATGGCTCGGCGGCGCTGACAGAGAAATATACACAACAGCGTAACCAATAATGAGAACATTAAACATTCCTGCCTCCTGACAGGCTGACAGGAAAGCCCAGCCTGGCATCAATCATCTTCCGAGGCATAACCTTGACAATTAGTCTCCTCTCTGCCTCGAGCTCTCACCCTGCTCTCTCCAGACTCCAATACCCAGACTGCACTGGCTGCCAGCCTCAAGGTGCATGGGAATGGCGGGGGTGAAGATGACAGTGGTACTGCAGAGAGGGATGACGGTCACAATCGGTGGACCGAGACAGATTCCCTACCTGTATATGTAGGTGACACGGAACGTGGGCCCAAACATCCAAACATGTCAGAGCATCACACTGGCTGTTGTTGTGTCGTCTTACCCCGGATGGCAGTGAGCGCTCTACTCTTCTCTTGTCTTTTCATTCACATTGTGTTCACCATCCCCTGCTTGCATTTGTCAGACAGGCCACTTCTGATTTGCACAAATAATGGTACACTGTAAGACTGCACAATGGTATCTTTTCTGTTGTTTACATAGCTTACTTTGCAAGGTTAGCATTGTCCAGTAGGTGGTAAAAATATTTCTAGTCATTTTACATATATCTATGATTACTTACTATGTTTTGAACAATAACACAAAATACATTTTCCCATAAATGTATGGAATAATTGCTCATTCACCCTTAATTAAGGTGTTTTCGGATATATAAATATAATCTGTAGCAATTCATCTGTATTAGTATCAAATCAAGATTACCTGCAAATATTTGGTTTTGTTGCCCAAATTGATATATTTAGTGTGACAAGGAAACTAATTCCCATCAGGGCTGAGCAGCACATTCCAAATATACATGTCTCTCAATAATAGGCACTGAAACAGCAGGAGGAAGTCCCCCAGCAATACTATTACAGAGTACAGTCTTTCACTTGTGTTTCCTCCATTAGCCATCCACATGTAAATCAACAAAGACAAGCTGACCCCCAAAAATGTTTATGTTCTCCGGTTTCCAGCACTTGCGCAGGGCTCTGGCCGAACATTTTGTTGCCGCACCAGAAGAGATGATTTATGTGAAACGAAGACATTTCCCCTTTTGACTAGCGCATTTGCGAATAGGTATGTCAAGGATGGGAGGTGTCTGGTACAGGCAACCTTTCAAGAGAGTATTTTTTACCCGCTTATTGGAAGAGCAATAAATATCCAGGCGACAGGGCCTTCTCATGGTTACAAAGCTTACCTGCAACTGAGCTGGATAATTAGCAGGCCCTGAAGATGATGTACGACTTTCATTACCCTTTGGGACGGGGCAAACTAAATGAGGACACAGCTAATTGCCGTGCAAAGCAGTCTGGCATGATGGGAAAAAATGCAGGCCCTGCCTCTCTCTCTCTGTGCTCTGGCCCCTGTTGCAGTTGTGGGGGGTGAGAGCTCCCTCCCCTCCCTCCCTCGCTGCCCGCAGGAGTTCACTGACTGTCCATAAATCAGGAGCTGCTTACAGCTGAAACTACCCTGAGTCATCAACATGCAATAAGCTGAGTGACAGATTCACCCTGACTACATTACGCTCTTTAGTTCAACCAGTCTTGCTCTACTGCTCAGCTTTCTTTTTCCTAACTCACTCTCTCACTGTCCACCTGATACACCTCGAACATCTGAGACATTCAAACCCATCTAAAGACCGTGAGGATGAAAACAAAAGCTGCTATAGTCATAGGATCTTGTGCCAACCGGGTATGAAAAGTGTTTCCAGAAGCAGCCCTCTCTAGGGTTCCAGTGGTGGAAGCTAATGTCTAAAACGGTTGGGTTAAGCATGATGGCAACCACTGCAACGACAAAGCTCTGCTCTCCCACTGACATGCCACTTCGGTTTAAGCAAACCTCTTTTTCCCTTTCGGATAACGGCAAAGTTGTCGTCGTGATGGTGAGACACCGTGTAGCAAATTGCAACCTTCCTGATGAAACTTTAACTCTTAACGTGACCCTTGGCACTCTGGTTTTGGTCCCCACCAACTCTTTAGCAGTGCAACTTCTGCTTGTTGCCTGTTTGTCAGTCAACACTTGCTGGATAGTTAAGAGTTGGTTTTAGAGATTTTTTTTTCTAATATTTCTTTGGCTGCATGGTGAAGTGGGTTAAGACCATTAATCATATCACATCTGTACCACTTTTAGCATTATTAACTGATATTAATACATGTAACGTTATTAGAGTTGTGCCATTACCCCAACACTTTGCCCCACTTAAACTCATATTCATCATTTTATCTTATAATGGTGGTCAATCTGCAGGTAACAGTCACTGCCCTTTTGGTCAATGAAGTCAAAGACCTACAAAATTCAGAGAAGAACCTGTGTTATCCACTTCTGTTATGAAGCATTCTGGAGCCTGTTAATTCCTGCTAGGCCCAACAAACAAGGGTTTTTTCTGAAAGTGCTTCACCTCTCGCTAATAAACCAAATCGTTTCTTCGACCATGTGTTAGCTCGCGGAGCGTCACCGACCTCAGACAAACACAGAAAGGCTTTTGAGCTGTCAGGAGACTTTTTGTTTGTCTTCGTCAGTTGTGTTGATCTGAGACTCAAAAGACACGGCTCAGTTTAGATCCAGATGAAACAGCCGAGGTTCAGTGATGTGACGGTGTGTCGGCTTACTGCACATAGAAAGCACAATTGCACAATTGCCCAAGTCGAACCACTGGGCCGTGCCTGCGCTTGCGTTTACCCAACGTAATTCAAGTCTAATAGGTGCAATACTAAATCCAGGCTGTGTGACATCTCAAACAAAGATCTTCAACTATGCAAACAAGTTTAGAATTTCTTGCCTTTTGGATTTTTGCTTCAAATATCAGTTTCAACTGTTCTATTGAATTCAACTTTGTCTTTTCGTTTGGGCCCAGGACACCATCAAATCCCAATATGCAACACTTTTTCAAAACTAATGCATCTATTTTTTTATTTTGGTTGTTTTGTTTTGTTTTCAATACTTGGTTGAGTGGCTGAACTCCACAGCAACTCTAATTCCTGGTTGTCCGGGATGGAACTGTTTGCTGAGCACAGCAGGAAGGGGGCAGGCCTCGGTGATGCCTCTTGTTTATCTCAAGGTGAGAATTGTTTTTCTTCTCACAATTCTCACAACACATCTCCCTCCTTCGCCTGCAGCTCTGAGGGGCACATATGAGAAAGAAGCAAATGATCCAGACTTAGACATCACTGCCTGTCTCTTATTTTTTTATGAGTTTACATTTTTAAAAAGAAGAGAAATGAAAACTATTTTAAGGTCTCATACTGTCAATCAGACATCTGGTCGGAGGTGTATGATTGTGTTTTGGTTCACCATCTGCCTCAAGTTATAACTTAACTTAAGCTCAGAGTACATCTTTGTTATTTTCATCTTTGCTAACAATGCTGTTCATCAGATCTGAAAATAAATTGTAGCTCAAAGGTATTAGCAGTTACAGTTTGTACCTAATAAAGTCATTCAATCATCTCAATGTTGCACATTCACAAGGGAAACAATTCAGTCATGTGTTTTCAATGGAAATCATTGGCTGTGTACTGATTAAAGGGCTGCGTCCTTTCAAGGCTATATGACCAGACTGTCCCATATTGACGGTTTCTTCAAACATGGCTGACAAATGCCTTTTTCTATTCCTGAGCAACAAAAGGAGATGATCTGTCTTAGACCAACCTATTCCTTGCAGGCTGGTGGTGAATCTAAACCTAGTTAATATGTGGATGCTAATACTGCAATAATAAGGGTAGGACAATGTTACGTCACAAAGCAGAAAAAATTTTTCCACTTTGGCCAACAGTGAAAAATGTGACCACTGAATCTGGACACTGCCATTCTGGCCTGTCACAGTGGCAACAACGCAGCTGGAAATAGTAACTGTCAGAGATCCGCTCCAGTTTCAGGGAGCCATTGTTGTGCGTTGCTGGCTCACATTTCCACCATCGTGGCTTACTGAGACACCGTCAAGTATGTTTTTTGTGACATCCTTTGTTTTTCATCAAGTCAAAATGTCGGCTGTGGAACAGACGTACTGTCAGAACAGTCCTTTTATATGCAAACCTATTGCAAACAAGCAGCAAATCTGTCCTACACATGTCCGCTGTGCGGACATAGCCACTCACAGTTGTAGCACTCTTTGCCTGCAGGTGGTGCAACTGGAACATGCGTTTTTTTCCCCTTGCCCTGCAGATGGCGTGTGCAGCTACAGTTTTACGCTGCTGCTGCTTTCGGAAAACTTAGTAACAGAATGTATACCGCTGTAATGAAACGAGTTGGCCCTCGCAGACAATAACGTTTAATGCTGAGATACTTCTTTCAGATTTGAACCATATGTTGAGTTAGTAACATTGCTAACCTTTATGGTCTCAGACATCTATAGCCATTATATTGAAGGGTTTAATGATGTTGGAACAAGTACGCTTCTTGACTCTTCATGGGGTGGGCTTTTAATACAAAACCACTGTGACCGATCACTGTGACTGACTAATATCTTCCTTTCTGACCTCATTCTGGTTGTCTTCACTTGAAGGGATTTTAATGTTTTCCTATCAACGTTTCCATTACAAAGTGTTTCTTGACTGATATTGTGTTCTCTAACATTTTGTTTTATTGTCGTTGGCAATACTGAAATAACAGGAACAAATGAATTACCACGAGGCACCATTTGAACTCAGCCAAGGCCGTTATGTAATAAGGTACAAACGAAACTGTATCCGCATATCGCCCAACTTTGTTTAGATTTTTCATAAACTCGGGGCCTGCTGCTGAAATAAAACTAGTGGAGTTTTGAATGAATCCTGACAAGCACCAATAAATCACACAAAATCATGAATCGATAACAAATGCCCCCCAAATTATGACTAATGAACAGGCAGTCATAAACTAGCACAAACACATCTCAGCAGGCCATTCATTCCATGGCAGTGCAAAATAAACAGACACGTTTCTTTCTCGGCGCTAATAAATTTCCCTGAAAAACTCAAAGAACAGTCCATCTGCTTCAAATAATTTTTCATTTCCTCCGCTTGTTCTGTCCTCATTTGGTATTCCACAGAGATACTCGCAAAATTCTTTCATTTACCTCCTCCCATATGCATCCAATTACCTTCGTCCCTGTACCGGGCCGGTGCCTGGTCTCTCTGGAGTACGGTGCAAAATACCCCCACCTGTACCTTAAACAAACTTTATGCTTGTTTTATTATCTGTGAGAAACTGTGAGTCATTCAGCTTGTGCTTGGGTGGATTTGGCTCGGGCTTTTGGTTTGATGTCTTCTGGCTCTGGCCAGGAACACCTGCACCTCTGCTCTCCCTCTCTCTCTCTCTCTCTCTCTCGCTCTCTCTTTCCAGGTTGATCTATTAGCTGGCTAAATGGCCCAACAGATGTTCGCAGGCCAGCGAGGGAATCCGTTCTTATCCTCATGACCGCTTCAGCAGTGATGCCAGGAGGATTTACACATGGAACAGAGGACAACGACACATTTGAGTTCATTTATCACTAAATCATATTTGGGTAAAGAAACCTCTTGTGTGTCATCAGTGCTAACTGCGTTTAAATTGACGCCCCCATTTCCCATGGACTGGTTCATCCTTGGCTCTTTCCAAACAGTTTGAAGGGACACAGACATTAACCTTCTTGATCTCTACGTTCTTGACAAAGTAATGACTTTAAGAATCCATATAACCTGCAATATGAGCATAACGTTTTATACCCAACTACATTATACTACTACTTACCTAGAGGTAAAATCTATCTTTCAGTATAAAGTAGTAACTTTTTTAAAACATGTCGTAACTGTCACAATCATACATATCCCATAATGGTTGGACAGCAAGATTATAGGGTCATCAACATGTAATTATATGTTATCAGTGTTAACTTGTGTCATGGTAGATTTTACATGGTAGAGGTAACATACTTCCGATAATCATCTTTTCATGTTGTAGGATTGACACTTAAATTGTTAAAAGTTGTGAAACGCAGCTGAGGCCATGCTAGTCACATGGTGAACCCATGTTCACACAATGCTAGTTCTTTCCTTTACACTTTGCCCTCATCCTCAACTGGCCCAGAGGTCACCTCAGCTCAAAATAGGCCCCTGGTATCTCTTTTTAACTCCGGCGGTCTGACAGACTGGACAACAGGACATGGCAACCATTGGATTCCTTGGAGACACAAAGTGTCTTTATTCAACAGGACAGTGTGGAGGACACTGACCCCTTTAGAGAGAGACAATTACGCCAACACTCAGACTGATAGACACGGGTTTGATTGATAAGTTGATTTGCCAATGGCTTGGCCTTTGGATTTGAATCATTTCTTGGGTTAGGACACATGGTTTGATTTACCAAGAGGTTCAAGTGGACAAACCTGACAAGCAGAGGTGGGGATTGGATGACATTTTTGGTAAGAGAGCAATAATTTACATTTCCCGTGCCAGCTATTAATACCCAGCTGGCCTCAGCATAGCACCACTTATGTAGGTCTCCAGCCAAGTAGGACGTGTTGTCACCGGTGTTTCAATAAATCTTGCCCCAAGGAACGCAGCTCTAAACAGGAGACTGGAAACGGAGCTGTGAGTGATGTGACTATGTGTGTAATGTGCATGTGTGTATGCTGTCAGTGTAATGTACAGCGCCTGACGTTATGACTGTGATTTCTTGTGGCACCCTTAACTCTCATTACACCGAATCGCAATGTTCGGTGTAACTCTGGCAGAGAAACTGGGCTCAAGAGATAGTATCAAGCCGGGGCTGATTTATAACTGCAGCACTTTTTAGTGAATTGATGTTGTGCACAGGAATACGCGCTATTGTGTCCAACCCCTTGTGTTGTTTTCTTATTAAAGACGGTTTAAAATGTGTCAGTCGCTGGATTCACTCTGAAAGTTAAGTGTCGCCGTATCTCTTACACGAATTAATATGTCTTTAAACAGATTTACAGGCGCAGCTATTATATGTAAGTTGAGAAAAAGGAGGTGGACTGCGATAACTGTCAGTGTAATGCTAAAGGTTGTACTAATGGAGTATATGCGCTATTGAGAATTTACTGGCACGGCAAAGGATGAGGAGGCACTAAAGGGTAGATGTCTGCTGCCGGACCTGACAGTTTGATGGCCGTGTGAAACTCAAGAGAAGCTGGTTTGTTTTCCAGGCCGTTTATAAACTGTACCAACATGCTCCAAGCTCACTGGAGACACTAATTCACTGCTGACTTTAATCGCCCATCTTGTGACCGTAACACAACGCAACACAACGCAACAATTAATTAATACATATAGCTGCACTTAAAACAGATAAATGCTACATAGAATTTACTTGGTTTGTTTATAGAAGAAAAGTCATTCATTTAGAGAAATACGACTTAGGTGACAAGATTAATACTGTTTTCATATTTGGGCGAGAAAGCTTTGAGCTTTTGGCTTTGGTGCGTCTTCTTCTCCCTGAGGACCTGGGAGCAGCCCAAAGAGCTGAAATGTTTAATCATTATTTAAATCTTATTTTTCGGATGTTTGATTTATAGACATTATTACACTTTGTTTTATTCAGTTCATTTATTGTGTCAGTGTCGTAAATAATTTTCTGGTTCACCTGTCTGTTGACATTAATATTATGACATCTTTTTTTAATTAGCTTTTTTCTTCTATTTAATTTCTGTCTTTGTTTTGATTATGCTACCATATAAATCTACTTTGCAGGATGTAATTAACATCTTCATTTGCTTTGTCATATTTTTGGCTCCTGACATTCTTGAAAAAAAAAAAGGATAAACACATGGCGTTCGGATTGAATTATTGATTGATATCGGTAGGTTACTTATGAAATTACAGCCAAGGGGTTTGTTTAATTTGCTCAAAAATGAAATGCTTGCCTGGCAAGTTGACAGCTGTTTCATTTTGACACTGTGCCTCTTTCTGCAAAACATCCTCATCCCAAAAGTAAATCCTCATCCTGGGCCCTGGTGCTAATCCCAGGTCCCAGTATTCCTCGCCAGTTCAGAGGACACTTGTCAGCTCCTGGGGTCACAGATGCTTGCCTGTCAGAGCCACTTCAGTGCGATGGATGGAAGAACAGGCTGCATAGTGCTCTCCCTCCCGTCAGTGTTAACTTACAGTGGAAAATGCCTAACGCCTCTGACCCTCTGTCCATCAATGAGCTAGTTAAATGTCAGGGTGGTTTAGGAACAGGACCTTTACATGAGGACCCTGCAGGAAGACACTGCCCTGGCTGACTCGCAGCCTAGTGCTGGGATGGAAATGATTATTACGTAGCTGTAGGAGTCTAACAGCTAAATCCACATGCTTTGATTTTAAGATCAATCAATTTGCGCAACATTTAGACACATGCCATCCACATAAACTGCTGATCTACTGCTAACTGTCGTATCTGTACCTTGTTTATTTCATTCGCTGCAAATAAGGAAGTTCCAACCTACTTCCTGTTTACAATGGCATACAACAACCAGTATACTTGAATGTCTGTGTAACATTTATTCTAGGGGTCTTAAACATGAATCAATTTCACTTCTGATCTAAAACTAAAATGCTGATTGGGACAGAGGTCGTTTTTGTTCGATCCTTGTGTGGATCTAGACTGAAAGTCAGCATTGTTCTTGGAGTCCGACGTTGCTACAGTGGAAATAACATTATCCGTAAGAGAGGTTATAGTGGAGAATAATAAAGGGTGATAGTCTGATTGACAAACAAAGGAATTTCCCCTTCTTAAGAACAGGGAACTGTCAAGATTGCATTTACAGTACAGAGAAACGATATCCATTTCCTTGGGCTAATGAATCGATCCAACTAATGTTTCACTGTTACGAAACCAGAGACAAAATGAAAACATTATGTCTTCCTGTTAATTTTACGTGTCTGGTCGCTGGGATTTAATTACCGCTCTTGGGCAAGTTCAACACCCTCAACTGTTATCTAAAGTATCAGTCAAAATAGTACTCGGTAAGCACCAGATGATGTGGGGCTTGACAGACACCGGGGGCCCGGTCGTCCCTGAGGGCTCCGGTTTCAGTGTTGCATGATTGAGGCTGCCAACCTGACAGGCCCACCTGCCCAGTGGCTGCAGCCAACTGGCCCGGACAATGATTAACGGCTAGCGTAAACTTACTCAGCAGGGTCTCAGACACATTTGTGCATTCACTCACACGTAGAAGTGTTACATGACACTAAAAGCTATTACAGAGCAGGGGCCCGGACCAAGGGAGGAATGACATCCATAAATGTTTAGTGGGACTATCCAGTGCACTCTTCAAAAAGAGAGACACGCTCTTGTCAATAGAAGCATAATTCTGGAGATCAGCGTGGTAGATTTATGCACTGTGGTATGTGGGAGATTACCCCCAAACCTGGCTCCCATATCTGCCATGTGCTTTCACCCCCTGCTTCCTCCATAAAAAGAAAATGACATCATAAAGAGTAAACTGGGCTTGATATCAGACTCCATGGTTCTAATCCCTAGGAGCTTTTTTGATACCTTTGATTTTCATTTTTCAAGGGCGGCGGTCTATTAATCTTTTGGTGCGGCTGTGGGAAATCTCTCAGAAAGCTGCCACCTCTCCATGTTTTTTTTTTCAGAGGAGCAAGGTCTTTGACTTAGAACATTATCAATGTTACACCATGCATATTACGGCTCATACCTTAGTCTGTTCAAGAAGGGCCTGTGTGGTTTAAACCACTCGTTGAGTCAACATATATTTTCAGGAATTGCAGCTTCATGCACCTGATGAACGTAATCACTTGAACTAACTGGAAATCCGAAATTAACCTCATTAAAAAGGGGATTTAATCGTACAAGACTTGATAAGCATTTTCAATATACATTATCGCCGTCTTTTATTTCAGAAACAAATGCAATGCAAACCCACATTTGAAAAAAAAAAAAAAAGAAAGCGAAGCGCGGGGCCAATTTGTTTTAGCCCATCCATTTGTTAACGATGTAGCTATCGATAAGGAAAATCAGCCTGCAGAGGACAGTTAGTATTCCGGATGGGGCTCTTGGAAAAATAGGCTGTTTTTTATCCCTCCCGTGAAACACCGCAGGCCACACCATTGCTCCAACTCCAATTAATTTATACACCCCATTCATATTACTCTTCTATGTAAGTGCAACGTTTTCTAATTGCATTCATCACCAAAACCCTCACTTTAGTTCCCCTAGTATATTTATTATCACACTAACTGGGCCTAAATTATTAAACCTTAATGATGTGGGCCCTGAAAATATGTTGTCCTTTATTTTCCCCACAGAGAATCAATGTTATACATTAGCAGTATAAATTAAGTAATACTTTACCTAGGCATGTTGCCGCCTTCAATATTCCTACTCAGTGAAATGTATTCTCACAGTCCGGTGGCTCGCGGGTGCCGCTGGGGAGGGGATGATATAGTTCATTGTAATGAAAGAGCTAGGTGCTGCTAATGGTTTAAATGATACATTTGTGCAAGAGCAGCAAAGAAAATACATGCGCGAGATCTGGTGAAAACAGGATAATTCACACTCCCGCGGGGATATGATGTCATCGGATGCATAGTGTGCGCCGAGGCTCCTGGGAGGCCTCGAACGCAATGAACGGCCGCATATTCTGCCGTGATATATGTGGGTCAGTAATAGAAATGGGTAATATACGGTAAGGTCCATCACACTTAAAGGTTAATTACAACAGCTACAGTAGTCTTACCTCTTTATGATGAAATTGGTTGTTATTAATCAACTTTAGAGTGCTTCATATCATTATTAGATGGGGGACGGCATAATGACCTGACAGCGTGTCATCTCTGTCTTTTTAGGATACTTAAATAGGCCCTTTATTTGAAAGTTATTGCAGGGAAAATGGTGATCACCAAAGGCAATCAAAAATTTAAATAAGCTGCTATGTGAGGCAGCTTTGTCTGCGTCGGCCTAATCATAGCAGTTAAATAGTGGTTGCGGGTCGACGCGCTGACGTAATTTGACATAATTGATGTTTTGATTTCAACCCATCTGCGTTATTATCTTTTCGGCAAATCTAAATGGATTCCTGCGGTGCCTCTCCTTCCCAAGGTGGGATGTAGCCTCTAGATAAACGGAGATTAGGGAGCATTGTCTCATTGCAAAAGCATCATCCATAACACCTTCCCTCGGAGTGACTTCAATTACATTAACAAGCTAAATGCTAGTGTAAGGGGGCATTTAGAGGTAAAAACACAGAGGGCTGCTGCAAAGGTAAGCCAGTGACTGATGATACCCGGGTTGGGAAAATACGGAAGAAATAGCACATCTGAGCCAGCTAACGTTGATATTTGCAGAGACAGAGAAAAGGACTAAGCTCCTCCTGCCTCTTGTCTCCTGCTACCAGGATAAATCCCCACTGATCACTAATTGTGTGATTCTTCTTGTCTACATCAACTTCAGCCCGACAGGTTATTTCAGCTTGTTATCGGGAAAACATTTATCCACTTGGAATTATTACTGTGCCGGGGCCTCTGGTGAAGCACAAACAGTAGTGAATCTTGGAGAGTTATGGTAAGGCCTCTCCTCATTAGATGGCCAATCGACTGGCAGAGCGGAGGGCCCAATCCCGGCCCTTTATTGAGTGTTAAGGAGACACAGACTGACATTTACATCTCTTGCTTCTTCATGACTGGCTAGGGAGAAAATGGCCGCCATAGATCCTGACTCTTGAGGAGCAGCATGTAAGGTCACCCAGCGAGACACATTTTCATCTCTGAGCGATGCCTCACAGAGGAGATAGCACATTTGCCACGCGGAAGAAAATAGGATGAAGGCAGCAAATTGAACACAGGTAAGCAATACGTCATTTTGATGAGTGCGCAACTTGGTTGCACAGAACAAACAGCCGCTCTGCTCGGGCCAACAGGACTCCCCAAGAATAAACCTTAAAGATGTAAACAAGACAAGTCGCCCAATCTCGTCTTGTCTGTATTGACTTATCGAGCAGAATCCGAGGAAAACACTGCTGTGGATGGAACATCTTCACAACCCCCGTCCCCCCAATCCAACAAACCACAGCGGCCCTCCACCTCTGAGGTGCTCTTCTCATTCAGTGGCAATTACAGTCCACACCTGGCAACAAAGAAGACATCCCAGTGATCCCTAACAATGTCGCAGAGGAACTCTTTCCCGAACTACCCTCCCAAATTGGCTCTGTAGCTTCAACCCAATTAGGGCTGAAATATGGTAACTGCATCAGCCATTACAGAGCCATGGAGCCTGTGCAGGGAGAACTCTTGAAGGTTAGGAGGAGGGGGTACACTACTTCAAGCGTGATGTGTTGTGCGGACTGGTGCTTACACAGCAGAAAACAGCACCATGACGAGGGGACAGCAGAAGGAAGCAAGGAGGAAAGGAGGGATGGACATAAATAAACACTCCTGGATGGATACCCTGCGGCGTATTCGAGTATTCTAGTAGTAGCCCGGAACGCAAGAAAGATTAGTGTTTTGGACAAAGGCTACTAGACCTATTCATATCAACCTTCTTTCTGCCTCCTATTGTAATAAGGAGTCGACTGTAAAATGCTTATACAAGTCTGTCCACTAATCTAATGAGCCACAGTTTTCACATAGTCTTGCTGAATTTGCATTATAATATGCAGTATTTTACATATATATATATATATATATATATATATATATATATATATATATATATATGAGATTAAAGGATAGAATAATACACACATTGCAAAGACCAATGCATCAAATGTGCTTTTATTAAGCATGTGGAGAATGATGTGTTACAGTAGCTCATCAATATCTCTGGACATTTTAGAAGACCAGCATAAAAAACAAGCCTCCTCCCTCCTCTTTCTTCCTGGCTGGCTGGCTGTGGCCTACATGTGCTCGTGACACCAGTGTAACTAATGTTCCCCGCGCCAGCAAAGGATTCTGATATGATATAAGCATTCAAACCTGTCTGCCTTGAGATATGGTGTCTGTCACCCTCCGCTACGATTGATTCCCCCATGCCCTTAAATGCAGTGCTTGCAATGCAAGCCAAGGACACTCGCCTGCCTGGTCAAGTAATGACAATCGTCTTTAAGGAATAATGGCCCGATGGCTGCTTTTGAAAAGTTACCAGGCCGCATCCAATAATGAATTCCCGGTCGATGACACATTGATAGATTCCTATTCTTCAGATGGGACACTGTAGCTGCAGTTTAATTGACATGAAATGAATTCAGGAGGTTGGGAAGCAAAGGCAGGGATGAGATGGTGAGAGGGAGGGAGGAAGCAAGAGGGGGACTAAATTCTGTGTGATCAGCAAGGTTTCAAACAATCATTGGCGAAGTGAAGTCTCTGCCATATCTATAAGTCATCATGTTTTATAGGCCATTAGGATCTCCGGAGAAGGGCCGTGTGGAGACCGTGGCTTTTTGTCGAAATTAAAATGTCACAGAGGAAGAAATAGAACAAAACAGGGAATCTGCAATTAATTACCTGGCCATAAAAATTCAATAATCGAGAAGCAATGCTGTTTTCCGCACAGCAGTACTCCTGATCACAGCAAACTGGAATGGAATGCATTCATCTCCCCAAATTACATTTCTAATTTAAAAAGGTAACGGGTAAAGGAAAGGGCCTTCACTGCGAGTGGGGGATTATACACAATCTGTAGCTTACTGTCCTGCTAAAGCTCGAACACATACAAACCTGTGCAGGAACCATCGTATTCTGAAAAACCCAAAGGACCAAGGAAACAAGACAAAGTGTAATCGATTAATATTTATAAGCAAAAAAGTAAAAAAAAAAACAACAACAACAACAACATAAACACAGACTAAGCGTTTGGTAAATATATGCAATATAGACCAACATCTATATCTACATTGGTGAATCGTACATAAGAGATTGCTAATGATTTGCAGAATGGTACATGAAATGGATGCACAATAGCATAAGTGTTGCTAATAGAAGAGAAAATAAAGTCTGGAGCAAGCTGCTGCTAACATGATGCTCATATGGTAAAAAAAAAAAATGTAAGAATCTGCAGGAGGCAGGAGAGATGAGCATTAGCGTTAGCGTTGTGGTGATGCTTGGCGTGCATAACAACCATAAGTATATGCTATTACATCCCCTGCTATGCGCATATACAGTGTTACAAGGTATGGGGGCGTTCAGGTCATTGTTATGCTCCTGCTGAAGTGCCTGAGGATAAGTCCAATAAACAACGAAGCAAACGGCAGCCGGGATAATTGGCAGAAGATGTGACTCACCATTGCCAGCTCTCTTAACACACTTACAGTTTATTAACCAAGTGGGGACCGATCACTGTGTGTTGTTGACCTGTGCTGAGCCATACGGGAGCGTAGACGCCTGGGTTGCGGGTTATTGACTGCAGGTTTGAAGGTGAGAGAAGGATACAGACACTTGAGCAGAGTCTTCAGGACTGCTTGTAGGCATGGGAGTCAGACTCCCACAGCAGAGGGTGGTCCGCAGGGGAGGAGGAGTGGTTTTAATTTAAGGAATGCAGCGGTGCTATATTTCACCCTCTGCTGTTGTCTCACATTATCTTGGTAAACATCCCAGGTACTAATATGATATATTTCCGAGCAGGCGGCGTTTCATCCTGCTCCCGGCGTGATTGATGAATGACGGAGGCATGAAACAGGGACAGAGATTTATCGTGCGCCGGCGCATAGAATATGTATGATTATCAGCTCCGTGGTGAAAGCAGCTTGGTTTGAATGATAGGCGCGCTGCGGAAAGAAAAAAAAATCTACTAAATGACTCCATCCCTCCTTTTTTTTTAAATCTCTGTCTATTTCATTCTGGCCCTGTCTCAGACATTTGTAGGTGTGTTCTTGAAGATGAGTGGGAATGAAACACTCTTACAAAAAAAAACGCTTCGTAGACTCAAGCTATGCATTTTATGCAACACAGGGGGAATATTACATATCTGTCATGCATGTTTGATGTTAGAAATATGAATTCAAAGTCCAATTTGTTGTTAGATTCCTCTTTTAATCACAGCTTTTAATAAGCAACACCTAAACTCTTTTTTTCCCTTTGTGGAAACAACACAAAGCTCATTTTGTCTTTGTCTACACTGATCAGCCTCTCTGAAGGTGCGACGGTAATTGTCAGAGTAAAGCGTTGTAGTTCATCTTCTGTTATACAGTAATTCTGTCCAACCTCTGATTTAGTTATAATACCCATTGGCATCTCTGAGTGCCTCCAACAGTCAGCTCCTAATTGATCGATAGGATGTCATCATAAATCCCAAATCCTATACGCTTTATTGATTCTTCCGAAACGCTTGCTGCTTCTCTGCATATGTGATTGCCTTAGCCCATACACATGCCAAGTATCCGGCATATTTTATCCACCGGAGGCATTATCATATGCAGACTGTATTGTTTTCTGCGTCGGAGAATTATGGCTTGCCAGCATGACTTGAATGACACCCTAGAGAGGACTTCATTTCCTATTCACCTCAATTTATATTTACACGAGGGTCATAAATAACACTAATGCACCCAGGTGGTTTGGTCAGAGTAAGTGTTTATTTGCGTCCTCGTGGACCCGCTTGACAATATTGCTAATGAACGCCTCGATGTCGAGCTCAGGGTTCGATTAGACTCGTTCAGAAGCAGGGCGCCTTGGGAACTTCCCCGTGTATTAACTTGTGTCCAATAGAACGAATGAAATCAAATCAATAGTAATATGTCACTAATACAGAAACCTTGAGCAAGCCAATAGGTGGTATGCTTTGTCTGCTGTCTGGTGTGTACAACATATCTTTCCTTTGTCGTCATGTGCGTTTTTCAGTTGTTCTTTGGTTTAGCCTTAAAAAAAACTTTGTTAAGTTGTTGATACCCCACATAATAGTTTTAATCATCTGTGTTTACAGCAAATCACAATGCTTTTTGCATTCGGGTGACTTGTACATGTTTCCGCTCTTGCGCCGATAACCAGGACTCAACTCCGCAAAATGTCTGCCATGAAAAAAAAAAACTTTATTGTAACCGACTGTAACCGAGTTGCAAATTTTGATTGAAAGTAAAACTCTAACCGATGAAAAGAAGCATCACACCGGATGATGAAATCACAGAAATTGGGTTTGGGAGAGCGACGGAAATTATTCTTCACGTACTAATCAAAACGTCTTGGACTCACTTCGTCTTACTCCCAGAGGGTTTGTTGCTATGGAGGACAGGACGCCGGAAGGGTAAAAACCCGATCCTGAGAAATGACTCACCCTGTGTTCATGTGACAGTGGCACATGTCCAAGCGCGGTCCACAAGGTGGAACAATGAGAGGATTTGTCATCTCATAATTGTAATTTAATAAAGATTGCGCATGGCATCGGCGGGGCCTGACAGGCAGGGCCTTCCGGCGCTTGTTAATCCAATTGTTCTGGTCAGACGGTGATGTCACAAATCATGCTGCAAGTTGGGTGACAGGTAGCAGAGCTCACGGATACTCCCTGAGAGGCTCAGACAAGGTTTGGACAGAGGCCAGAGAATGGCTACACATGCTGTCAGGTTGTCTGGTTGAAAATCAAGAACCTTTGTTGGGGATAAGGGGGAGATGATGTTTAAAATAATCCATACTGAGGTTAGAAAACAGCCTCTCGAGAGATATGTTTCCAAATCTTCCAATCCATAATCGACTCACGTTAACGATAAACATCCCAGCATTTGTAATTGAGCGGGATGAAGAGTTCGATAATCATCAAACTTGGTCTCATGTCAGCTCACACCCCCAACCCAAAAAAAATAAAAAAATATGAGCTGCCGACAGCTTGAGGAAAACCATCTCCAAGATGGAGGCTCTTGAGGATTAAACAATGCCCTCCCTCGACACTGACACCACCACCCTCCCTCCCTCTGCTCTCGCTTCACCTCTCCCTTTCAGCGTTGATGTATGGCTGACGTGTGATGGCGGGGAGCTCCAGTAAAACCCTGCATACATGCCAAAATACATTTTACAAGGACTGCTCTAATCAGCCTGCAGCCAGAGGCCCATAAATTGCCTCAGTGTGTCTGGAGCTGGTGAACAAACGGAGCTTATGGTCACCGCTGAGAGTGGATATACAGCAGGCCACGCACCCTGAGCCCAACCAGCTCTTGAGTGCTGCTGGTGATGTTTGTTAGCCAGTCCGACAGAGGGAGGAACAACCCCGACGCCTTTATATCAAGAAATGACAGGGAGCGGTAATTTATGCGCCTGTTTAATCAGCTGAGTGCATGTAGGCAAATGTTTGCATATCGCTGCATGTTTTATGCGAGAGACGTAAGTGCACGAGCGCGCGGCCCCTTATGTTTGGATGCTCTCACTCCTGTGGAAAGAGTCAAATCTGTTAAAAGCTGTCATTATGTCCATATTTAGGGACCACCGAAGGATTCATCAAGGGCTCGCGCGCGCTCCTCCTGTTATCAGGATGATTTGGAGCCAGCAGGTAGAATGTGTCACCGCTCCAGTTGGGAGGTTGTTTTGCTCTTTTTTAATCTCAGCTGTAACCTTCAGTGTCCTCCGCTGACAGGAAGTGCCGTTTATCAACCGGGGGATGACACCGGCGGAGGTGATATATGCATGACTGTACTTCCCCAGATAACCCTAATAGCATGAAGCCCTGTTCCGGCTCTGTTCCTCGTTTTTTTTTTTAAACCGAGAGGGAAATTCCCGAAGTAGGAGAGGATGATCAAATAAAACGATACTTTGAAGCACAGGCTCGAGTGTCCCGCGATGACTTCGCCGAGTCCTCCACTGCCGTCTCCGAATTAAATAAAGGCACCTTGTCATCTGAGCAGAAACGAAGGGAGAGAAGAGTGGGGGGGTCAGCCTCTGTCTCTAACATGTCTTCTATTGACGCACCATTTTGTGTGTGCATTCCACACTGTAGTTTTCCAAATAGAACTGCACCACAGACACAGAGGTCCAGAGGAATTTGGACCAATGGTGTAGCAGCACACATTTCTCTTCCTGATCCTCTACACATTGTTTTGTTGAGCAAATTTAACATTAATAAGTGCTGCGTGGTGTGTTGTAATTTAAAGTATTTTTCATTTTAAATTCCCACAGTGTATCATAGTAATGTTAATACTTATCTGGACGAGAGCCCCCTTTCTACTGAGTTTTATTCAATCTGACTAGGATCCATTGGGTGGCAGCACTGAGCATGACCTACAATTGGAGGTGCTCTTACAGTAATGTAGATGAAAAGGGGCTCTTTTTTTTTAACATATCAAGAATAAAAAAAGGGAGGAAATATATATTAAAAGTAGCCACTAGCCATATCTGTAGTTCTTACCGTGACCGGAAAAGAGGAAAAGCGTGTGTTACAACAGTTTTCATGAAATGAAAACTGTCGGCAAATGTCATGAAATACACAACTGCAAAGCAGATTTGGTGCTGCACCATGTGCAGGAGACACAGTTTTTTTTAATGACACATTTATAACGGTCCTCACCTTCAACATTTCCTCGCTTTTACGTGGCTGTCGAATAAAACCCCTCACAGAGGAAAGCTCATAACTGCTCTGAGAGTACAGGCTGGCTCTATGAAATCCAAGATTTGTTGCTTTTTTTTTTTCTTCTGAGAGTGGATAAGGTTGGGGTTATGCATTCACGCCCGCCCGCGCGCACACACACACAAACACACAAACGCGCACACCCCGGCTTCTGCTCGGGCAGTCAATAAGCAGACTGTGGCTTTGGCAGCGCTCTATCTTATTTACAGGACGTTTGTTGCACTTGACATTTATCGTGGCTCCGGGGCCGTGAACTTCATGCAAACGCCATCGAAGCATTCAATGCCAAGGGCCCGGGGCCCCCTGTCTCGGCGTCATCACAAGTCTTTTCACGCTAAGATAAATCACTTCCACTGGACCTCAAGCACAGGGAAGGAGAGGAGGAGAGTGGAGGTGGGGAAGGAGAGAGCTAGATGAAGGGAGCAGGGAGAGGGGGCGGGCGGCGCTCGGTGGGGGGGATGAGGTTCAGGGAGAGGGGTGTTAACATTGGGGGAACACCCGGAGGTTAACGCCAGCCCCATTTCATCCCTTGTTAATTATTGGGCGCGTTCACACAAATATCACTAACCATTATGAAAGCAGCATATGGTTTGCGTAAATGCTCTTTAGATCTCAGAGGGATGTAAATACTGTCACCACACGGCCGTCCTCGGTCTGCTTATGACCACAGGACATGAGAGCCCTCGTTCTTAACCGTATGATACACGCAATATCCTGACCCGGAGGCTCGGGCAGAGGAGTGTATGGTTTTATAAGAGGCGAATGCCTGTAGCTATTACACTAGATATTCAGCTGTGGTGAAACAATATAAAGATAAAGATTCTATAGCACAGTGTCTCAATAGTGTTGACTATCAGGATAGCATGGTCCCATTTAATGCTGTGGTTACTGATGTAAGCCAGTTCATGAGTGGGTATGTTCACATTTGTTTAGATTATTCGACATTAAATATCTTATCGGTGATGAAAATGAACTATTTATCGTATATTCTCTAGTGCTGACATTGTTCTGAGTCAGGTACCATTGTTATACTGGTTCTTGATTTGATTTCACTTTATTTGATTTGACTTTATACATTTCAAAGGGAAATAAACGTTTTTGAATGTATTTGAGTGATTGTTATTCACAAATTTCCAGGTAAAAACATGTTATAGAAGAAGCGCTGTAGGTAAAATAGTCTTTCGTTACAAAAAAACAACAATCGTAGAAAGGTTAAGGAATTACAAAGATACATTTTTGAATCAGAAATTTGTCTTTTTCTTTTCCCTTCTCATTCATCATCCCATGCGATTTATCTCGATGACTCACTGAGGCCCAAGGTTAGAAAACACACAACTAAAACGCAAAACACTGTAACAGGGACTGTAAATGAAGTAGTGAATAGGGGCAACACCTCAACCAGCACCTGCAGAACAGCACTTACAGTATATACTGATGATTCAGTATTAATAATCGGAAGCGATGAACTAATCACAAGATACAGTAATAAATCAAACATTCATAGTGCTACTTACTTTAAGTAAGTACATAGTACTGGTCTTTATATGTTTAAAAACATAACCATGAATGAAGCCTACATAAAGCAACCTTATATGTATATGTATGTGCATATATATATATATATATATATATATATATATATATAAACCTTGAAGTTCATCACCTACTCTTCACCAGGTTATGGAGTTATGATTGTTGTCAATAAAAAGGTATATTGTAAGGGAATGTGTCTTAAAATAAAACGCAGCAGTGCACTGGGAGACGTCTGACTGATTTCAAAATAAACCACCATATATAAACTATAGACTATAGCCAACTGAATGGCTGACAGCCAGGCAGGGATATATAGGTAGAACAGTACAAGGCGTAATAGTGGTAGACATTAAAAAAAATTGCTCCAGTATGGAATGATGAATGTGCCTATGGATCCCACCAAATCCGACTAGCAGCTCTCAGGGTAATATATCCTCACGCAGTCAGACTGAAATTATAAATCAAACTTCTCGCAAGTCCATATGATTCATTACAATTTATCGACAATCATTTACAGAAGTGGCTTTCAGATGCTTTTAACTTTGCTGTGGCAGTAATTTACAAACCGAGAGGTACGAAGAAAAAAATGAAAACAACAGTGCCGCTTTTTTTTCTTTTTTTCTCCCCTACTTGAGTGGGAGTTCAGCAGCTAAGTGATATGGAGGGGTAAAAAATTAGATCGCTGATGAAGGCTCATTGATTCAAATGCTTGATGTTCTTGGAAAGGCAAAAGGATGACACTGAAGAATACGCTTCGGGCTGCATTCCAAACGTCTCACAGAGGGCTACGCGGAGGAGCTCTGACTGGGAGCCCAGGGCAAAACAGTGATAATCATTTTACAGAAAACACATGCAAGGCAAATAACTGACAAACAGCACTAAGTACACACTGATAATTAAAAAAAAAAAACTTTGTTATTCATATGACTAAGGCTAAGGTTTCAATTGTATAATTGAGTTTTCTATACCGAAATAACACTTAATTATCATGTCAGTATTACATCACACTTTAATTGAATGACATCTTGCATCACTTTTGTGTCACACCGTACGAGATGACGCTAGCCGTGGTTGTGGCTTGCTCTTAAGGAGGCTCCGCAACAACTGGCACGATATTTGATTTGTACATCACAGCCCAGATCAGAGTAAACGTTCGTGTCCCGCTCTGCCAAAGGTGCCGCTCATCCGCCCGACGAAGCTATTTCTGGTGCGGCGCGACACTGACACGGTTGACAGCAGTCGGCTTCCCACATCACAGCCACCGCAAAGGTCAGACCTAATGAGAGGGACGTGTCAGCGAGGCCTGTCCTCCTGCCACGGCCTGGGTTGGCCTCAGGCACTGCGGCTGACGAGGCCTAAACATCAGCAAAGGGTCATTATTTCAACTAGAGGAGCACTTAACTTCTCTTCTCCCTGTGTCTCCCTGAGGACAGTGCAGCAAGGTAGACCAGGTGGAGGGGAAGGAAGGGTACAGTGTTAGGTTTTGTCCCCAAAGTATTCAGGAGAGAGACCCCCCCCCCCCCACACACACACACACACACACGCTTACTACCTTGTCTGAATGTAATTCCAGCACACCCAGGGTGAATTAATTAATTACAAAGCTGGCTGTGTATCAAAGGTAAATGATTTAATTATATTCCCCGCGTCTTTGTTAAGAAGCCAACTGTCAGGCAGCAGTAAGTGGGGCTGTGGCCCTCAGGGCTGTGCTATGTGTGTATTGCTGCTTACCGATATGCTCATGTTTCCGTGTGACAGAAAAATAAAAAAACAGCAGAAAAGAAAAGAGTGTTTCCGTGTGTACTTTATGTGCACTCGTGGCCTTGTGTTTACCGGCCTGACGCTGTCACCGCCAGGAAAACCTGCAGAATTAATCGCTCCTTCAAACGCTAAAAATGGTTTATGTTTCCTTGACAAGTGACCTCTTTGAGTCAAGCGGACTGTTATCCGTCAGAATGAAAAGGCAGAAGTAGCATGATGTTGCTATAGCACGAAACCCCCCGGGTATACAATGGGTCAGACTGCAACACCAAAACACTGCACATCTTGTCTCCTAGTAACAAGTTTTCATTGTTTTGACTTGTTTATATATATATATATATATATATATCGCCAGTCTTTTCATAACCCTAACTAAGTAGTTTAAATCCAGTTTTAGCCACTTGGGGCACTAGAGCCAACTGTTAATACCGTATTTACATATTAAATACAATAATAATAATCTGAGGTAGAATGACTTGTTGGGTATCACTCATTAATCTGACTGGCAGTTCGCAAGTCACCTTCCCGACCACAGAGTAAACACCTCAAGGGGGGTGCAGCCATGTTTTTCCTGACTATGAAGAACAGGACGTTCTGTCTCCAGGCCAGCAGTTTATCATGAGAACATAAGCTTTGGTAATGCGAGGATAAACAGTGACACACATCGGTTGATCTCCATTCCTGTTTTTCTGTTTTTTTTCCCCCCCTCTAAATCTAACAGAGATGTTTTCCCGATGTCACTGGTAACTGTATCGAGACAATGACTAACAACTTGGAGATGAGTTCTTAATGAGAAAAATGTGCAAACAACTATCCCTCCATCCGAGTCCAAGTGGCTGGATAGCAGCTGAGGATTACAGATAAACAGAGCCGCGTCTCATGGGTTTGTCATCGCACAAAAGAAGCTGTTTATGGCACGCGGGCATCGGACGAACCATTTTCTGACTGAGCAAGGTAAATGAAGCATAATTGCAAGGCCATTACCAAATTGAAAAATGGTTGCCTTTTGTTTTAACTGTGTTAGAATTGAAGCGGGGGCCACCTCGGCTACTCTGTAAACCTGCATCAAACTGCAGGGCTCAATAATTATAATGTTCAGGATGCTTCTGCGGGGCGAAGAAAATCAATAGACTAAGGACAAAGAACCTATAGCCATCACTTAATTCTCTTATCACCGTGATTTAGGGGAAGAGGAGGATGTTAAATAACTGTAAATCTTTAGCTATGACTTTGAGGGTGCTTTATGGCAGTTCTTACAGCGTCTCCACGACAGAATGTCCATACCTTCCGCAGACCACACAATTTATAGCTTTATTACCCTTTGTCTTAAAGAGCAGGGAGACATAGCAGGGAGGAAGGAGATAACGGCCCGGCACAGGAGCGGCTGGAGGAGGGAAAAAAAAAGAAAGAAAGGAAAGAAAAAAAAAAAGAGTCGGATGCCATCATCGACAGACACACATCTCTGTGACAGGTTTACGGCTCGGGCGTCTATTCGGGGGTGGAGGACAAGAAAGTCCACCCCTACCTTAACTCCCGCCTGTGCATCCCACACACATTCCCAAACCGCTGGAGAAACCTGCCCCCAGTGGAGGGAGCAAATTCAATTCCGACTTATTCCCTGATGATCAGATTTTCTCTGCTGTTTAGTGGCCTGCGCACGACACTGCTGCCATCCTGTCTTCCTAGAGGTCACAGGGAGGACTGGCTAAGGGTGGGGGGGGTGGGGGTGATGTAAGGGAGCTCAGACAGAGGGAGGGAGGAGGAGCACTTTTTCACCACAGAGTCATGAGTTCCTCCGGACCGGGCAGATGCTTCCTTATATTTTCTTGCCGTGCTGACAAGTGGCTTATTGTTTCCCTCGATAAGGCTACAGTGTTCCCGGTAATGGGAATTAGAGGGAGACGTAAGTCACCGAAACACAGGGTGAGGGTGAATCAATAGATAATAGGAGGTTTCTCATGGATGCAAAAGGCAGGGTTATTATCAGTGCTGTTTAAGAGCGCGGGGCCTCGTATTTGTCTTCGAGTTAAACCCATGGGTGGAGTGAACGCTGGAAATCAAAGTTACACTTTGCCTGAACCCTGGTGGAAGTGTTTTCAGCAAAAAAAAAAAAAAAAAAAAGTATTGCCATGTTTTAAAGTGACTGACTGGTACCAAACCTGATTATCACTGCTGGATCGGGAGGGGGAAAAAAGAAGCTCTTGTGCAGTGGGCTGACTACAGCACATAGTGAATCTAAATTATCACACATTATTTAAATGACTATACATATATATATATATATATACTGATGATGCGTCGTTGCAATAGTAATTCTGCATATATATATATATATATATATATTTATATATATATATATATATATATATATGCAGAATTACTATTGCAACGACGCATCATCAGTATATATATATATATATGTGTATATATATATATATATATATATATAGTCATTTAAATAAAAAATACAAAAATAAAAAATATAAAGAGCATAATGTAAGTGATTTATTATATGCACAGATGCACAGATGGAGAATTTTAAAAAATACCACAGCACGTTCACTTACAAAACAAAACGACACACTGAAAAGCGCTGAAAGGTCCAATGGGTTTGTCACTATGACTGACACCATTCACACACACATATATAAAGTCATTTGATCCAATGTTAGATTGAAAATATTGATGACACTACACTAAAATAAAAAGTTATATATGACAAAGTGCATTCTTATTTTCAATCCATATGTTCTATGGATAAACACAAACAAACAAACAAACAAACAAACACTGCTGTAACCATTCGGCACAATGAGCAGGTTAGAGGGAAAGCAGACATGGAAACACACTTTGACCCGGTTTGTGACCATTTCCTCACACAATGCTCGGATCAAAGGGAACGGTTTTGTATATTGTCAACAGCTGCTCAGACAACAAATGACCAATGAGCGTCGCACTCAACAGTGAGGCAGGAAGTCAACAAAACAATGTGTGTTTGTCAAAGTGATAAACACACGCTTGATGACTCACAACTCACAACATCACAACCAAACGCAAATCTCTAATACCGTCGCTCCCTGCAGAAAAGGGACGCGCACAAACGCAAAAACCTACAAAACTTCTTTCTCTTGTGCCTCTCGAGCAGGTTTAAATGTCTCCAACAAACGTTATCACGCATGTGCTAAACAACAGGAAACGTCTGCTGTGGTGCTGGTGCAGGGCCGCAGCGGGGGGGAAAGGTGAGGGGAGTGAAGAAGGGATGATTACATACCCCGTGAGAGTGATTTGTGGATGTGTGTTGAGAGTCTTTGCTGAACCATCCAACATGGCCAGTGAGCAGAGCTGCAGTGAGGGTGTCCTCCTCCTGACAGCTCCCCCTAGAGCCCTGGAATACATTAACCACTGTGGTCCACAGGGGCGTTGGGAATAATTACTCACTCCTGCCATGTGACACCCTCGATAAATTAAACTCACCCTTTAAGTTTTAAAGGCAAATGCATATTGCGGCCATCACTTAAAGGCCTCGCCGTCCGCGCTCGGGCATAATTTGTTGTAACAATGTGTTAATGCAACTTGGTAACGCAACCCGGCAGCAGACTACAGATGAGCGAGCAATGTGCCGATGAAGTTGTAGAGAGAAGAGAGAAAGTGTGTGTGTGAGTTTGTGTGTGTGTGTGTGTCTTCATTGTTAATAAATTCTAGTCCATCAAGCTGTAATCTAATTACGTAGTGTGCTTTCATTTGCCGTGAATCATCTCTGCACTCTGTGAGCGAAACCGCGGGAAAGGATTCAGACACCATCATTGACACGCAAATGATTATTTATTTCTATTTTTTTTTTTCTATGTTTTTCTGAGTGAAAAGCTCGGGAAAAGTTAGCGGCCCAACACAACATGACTGTTAAAGCCTCTGGCTAATGGCTTTAAAGAAAATGTAATTATGATTTAATAATTGACAAATTAAGCCCAGGGAGCTTATGTTTTTTGGCAACGGCCATGATCCATAAAATCAGTTTTTCGAACAGCTGCGTGTCTAAAAGAGGTAATTACATTCGCCGCGAACGCATATAAAACCTAAGCAAACACGCCAAGCAGACGGCTGCGGATTAGGGGTGAGATGGAGATGTCATCCCGTCCTCGCAACGGCACATCTGGAAGATAACTCTGAAACATACAGCTGGTGATGGGCTCTTTCAATAATAATAAAAAAAAGCCTCCAAATAAATTTCCCGCCGTGTGTGAAAAAGTTAGCAGCCAAAGACAAACTCCGAGAGTCAACGTCACCACTCAACAAAAACACGCTGACCTCGACATTAACTTTTCACTCCGGTATATTAACATCTCATTGATGAAGTTGCTTGACAGTTCTCGTCTCATTAGACTCCTCTGAGTCGACGTTCTGACATGAGATGAAGAAAACCTCAGCTTCAAGTTTGGTGAAACTTCATTAGATTTCTTCCTGGTGTCCATGAACTTTTCAGCGCACGCTAATGAACTGCGCTGGAGACACGCCGTAGATAGCAGGTGAGAAAGGGCGACGTGGAGCAAACGCAGGAACCAAATGTGATGTGTGTGATTTGTAATGTGATTTAGCTGAGTCCCCAGCCGAAGCCCTCGGTGAAAAGCAGCAACGGTGACGATCATGAGGCAAAACTGAGAGACACTTCATCAAGACGTGAGAGAACATCTGAGCTCTCAGCTGCCGCCACTCATTTTCATAATGGCAGCTGCAAGCGGCGGGAGCTCTGAATGGCGTCGAGCTTTCAGCTTTGATTAGGTGACTTGCAGCAGATGAAGAGAAATCATTTAGAGCGGGGATAAGTGTGTCAGAAGATAATGGCGCTACAGGTAGAAGAACCGCTGATGAAACACAGCAACGACCCGGAGAAATCCAGGTGTGTGTGCGTGTTAGTCTGTGCGTTGCCGCTTGTTTTTGTGTGCAATTGTGTGCATGAATAAACATAACCGGGTTTCTTTTGTGTTCCCCCGTCATGGCGTCTCCGTCTTGGTGACACCGTTCCTCATTGAGGTGGCACATCTTAGAAAACAAAACTAATAGGGTGAAATCCAGTAAATACTTTTTGCAATCCGGCCGACTTTATGTCAATCAGTCGCCGCTTTGTTAACGAATTGTCACGCACAAATTTCCTTTTAACCATCGCCTTATGCAAAGGGGTTTACAAAACTCCTAACACAGTCGGAAACAACAACAAAAACAACAACAACAACAACGACGAGAAGGACTGTGCAAAACGCCCGAGATTCAAATTGTAGCTGTGAAAGTGCTAAACCCTTCAAAATGTCTTTTAAAACTTTTACGAATGTTCTTTGCGCCCTGACCAAAACAAAACACGATGACAGGTGCCAGTTTATGACATCCCCCTCTTTATCTCCGAGTCTCCTCAATTCCCCCCGACAGGGAGAGAAAAGACAGAGGGAGGGGGGAGAAAGAGGGGGCACAGGGGAGCTGAAGTGTGTTTAGGAGGAAGATGGCTGTCAGTAGCTGTCAATCGTCAGGCGGTTTTTGATGCCGTCGTCTTGGCACGGGCCTGTCTGTCTGTCTGGCAGTGTAACAGCTATCAAAGACTCCCTCACAGCAGAGACAGGCGCCGGGGTGGAAACACCAGGAAATCCACACGTTCCCTCATTTACACCTTGGAAACTTCGCGAAATCTGGGTCTGTGAATCGCGACGTTCTCACCCGGCCTTCCGAGCAATAAACATGGAGATGCGATAAGGTATCATAAAGCGCTTGAATTGCCATATTCTGATAAAGCATGTATACGCGATAAAAGGTTTATTAGACGTAGCTAATTGTTTTACAGCATTAATGGTTCAAAGCTTGTAAATAAAGTAGAAAGGTTGCAAAACTGTTCGCGCGATGCATAAGTTACTGTAATTCATTGTCTTTATAATCAGCGATCAGGTCCGCAGTTATGGACGCAGGTAAAACATAAGGTGCTTTTACAGCTAAATGAGCTGAGCATTCAGCTATGAAGCCAAATGCTGTTGTTTGTGTTTTGTTTTTTTAATTCATACTGGTCTTTAATGCATTAATAAATGTCTTAGTGGAAGGTGGTACCAATTACATCCACACTAAAAGCACCATGTGTCGAGGGCTTAATGTGAAATGAGCGGAGGCATAGAATATAGCCAAAGGAATAAAACATGATTGTTCCCAGAACACGCGATAGTTCTAATGACCAGATTTGTTTGCCCTGGGTCAATTCCTCGCAGCGCTGAGTGACAAATCATCCTGCGGCACAGGTCTGACCGGTTAGTCATCAACTGGAAGCACTTCAGCAGGGCAAACATTTCAACAGAAGGCAGCTGCGACCATATTTTTCCAATGGTCGATATCGTGATCGATTGGGCGGTGATCTATTAAGAGAAAATCCCTCACTGGAGGCCCCCCCCCCCCAATCCTTATTATTGCTCGCTACATAACATTTTGAAGAGTGCGTGTCACCGTGCGCAGCTTTGGTGAGAACATCAATCTGTCCCAAAGTCCTTGGCGGACTGTCCGCTTTTCATCTCGCCAAAGACGGATCACTTAAATGGCCCCGCGGCTCCCGCGCCACACCACTTTATCGGCCCAACGCGGCATCATCGCGATGACTGTGTCCGCATCAGGAGGAGAAGACGTCCGCGTTGAGAGTAGTCATACTGACGGATCAGCGAAAAGGCGACTCAGTCTCAGTCTCTGCTGGCTTGGGGAAGGCCCCCGTCACTGCTCACCGTTTGGCCTTGAACCCGAGCTAAACATCGAGTTCATCATGCATAAAACATTAAAGATGTACATCCAAAAGGCTGCGGCTGCCTGTTTATTGGCACTCACAGCTCCATAAACCATTTTCATCCCTTTGCAGGATGAGACACGCGCACTCCGCGAGTCCTATTGATGGCGTTTAACACGGAATATAAAACCATAAAACACAATAATAAACATAAGCGGAGCAAATAAATCAGATTCATAATAACCCCGAGGTGGGATTTATGTAAGCAAAGATAGAGTCTTTGTGCAAATTGATGGTGCGAGCTCTATCAAAGCACCAGTGAGACACTAATACAGTCTTATAAACACACCAGCCGCACTCTAAAGTAGCTTCATCTCTCCTCCCTGGCCCGGCCTAAGTGCTTAAGTAATGTATTGCTTTCATAAGTGTGCAACTTCGTCGCACTTTCTTTGGTGAAAATATGCCTCTATCCGCTGGGTGGTGTGATTAAGAATAAAATACAAAGAGCATTACATGGGTATAAATTCAAACAGTGACATAAAGCGGCGGAGCTGTGAGAGAGGCCCCTCCGACAGCGGCGAGGAGCTCTGGCGGTATCCATCACCGCCGCACACTGTCCCCCTGGCACCCAAGCTAATGTATCACCTCTGGATTACAGTAGTAGCTGTCTGATGGATGCTTTCTGAGTGGAGAGGGCCACATTTGCTCCCAACAGGAGCCGCGGTCGCCGGAGATGGGGCCCTCTGCTCCTGGAGGTCCATTACACTTCCATCCCCACTTCTCTCCTGAGCCCGAATCCCGAATCCTACACCTCCTCCCAGACCACTCGTTCTTTCTCCTTCCCCAATTCTTCGCCTATTTGTATGTGTACGTACATGCGTCCACGCCTGCTCGCATTTGTTAGTCACAGGTCTCCACTGAGAGGCCGACAGCCGCCCTGGGGCGACGCCTGGGTTCCTCCAGTCGACTTTACTGCCTTCATTTGGCCTGATGAATGGCGAGCTGCCTTATCAGCCCCTCTGCCTGCAATCTCAAGTGGTTCCCCGGAGCCTCACACTGCCTGCAGCTTTGGTCGCCGTCTCCATTGCACACACACACACAAACACACACACACACACATGCTCTTTCAGTTTCCCTCTCATACACGCCACGGACTCAAAGACACGGCAAACAGAGGCGTACAATTACACACAGATAACGGCGTTTCAGATCTACGGTTACGAAAGCGACGCACACACAGACCAGAAACAATGCAGCAACGGTGGCGAGCGAAAACTCTGCAGAGCCCAGACACACACACATACACACCCTCCTCTCTCTCCATCCTACAAGGCACACACACACACACACACACACACACACACACACACATCAGCTAGCAAATCCATCATCTTTATTTCTTCCCCAATGTGCTCATATATTTCTTGTGGCTGCTCCATGCTCTCAAAAATATTTATTTGTGCTGAATTTTTTTTCTTTTTTTTCTTTTTCTTGAGGAAACACAAAAGAAATCACACCTTTCTCTCTCCTCGGCTCATGCCAAAATAATCAATGCTTTCCAGAGAGGGACTTGTGGCGCGACATGCGTGGATGGAAGGCAGAGGGATGCAGACATAGCTCCGGGGCTCTGGTTGTAGATAATAAGTGAGGAGCAGTCCTTGGGTATGTTTTACAGCTATCAAGACTCATCATATTTGACATGCATTCTGGTGTTTACACAGTCTCCTCCGTAAAATCCTCTGCAGCTATAGAAGGGAGCCGGGTGCAGGGCGCACACATAAAGCAGCACGTACACATTCTGCACACAGAAGTGCTTAGAAGAGAGGAGCGAGTTGTTGCCTCCGCTTTCTCTCCCTCTCTCCCTCTTTTCTCCATGTCCCATCTCTTATCCACAGCACAATTGGCGGCGTTAGCACCTGTCAGCTGACTGACTTCTTGTTCCCGGTGGCTTATGAAAAAATCATGGCTGCTGGGCTTCAGAGGCAGCTTTCCCATCAATATGAATTCACCATGGTCTTCATGCAACATTAGGCCGTGCCCTGTTTTCATACAGCGAGCCGCACGCTCCTTCGTCTGTAATACACGGGAGGAAATGAAAGGAGTAAATAGTCCTTTTAGAATGTTTCATTCGATCATGGGTGGAACCAAGTCGCCCATGAAAGGGACCAGTGTACTTGACTCTCAAAAGCACATTTGCTTTCCATCCCCAGATATTACGGCACTGTGCTCTGTGTCGCGTATTAGTGTGTTTCACTGTAAATAAAACAATTCTCAGACAAACCCCGCCACGGTTGTCCCACAGTGTTATGTTCCAAACAAGCATCGCCACATTCCGACATGTCCCGTATTTATGTACTTTTGGAGTTACAGTTACAGAGAATCAGCATGTTGTATATAAATACACACACACACACACACACACATACATACATATATGACAACACTCATCAGTACAATATTATTAGTATCAGTATTAGTATCAGTATTAGTATCAGTATTCGTATTCGTATTTGTATTTGTATTTGTATTTGTATTTGTATTTGTATTTGTATTTGTATGTGTATTTGTATTTGTATCAGTATGCATATTCGTATTTGTATTCGTATTCGTATTCGTATTCGTATTCTATTTGTATCAGTATCAGTATCAGTATCAGTATCAGTATCAGTATCAGTATCAGTATCAGTATCAGTATTAGTATTAGAATTAGTATTAGTATTAGTATAAGTATTATATTAGTATTATATTAGTATCAGTATTCGTACTCGTATTCGTATTCGTATTCGTATTCGTATTCGTATTCGTATTCGTATTCGTATTCGTTTTAGTATTAGTATTAGTATTAGTATCAGTATCAGTATCAGTATCAGTATTAGTATTAGTATTAGTATTAGTATTAGTATTAGTATTAGTATTCCTTGCTTACAGTAATATAATGACAAAGCAGACTTGTGTATAGGCCTCCTTAGCTATGCTTTGCTATGATCAGGTGAAATAACTATTTAGAAGTAGTAGTAGTAGTTGTGCTTTAACAGAAAAAACAGAAACACAAAGTAAGATATTGGGGAAAGTCAATAAATATTACATGTTGTCTGAGCAAAAGCTGCTGCTCTCAGAGTTTGGCTGGATGAAATCTTAAACTGGCAAAAGCCAGGTTTTAAATGAGAGACATGAAATACAAACCAGAAGTTGTTGGTACTGTTTGGTCTGTACCAGAGACGTGAGGTTTCATGCTCGCCTCTAATGAGGGGAAACCTTCCCCGGCCAAATCGTGGCGCTCGCCCATAACGTCGGTTTTGACCCGCTGTAAAACGCCGCCTCCTTTGGCCTCACATTTTACATCTGCTTGGCTGGAACCTGCTGCAAACCCTCAGCGTTCCCTCACCACTCACGGGAAAAGCACGCTGAAAGTCAATGATCTCCACTGCATCGCCCTGACATCGGCGTGCTAATACAAGCTGCTCTTGACCTTATGTTTGTGTGTCTTCAGCGGACGGCAGCGGCGTGCTTCTCCCTGATTGGATTAACTTCAGATGTGGTGCGTGTCTGGGTCTATTACAGAGGCTGTGTTGTGATTTTGAACCTCAAGCCACCCCCTCCCCCCCACCCCCATCCTCTGGCCACTGTCCCACATCCCTCTCCTCCTTTCCACCTCCCTGAAGGCCTGTTCTGCCCTACACGCCGTCTCCCAACACCCCACACATGAGGAATTGTCACACACACACACACACACACACACACACACACACACACACACACACACACACACATCTCTGCTCGTGCCTCCAAACCGTCATATCCCATGTGTCTCCTGCACAGTGATGGAATGCCTGAAGAAACCCTTCATCCCTCTGTCCACACCCGCCATCTCTCTCTCTCTTTCTCTCTCTCTCTCGCTCTCTCTCTCTCTCTGCTCTGTGTTTCTGAGTCCGCAGGGGTCATCGCAGACAGAGGGCTTATAATCAACTCAATTAAGTGGCTCTGATTGCCATGGCAAATTGGTCTGGGTTATAACATTATCATTAGTGCCTCGAGTGCGGTCGCAACGGGACACGGCAGTCAGACGAGAGTGACACTAATAGGAAGGGAGGATGTGGCGACTCGGGACAGGAAGTGAAGCGCAGATCGATGTGCCGACAGGAAGTATGTTGTAAAGAGGGGAACGGGAGCGTCAGTGTGAGCATCTTCCCACTGTGAGCCATCCTATGTACTTTTCAGACCTGCAGCCATAAACAACAGTGGTTCACCCAGTAATTGTTCCTGAGGATATGACATTTGCCTCTTTTTGTGGCCTGCTCGACGCGTCAACACCTTTTTCGTCTCACCCAAGGTTTTTTTTTGTTTTGTTTTTTTTTCACAGTAGCTCTCGTGCCCCAGAAAAAACCTGTTTGATCTTCCCGAGGACTGTCACCACATGGCGTGACTCCATGGAAATTGAATTCCCCATTTATTTACACGCCAGGTTAATAGAATAGATGCCTAAGTGATTTGAAAGTCAAACAACCACACCCGCCATTCATTTCCGTCTCTCTATTTTTATTGTTATGATCTCTCCGCAGAAGCAGATCCACTGTTTTGTTCCGTGTGTCTCGAACACACAAAGAGAGGATGATGATGATGAATCGAACGGCTTATCCACAACATTCACCATCCCAAACGCTACGTAGTTTAATATAAGCAGCGAAAAATCCAGACTCCCACCATTGAAAAGCAGGTTTTTGGTAATTTTTTTTTTTATGTGTGTGTCTTCATCTACATTCTTCATCATTGTGAGCGGCCTACTAAAACTGATGCCTTTTTTTTGTGCATGTGTGTGTGTGTGCACATACGTGCATGCTGGGAAACAGTTTGGTCTTGCACGGCGCACAGCACAGCACAGCACAGTGGCCCACTTTTGGGTGAAATGAGTGTCAGTGCGTCTCTGAGCGTGCGTGCCGGCGCACGTGCTGGTGCCTCCTCCCGGAAGCTTTTCGACAGACCTGTCATGTTGGGAGACGCCGCTGTCAAAGCGGGGACAAATCTGAAGGTGTCAATTGAATGCTGAGAAATGTCAGTCAGTTGTCTCGTCACTGTGATTAGCATCACTTAATATTCACGCGCGCTTATCTGGCTGCTGAGGAGGTGCCAAGCTGACTGCTGGTATTAGAGTGCATCTCACACACACACACACACATACACGTACACACACATACACGCACACCGTCCCCCTGTTGATAAACACATGGATGATGTAACAGCCGAGTGGCATTACAGGCACGTCAATATGTGCCACCGCCTGTACTCTGTGATGGTGTCAAAGGTCAATTCAACAAGAGGAAAGTGATATTGCTTCTCAGACAGGGGGAGTCTGTCTGTGGCACGAGAGTGTGTTAGCGTGTAAAAGACTCGGGATTCGCTAAACAACACTGCCACTTACTGGTCACGTTGAGGTACTGAAAAAGAATCGGACAAGAATGAGCTGGTGTGCTGAAAGGCCCAGACACTTTCTAGTCTTTCTAGTTAAAAAAGAGAGCAACTCTAAATAAATTTGAACGAGCTCGGTTTTACATCTACGACGCCCCTACATTTCTGCCGACTTTGCAAAATTCAAAAGCCCCTTTTCCAGACGGGCAGCGTCTCAGCTCACAGGTGCTAAATGCATCAAAACAGGAAGCTCTTGAATTATTTTGTCTCATAATGGCAGTCGTATGTGTCAGTATTGTTTTCTTGTTTCTTTACCACGTCGGGTTTTTTTTTTCTCTTTCTACCTCTGAGAGAGAAAGAAAGATTGTGTGTGTGTGTGTGTGTGTGAGAGAGAGTGTGTATCATCGTGGCACTGTGACAGTCGCGGCCCCGGGAGGAGGAACAGTGTGGTGTGTTCGCTGCAGATGGCAGCACACATTTTTTCATTCCTTAAACAGACACAAAAAGCAGCTGGGGGACCAGGGCCTGTCTGTAGAATGTGCTGGGGAAGAGTAGGTACTTGGCACAAGTTGCAGAAACAATTAGCGTCACATAAGCAGAGGCCCGAAGCAGCAAGAGGAAAGAGAGAGAGAGAGAGAGAGAGAGAGAGAGACGCTGGTGGAAAAACATGGCATCTCATTTGCACTGAGAGGACCTTAGCAGAGTCGTGTGCTCACTCAGAGGCCCCCAACCCCCACTTTTCTTTTCCACATCACATCTCAAACATTTTTTTAGAGACAGCTGTGTCACAGCTAATTTAACTGATAGGTTCTTTTTGTTTGTATCTGTGAACTCTTCATTGGGGAGCAGGCAGAGGAAGCTCCCGTCCTCAGAGAGAGACCTCACATCACACTCGCGTCCCCACAATTCCTTTCTCAACATTCCTGGCTACCGTCTTCCGCGTTGCCGCGTTTGAAGAACGACATGTTTTAAAGTGCGGTGCACAAAGGCATTGCTCATTAAAGTTTACGCGATTCACTGCAAAGCTCGAAGGAAATGTTGAATGTTTTAAAAGGGGGAAAAAATTTTAAAAAATTTATTTTGGAAATATGTCTTAATGTAACTCTCAAGTGACTGATGTGGGGAGTGACGAGATACCTCACAGACATAAAGCCCCACTTCTTTGGAATGAGTACAGCATGAAAACAGATAAAAAGTAATAAACAATCTAGTCTTTGACTGGCTCACTGTAATGTTTGAAATTGACGACAAAATTACGACAAAAGTTATACACAATAGATCTTTGTCCATCACTTAAAGTAACAAGGTATTCAAGAAAATACATTTCAGGGCCTTTGAAACAGTGAAGAGGGAAGAAAAACATCATAAAGGTTAAATCACAATGAAACGATGGGGATGAAATGACGGTTGGGACAGTGAGAAGGAGAAACCGAGGGAGAACAAAGGACCTCAGAAACAACCTCATCTCGCCGACCTCCTCTAAGCTGCAGCGTACTGTCACATTCGAACAACAGTGGACTGTCTGACTTGTCATTAAGTGGAAGAGTTGTGCTATTTAAACGTGATGTGGGTGCAAAGCCATACTGTACAGCCCAAAACCATCACAAAGCAGGTCACAGTGAATGACAAATCTATTCACGCGCTGCGCTTAGAACATCTTTCTAAAAGAGGATTTACTCCTGTTTATTAAAAGCACTTTTGACACTGTAACTGATTTTAGGAGTTACAGTACCTCACTTTATAACAGCTTGTACATTTGAACATACATTTGCCTTGGGTCCAGGTAATCGGAGATACAGACTGAGATCATTACCAGGGACTTTTCTCAGAGGTCTCCTGTGTTTGGCCAAATCACCCAGGAGAGTTTCCTAATGCTTGTGAACATGCATCACTGCAGCCGGATCCAGGAAGTGAAGTTGCCCCACTGCTTATGGTGCAACCGTGGATTTTTACATTTGAGGAAATATGTGAAATTACATTTTTGTGGGTTTCTCCCATGTTTTAAACGTTCACAAAAATTAAGTATAGTATATTTAACGACTGGGATGACATACGGTATGTTTCTAAGACATGTTTCGTGAATGCTGTTAAAAGGCCATAGGGGTTAATTATGGCCATAGGGGTTTTACAGTAAGCATGGCTGCATGTAAACACATTTAAGGACAAACTGCTTTCAGAGTATTGCTGCACAGAAATACTGGTGAACCACTCGGATGAAAGAACATCAATCCAATGACCTACACTAGAAAACACATAAACATTACACCCTCCAACCGCTGGGGGGCAGCATTGCAAAGTGTACTGTAAGTGGGTGAGAAAAATAATTACAAAATACAGCTTAATACTACTCTACTGTTACCTCAGCATCAATCAACCAATCAATCAATCAATCAATCAAAGTTTATTTGTATAGCCCATATTCACAAATTGCAAATTGCCTCATAGGGCTTTAACAAAGAGTACAGAGTGTGACATCCTCTGACCTACACCCTCAACAAGTGTGAGGAAAAACTGCCAAAAAATGCAGAAACTTCCAGGAGAGACTCATGTGAGGGATCCCACTCGCAGGGATGGACAGAAGTGCAATGGATGTCACATGTGCACAACGCATCAACAAAATGACTTAGCTAAGAGCTAGCTTCGAGCTAAGGCACTGTATGACTGGTTGTTAGTGTAATTATACAAGTAGATTAATATAATATAATATAATATAATATAATATAATATAATATAATATAATATAATATAATATAATATAATATAATATAATATAATATAATATAATATAGATGGAAGGAGGGAAAGCAGACAGAGGAAGAGAAGGATAAGGTCTAAATGTCCCCTGACAATCGAGGCCTATGGCAGCATAACTAAGAGCTGATCAAAGATGGACCTCGACCAGCCAGAACTATAAGCTTTGTCAAAAAAGAAAGTTTTAAGTCTGCTCTTAAATACGGAGAGGGTGTCCGCCTCCTTGATTGAAGCTGGGAGTTGATTCCACAGCAGAGGTGCTTCATAGCTGAAGGCTCTGGCTCTTAGTCTGCTCCTATGGATTTTTGGACTTGTAAGTAAATATGTAAGGCATGTTATGTAAAGTTTTGATTTAGCAACATTTTTTAGCTGAAATACATTTGACTTGTGTCTCCATGGTTTGCACAACATCAGATTTTGAAATGTTTCATGAGGGTTAGGCTTAGGGATGTCAGATTGTCTTTGGATTCATTTACTTTATGAATAATTATCAAATATAAATAACTAAACCAACCTCTTTGCGTCTGCTTTGTTGTCAGCAAAATGCCATCGCGCTCAGAATGCTGTGATTTACAACATTGAGTAACGATGTATATTTTGGAAGGTGGTGGGGTCAAACTAAGATAAAACAGGACAAAGTTCATTTGCTTGTTTGGATTGCAAAAAAAAACAAAAAAAAAAAAAACACAACCTGCAGTATTTGAAGCTTTTGGGCTTCAGCAAATAAACAGATCGACAACATTTAACAAAAAATAACTAAGGGAGATGTTTACAAATGAAACTATTATTGTATACAGAGACAAATCTTCCTGATATAACAATAATCTGTGTTAGTAAAAAAAAACGTTCTAATGTAGAGTATCTGAAAAATCTATGTAAGTTGATTCACCCTCTCAAGGGTTAAGCAACACAAACACAGTGGCACTGTATAAAAAGGACCGACACTGGGAACGTTAGGTCATTCAAACAAAATCTGCTCAGACTTTTCCTTATCAAAGCCTGGAGCCCAGAACACTATGGCGACAGACGTTAAAATGTTCTTTTGTGTTGGACTTGCTGTTGTACTATCAGGTAAGAGCTGGTCGTGGTAGCGTGCGTTGTTTGCTTGGTGGGAGCTCCAGGATGGTAATGGACGTTCTGTTTCTTGTGGGTCAGGTGTGGGACGCTCGGTCATCATTGGGAAGAGCCACAGTGTAGGACAGGCTGATCCTGTGCTGCAGTATGTGGTTAACAACTCAGTGCGGGAACATCCAGTCCTCACCAAACTCAAACTGGTAAGTAAGCCGGAGAACCAGGGAGCCCCCCATTCACTAGTGTCACATGGTGATAATTACTTTGTCATCAGTCGGTAGGATAACAGTACATATTGAATGAGTTATATTTTCACTTCAGAGAACCCTTGAAGACCCCTGGAGTGTGATGATGGTTCCCTCTGAACAAGCCCAGTTTATGGCAAATCTCATTAGACTGATCAATGCTACTAAAGCCATTGAAATCGGTGAGATAACCTTTAAAATCATTAACTGGCTATGCAAGCAGATAAATGCTATTTATTTCGCTGACGTAAATTTGCATTCAAACATACAGTACTGACATATTCATGGATATATTTGGTTGTGTGTCAGAGTCAAACCCCATGTAAACTCTCCTTTATTCTATCCAGGTGAAAGGACCGACAATATATTTCTAAGCTAATTCAGTTACTATTGCACTTATTCTACAGGGATGTACACAGGTTACAATGCACTGAGCATGGCTTTGGCCATGCCAGAGAATGGACGTGTGGTAGCATGTGAAATAGAGGACGTCTATGTGAACATTGCCAAACCGTTTTTTACGGAGGTGAGAAAATGTTTTTATGCAACATGACTTAAACTGAATCAGCGATACAAAGTTAGTGTTGGATTAGTATTAGGATTTGCACAGAAAAACTTTAAGCTTTACTCCTCTCACATTACACAAGTGCATAATGTTCATTTCCTGGCACCAGTGCAACATTTTGTGCATAAAGAGAGAAAGGTTGTTGCCACTGTCAGAGGAAAATTGTGCAGCAGACAGCAAACTGCACATCTACTTTCTGTCAGTGCCTCTTCACAAACTGCAGCAGGCTGGAGTGTCACAGCTGTGTCTTCCTGGTTCACCTCTACCCTCAGTAATTTTCCACTCTTCCGGCCTCTGCTTCACTCCTCCCCTCAGCCACGCCTCCTCATCAGCTCAACTCACCTCACCTGGTTTCACAGCTGCAGCTCATCTCATCAGCCACGCCTCCTCATCAGCTCAACTCACCTCACCTGGTTTCACAGCTGCAGCTCATCTCATCAGCCACGCCTCCTCATCAGCTCAACTCACCTCACCTGGTTTCACAGCTGCAGCTCATCTCATCAGCCACGCCTCCTCATCAGCTCAACTCACCTCACCTGGTTTCACAGCTGCAGCTCATCTCATCAGCCACGCCTCCTCATCAGCTCAACTCACCTCACCTGGTTTCACAGCTGCAGCTCATCTCATCAGCCACGCCTCCTCATCAGCTCAACTCACCTCACCTGGTTTCACAGCTGCAGCTCATCTCATCAGCCACGCCTCCTCATCAGCTCAACTCACCTCACCTGGTTTCACAGCTGCAGCTCATCTCATCAGCCACGCCTCCTCATCAGCTCAACTCACCTCACCTGGTTTCACAGCTGCAGCTCATCTCATCAGCCACGCCTCCTCATCAGCTCAACTCACCTCACCTGGTTTCACAGCTGCAGCTCATCTCATCAGCCACGCCTCCTCATCAGCTCAACTCACCTCACCTGGTTTCACAGCTGCAGCTCATCTCATCAGCCACGCCTCCTCATCAGCTCAACTCACCTCACCTGGTTAAAAGACAGTTAAAAGCTGAACACCCTGCACAAGTCTCATTTCATGCATTTTGACATGTTCTATAGGCTGAAGTTGAAAATAAGATAGATGTGCGGCATGAAATCGCCATGAAGACCCTAGGTAAGTGCTTTTATGAATTGTAATCAATATTTCTGATTAAAATTAAGTTTTTGAGTTGAGTTCTATTTATTTTTTACATCATGATCTCCGATTTATCATCAGATAACCTGATCACAGCTGGAGAAGCTGGAACATATGACTTTGTGTTCATCGACGCCGATAAGTTTAACTACGACAGATATTATGAGAAATCCCTTGAGCTCATAAGGCCCGGGTGCATTATAGCAATTGACAATGTAAGTACATGTTACACACACTTCTGTTGGAGACAGAACTGAGAACAGAAAGATAGAAACTGTTGTTGCTGTGTTCAAAGGTGCTGTGGAGTGGAAAGGTGGTGAATCCTGCTCCCAATGACCTCACCTCCCAGAGTCTGGATGCTCTCAATAAGAAGCTGCATACGGACCAAAGGATTGATCTGAGCATGCTCACTGTAGGTGATGGGCTAACCATTGCCATTAAACGCTAATCACCACATAAATAGTGTGTGTTTTTTACGGTCTTACGTTAAAGTGTGTGCGTACATGGACATAAATCAGATTTCTTTTCATTTATTTTAGTGCTGGGTTTAAAATGATGAAATATTCCCCCTTTACTACACCACAATCGTCTCTGGTTACTTTGCAGACTCGGCCTGATTCCATGACATATATATTTATTAACCTTTAACAAGTGACATTTTGTCATTAAAAACAAAAATAAACACCCAGTAGATGCTTTAAACTTCTTATAATTTTAGTACAAGGTGTGTGTTTAAAACTGAAATCTAACTTTTCCTATGAGGACATAATAATGGCTGTATTTAAACATTACAAACCACTCGCTTACTACTACTATTACTACTACTACTACTTCTACTACTACTAATAATAATAATAATAATAATAATAATAATAATAATGATAATAATAATAATGTTTTGACATGGCATCGATCCATGTCACTGTCTCCTGCGACAAACTGTGTCTCTTGACCTCATTAAGCCATCAGCTGATGCTACACCTTGTCAGCACCGCGGACAGCTCCGTTCTGCAAACCGAGCACATGACGTCGCTTATAAAAGCGCGCGTGGAGCCTCCTCCCTGCGTCGGACGCGCACGAGGACAGCACGCGCCACAACATGGACAACCGAGCGGGGTCCCCGCACAGATCCACGCAGTATGAGCGTCTACAGCAGAAACCGACATGGACCGGCGTCACGATAAAGGGCACGTGCGCCAGCACCCCGGCGTGTGAGAGAGAAGCGCTGCACGGTTTGAACCATCGCTTTGCGGTGTTCATAAGGAAGGTTCAGCAGCTGGAGCAGCACAAGCATCTGCTGGAGAGAGAGCTCGAGGAGGTCAGAGGCGGAGAAACACCCGCAGCCAGCTGGGAGGAGCAGTACGGACCAGAGCTCAGGAAACTGAGGCAGATGGTTCAGGACATGACTCAGCAGAAACATCGGGCTGAAATCCTGCATCGGAACTTAGAGGAGGAAGTGTCCGACCTGAAAAGACAGCACGAACAGGAGGCTCGCGCCAGATCGGATGCCCAGAGCAGGATTGTGGTCCTGAGGAGGGACATCCAGGACGCATGTCAGGTCAAGATGCTGCTGGACAAGAGGGCGCAGTCTCTGGTGGATGAAATCCGCCTCCTGAGGAGAACCCACGAGGCCGAGTTATCAGAGATGTTGGACCAGGGCCACAGGAGGCACCTGCAGGCCAAAGCCACAGAACTGGACTGCGCTGAAGGCACCAGGGAAGCTCTGGAGAAGCAACTGCATGAGGTCGAAGATCGCCACATGGAGGAAATGATCCACTATCAGGTAACAGCACGGTTTTATAAAACCATATTCAGTGATCAAATGCAAAAATGTTATAACAACTGTTTGTTCCTGTTGGATCCAGAACACAATCAAAGAACTTGAAGATGAGCTCATAAATTGCAAGTGTGACATGTCCGGTTACCTGCGGGAATACCAGGATCTTCTCAGTGTGAAGGTGGCTTTGGATGTGGAGATAATGTCCTACAGGTACGGTGTGCCAAATTTTAGGAAACAACTTTATATGAAAGTGCTGATGATTGTTTCAGGTGATTATCGGGAAATGTTTTGGGGGTGTATGGATTATTCAAAATCTCCTTCTTATCTTGCAGGAAACTACTCTGCGGTGAGGAATCTCAGCTTTCCACCATCTCAGACAACCACATCTCTTTACCTTACATATACCGCCAGTCCCCAGTTTACACCCTCCCTTGCTTCAGCCGCCCGGGCGACCCACTCAGACGAGCAGAGCCCCGGTACAAGTTTGTAGAGGAGATCATAACTGAGACCACCAGAGAGACTGAAATGTCAGAATTTGAGTATATAGGACGGGACAAGACAGATGCAAGGAAAAGCAAGTGGGAGCGAACCAAAAGAGACAGACGGGTGAGCTTGGAGGGGAAGGATGAAGAAAGTAAACAGATGTTTGGCAGTCAGCAGAATACAGCAGCACCAGGAAATAACTCAGCGAATGGAGATGATGATCAGGGCAAGGGAGTAGCGGTGATGTGAATAATGATCAAAAGCACCAAGAGAGAAAAAGTGGAGGACAATGAAGCAGCTGGTACTGAATGGCACAGTGGCATGAATGAAGACCGATGAGCTGAGTAGTGTTGGTCAAGTGCAAGATACGAAAACGTATATTTTTAAAAAAATTTTAACGACAAAGGGCATGACATATTAAAATCAATTCAACACAATCACAAATGTAAACAAAGCAAGATTTGGGTTTGACTGATCTGATGAGTAATGAAAAATAAATGCAATATCAAAAACTCAATTTCATGTGGTAAATGTACTGATTTACTAGGAACTATAAACTACTGTGACCCTGCAGGACTTAGGATGCAGATTTTTTTTTCCAGCAACAGGTGAAGATGCATAATTCTTGACATCATCACAGTAAAATGCATCTATGGGTTTCAAAGACTTTATTGAAAATTGACATACACGTAAGGACCTCCAAGACTTCCTGTGGGCTCGGTCTCAGCCCATGGAAACATATTCCAAGAGTGCGTGCATACGTGCAACTGAATCACACCCCTGAAAGACAAGGATAGTTTGGCATTATCATGAACATGAGCCCCAGTTGCCTGATAGAACAGAATAAACAAAAACTAATTCTGCTTGGTCAGGCAATTGTACAGGCTTCTTACAAAGGAAACCAAGAAATCCAGTTAAGTGCCTTGTGTAAGAATGTTCATGTGTGCAGGTATAACATGATCACAAACCCAGGCGGGTGACACAAAACATAATATTACAGAGCTTTAATTTGTCCTTGTGTGCATGAACAGGGAGGGTGCTGCAATATTTAAATAAAAGCATAAAATGCCTAGTGTACTTAATGAGGTGCAAATGATTACAAAGGAATATCAGATGGTCATGACCTGAAAAAAATCAGAGAAGGGATGACACTCACCACCCAAAACTCAAGTGATGTTTTCACTAAAAACACACGACTTTTTGGGATTGTATCACAAAGAAGTCACACAGAGTTGATGACAGGCAAAGGGTTTGTATTGGATATCATTATTATGGCAGTGCTGGACAGGGACAATGACAAAAATCTATAAATAGTACACCACCAACTGTCATTTGAATAGATGCAGCTACAAAGCAAAAAGCAACAAAGGTAAAATGACAGATGCACCAACTTCAAGTGGTACTCAAGTTAGAAGTTTGTAGTCGTAGCCTTTAAATCAATAGCTCCAAGATATCCCTTTGCTGGTTTGAGTTAGACACACATTTAAGTCCAAATTCTTCTGATATTCCCTAGTCCTTTGCAGTGTGAGGAAACCTTAGGCTTCGAGTTCCAAGCCCAGACCCAGCTTGTGGCCTCCAGCATTGATGTTCTTTCCATCGACCAGACCAGACAGGGTGAGTTTCACACCTGTACAGACAAGAGGAACCAACATTAGCCATGACATGTGCAAATATAAAAAGAAAATTTCTGTTCGAGTGACACTATTCTAGATCCACTCATTTAGAGACTCTAGGAGCATAACGCATGATTCAGTATGTGCATGACAAGGCTAAATAACCAAAACTGTTACCAGTCTGAATACAAATTAAACATTCTTTCATGGTCCATGAACTGTAGAAAAAAAATTACCTGGTCTAAGAGTCTGGGTGTACCCCACACCAACAAGGCTATTGTTGTTCACTTTAGCCTAGAGGTGAAAAAAATTAATTAGTGACAAGTACAAGTCACATTCGTTTGCATCATCAACACAACTCTGAAAATCAGCAGCACACCACTTACACTGATGGAGGCGTCCTTGTCCAACTGATACTTGGCTGCAATACCGAAGCGTGTGCTGTTGCTGCCAGCTGTCCAGGCCAGGTTGACTGCAGTCTCGAGCTTATCGCTCACCTTCTGGTAGATGGATCCTCCAAACTCAGCTCCGTCATTACTTTAAGAGAGGGATAATGAGATCTCTACATTTATTTTTTTTCCTGCTACATCAGGGAAGAAATGCTATAACAAACACACTCATAACGATGGAACATTTTTGTTGTTTCCTGCACTTGCTTTTCACAATGCATCAAATGTACGGCTATGTACAGATAAGTGGGGGAAAAAAGAAAAATGTAAAACGTATCTGTGTTTAGCTTTATGTTGACTACAAATAAGTCAAATTTCATCACAGAATTTAAAAATCAAAATGCAGAAACATATGTTTGTTTTAACTTACACATTAGTATGAAGCTGGAAGTCTCCAGTCTTGTAACCAATGGCAAAGTTGTTCTGGATCATCTTGGATTTGGCAGTGTCAAAGCTCATCTGGTAACCGGCGAGCCACCCCTCATAACCAACAACAGCAGCCCCATGGATGGTAGGGCCAGCAAAGTCAAAGTCGACATCACAGCCCAAGTTAACATACTCACGCTTGTAGGCGGTCTTAACTTTGCCACTCTTCTTGCTATCGATGTGAAAAATGGCTTCAGTCAAACTCAAATAGTCAGTTTATTGAATAAAAAGTGCATTTTTAAGCAAACTGGGTATGATTACATTTGACTTCTGACAAGCACACCTTTTCTTTTTAAATTAATTTGCTTCCAAAAAACGACAAAAATTAAATGTTATAATAATATATGTTTCAACAAAAATATATGCAAACCCAACAGCCAATCGCAGTGTTGTGCGTGCAACAGACATGTTGGATACTGGTCAAAGGTATGTGCAACACAGATCATGTTGCCAAGATTACCACGCAGGGGGGCGACAGACAGGGGAGGCTGTATTTGTTTTGTTTACATCCAAGTTCAAGAAAAATTATCGAGAAACAAAGTTTCAAAAACTAAATCTTATGACCATGGTCTTACCCAGTGTTTGGTGAGAAGGTTGTGTCGAAAGTCAACTTCAGTCCCTTGGCAATCTGTGAAAAAACAAAACAAGCCCCTTGAAATTACTAAAAAAATTTATGACATCTTTCATGTGTAACATGTCATGGTGCACATTGTTAAACAGGGGACAAAAATGTGTAAAACCTTATCTCACCTGATCTTCAATAGTGATTTCTGTTCCCAAGGTGTTGTCAGTGTTCCACTTCTCAGTGAAGGTCAGACCATATTCTGACCGCTTGTATTTAGTTTCCAAGTTACCTGTGACTTTACTAGTGTCAGTGTTGGAGGACCCAGATGTTTTGAATTCCTGCAAGGAACATTTTTAGAGAAATCAAAATCACTGTAAAATATTAACAATCATCTATCAATGAACATCCATTCAATACATAATTTATTCAAACACTGGCATCAATATTACTAATTCTTGTTTTTTGCCCTTAAAGCTTATAAGAGATCAGCTGCAACACCCAGCAAGATGTTGATGTTGTGACTCATGCGCACTCCCATACTACATCAGTACTAATAGTCACTGACTGAACCACACCCTTCTGCAAACATAAGCTTAATTTTGATTTCAACTGCATAGTTGTAAAAGTTTATATCTTGCACTGTCAGACAATAACCGGCCAATGTGCTAAAACCATGAGAGCAGGGATCACTTAAGTTGTTTTACGAGTTTAAAAAATTATAAACACAATGGGTTGAAACAAAGGGTCACTACCAGGAGTACTTCGTAAACATAGTTACTGTCTCTGTAATATAGATTGCTGAGAACTGTTAAAACCTGAGTAGCAGATTTATTGTGGATGTACTTCAATAATCTTCTTGGATGCCTTGATTTGTTAACAGTGAAAATTAAATCTTTCAAAAACATTACTTGTTGCTAACTATGAAATACAGAAAGTTCTTGTTATTTATTCTGAAACTTCAAAGAAATTACCCTACCACTCCACTGGTTGACTTTGTCTTGACATCAAGCTTCACCAAGCCAAATCCTGTGGGGAGAAAACTTCAAAGTTTGTCTACAATACCAACTACAACTGGCAGCAGACAATCACAAATTACTTGGTCAGAGTATACAATATCATACCATAGCCTTTGTTGAAGATATCTTTGGCAGACTTGCCCAGGTCAGCATATGTGGGAGGCACAGCCATTGTATCTGTAAACGGAAGCAAAACAATAAAAAAAAAAAGAAATCTTCATGTACATTTCATCAGTCTGATAAGATTTTCTCAAGTTACCCCAACTTTTCCCCAGACAAATAACACTGATTTAACAGTAAAGATCTCAAACTTGTATCAAGTGACAGGACTTGTAACTGTATTAAGTCAAAAAAACATTTCTATCAAGGCATTGCTACCCCTTATAAATGTCTTGCAAGTCTGACTATACAAAGACCATAAGGCTATGAACACATTGCAATAGGTTATTTTTGTATAAAAACAGTATCAGTTTGGGTTTTAAAGCATTCGGATTCTAATCTTAGATTCACATAAATCTTACACTACAGGAGAATATACATTTGAAAACAAGCACAGTAAACCAGCCATCGTTAACTCCAACTCTCTTTTCTTTCTATAGCTGCCAAAACTGTTGAGTGGAAAGCTACATAAAGGGCTCGCACAAGTGAGTATGACATTTATTACCAGTCACTGATATCCTCCTGCTGATGGCCCGAGGGTCTTGCAGCAAACATACTGTATAAAACAGTATGTTAGCTGTCAGTATGTTAGCTGTCAGACGGCTTCATCTGATATCAAGATATAAAACGCTGGTGTCATTTAGCATAAAGCACCTCACTCAAAGACGCTGAACTACATTGATACAGATAGTCACAAAAGGTGAAAAGTGTCTGACAGCCGATGGACAAGGTTACTGGAGGAGGCAGGAGCCATTTTGCCGCACGGGTGTGTGTACTCAGGTAGGGCCTGCCTCAGAAGAAAACTAATCTTCCATGTGAATTAGCGGGCACCACTGGGCGTGGCCAGGCACGTGCCGGTGCCAATTAGCGCAATGTGGTGATTTATCAGTTCACTCGCGTTGCCAGCTAAATAATGCTAACTAGGCCACAGACAGGTTGACGAAACTGTCCAAAAGGGAATTAAGTATTACAGCATTAAACATTTTCTTGACGTGAATTTACGAAACAAGGCGCTTATTCGGCAGCGTGTTATTGTTTCGTGTAGTGCAGAGCTCCCACTCTTTAACTTGACATGTGTCAGACCCAGCATGCATGACTGCTGCTAGTTTAGCTAACTCTGCTAGCCTAGCAAAGTACCGGCAAACGTAAAAGGGCGCGCTCGACCGCCGATTCTTGCACGTTTAGGAAAACACAGCCGTCCCAGAGTGCATACACGTGTCTCTTACCAGTAAGATATGGTACTAGCGGCAAACCAAAGTGACTTAAAGGGTGATGTTCCTCACGGCTGGAGCAGACGTCACCGGTTGGAGGGCGAGCTGAAGGAGACAGTGCCGCAACGAAACCAGACCTATCATGATCCCGGTTCCGGACCCGGGACAGCCACACGGGTGCCTGAGTAAAAATCAGTCACTTTAATATCATTCTGATTACAGAAAAACGTTTACAATTTTAAAATCACACGTTCCTCGTAGCAACAACGTTTTTTTCAGTCCAGTTTTATTCATCACATTTTCACGTCAGACAATTACAAGAATTACCAGTGTACAGGCTTCCTGGCAATGACTTGGACAACGACGAGAAGCTAAGATATTTCCGCATTCAGTTTGGTGTCTGGTGTAAGTGAATTGTTCCGGTAGATCGCGTCAGAGACTGTGTTGTTCCGTAGGTTGACAAATCCCTGACAGATTCCAGTTTCTTTACTTCTCCTTTTCCTTTTGCCTCCTGTGGTCAGGGTCTGACTCATGTTCTCTATATTTATTCCTGGTGGCTGTGAAGAGTATGACGTCGTCACCTAATTAAAACGTTACGAAAGCCACATTACAGGAACATTGTAATCTTGAAAGGAAATCTGTCGACTTAGCCTATATGGCTCATACATTCCTCTTTTAATCATAAATGTCTGTATTTATGACACACAATAGAACACATATTAGCACACGATCACAATTGTGATTTTATCGTGAAGTCATAACAGTGAACTCATTGAATACATTTCCTCCTGAAAGACTTTGACAAACAGTCCTTGTTGTACAATGTTGCGCAACCATGCAGCAGTGGATACAAAAATATGCTGAACACAAAAAGTAAAATGGGTAACAATGAGTAAGAAGGAAAAACGTAACTATGCAGTGCAAGGCAACACTGACTCATAAGAAATTATTAAGCGATAAGGAACTTTGAACTTGGTGAAAGCATGATGAAATTTCACAAGGCCACTTCTTGTTTTTGGTCAGTCAGTATCCAACTGTGGGTCGTGTGTTTACTCAAGATGTCAGTCACAGAATATCTTTGCTGATGCACTGTGCCTTTAAAATAAAGTGGATAGTTGACTGGAATCTTTATGATGAAAGAATTAAGTTACTTTCTTTTATATATTCTATTATTTTACCTAAACTTTCTCTCAGTAAAAGGAGGTTGCAGTACAAATGTCCAGTCATTAGCCCTATAGATAGGTGTAATATTTTTTAAAAAATGCTCATATGTACTACTATTACCTTATTAGTATTGCTATTATTTTGTTATTCAAAATGTATATGTTTACATTTTTTTGTCTTAATAAATACAATCAAATTAAAAATAGTCAAACAATGCACAACGGTATACAATTACAAAGCAGACTACAAATATCATAGTCACATCAGCCAGAAGTGATTAGGCAAGTCAGTGTGTGGAAAATATATATTTATCTATCTCAACAAGAACAAATTATCAGAATAACATTTGCAAGGCTATAAGTGAATACAACCAGTACAATATAATCAAAGGATAGAGAAATGTTGAAACAGATCAAACAAATTGAGGACAAAGAGATGTACTGAGGAATAATTGAGAAATACTTAAATAGCTTGGTGTGTTAGAGCCAGCACGCTGTATGTAACATCATTATCTTGTGCTTCAACCTTTAACAAAAGACAAGATAACAATTGGAAAGAAAGGGCAATATTAAATAATAATTAAATTAACTGGCCCAATTAAAAGATGATGCACTGAGAACACAGCCAAAATTATTTGAAACAAGTGAAATAGAAAGGAAATTATAAATAATGTGCAAATAGGACAGGCAGTTATTTTGACATTTACCTTGTTTGTCGACTGCTGTTGTTTGTTTCTAATAACCACAGAACTGTACGTCACATCCACATCACTTTGAGCACTTGACCTCTGGGTGGGGAATGGTGGCGGGACAAACACACCATCATCTTAGTAATGATCAAGCTTATATTTTTGGGATCACATATTTCACAAAAAAAGCCACAAAATTACACAGCAATGAAGGATCAAGTTCAGCACACAGAAAAACTATATATTCATATACAGTCCTGCACACTGGTTCTGTAAACTCAGTGTAAATGTTCCAGTTATTATTCTCACTGCAATATAGTACAAATTACCTGGTGTGAAGTCTTATTACTGGGTTTAATTTGAGAATATGTTACTTCGTCTTCAGCCTGTATTGAAGGTGCACACCAAACGTTATTGAACTTTCTCAGACCTTGTTTAAATTTCAAAAATACATCAACTTGACCATAACTACAGTATACTAAAGGAATAATTACACAGTCTAAAACCATGGAGAGTATCCCTCTGTTCAAAGAGTAAAAAATTACAGCCAGTGAACAATTTTAAACCATATAGTTCAGTTAAATTAATTTAATGTAAATTCATGAATACTACAATTTACTTGGTATCACTAAGGTGTGCGTGTGAGAGCAGCATCTTACCGTATTGTTGGCTGAAGTTTGTGACTTGCTTTGCTCTAAAATGAGTAAAACTCCTGTTACTTAGTCTCAGCGTTCAGTGACAATATACAATAATCCAGATTACATTACAAACATATTAGCTATGATGTTTACTTATCAGTTCAGCAGAGACTTACTGTTCTTTTTCAACATCAACCAGATGAACAAGGCCACTGTTACAAGGATGATCAGCAAACACAGAGGGATGATGATGCTCACTAGGTTAGCTGAAGCTCTGCAGTATAAAAGTTTAGCACAGATTTTTTTTTGACAATTGCTTGACCAAGGTTAAAATACAGCAGGTAATTGTAAAACTTCTGACCTGTTCTGTCTCCTGTCTCCAAGAACGGAAGTGAATGATAATCCTCTGTTTGTTGTAGCTGTGGCTATATTTTAAGAGGTCCATGATTAAAGGAGTAATATCATAATAATGAATTCTAACATTTAGTAGAATGCAGGATATTTGACATATTTTTTATATGTATGATCACATGGACAACTTACTTGTGGTTGGTTTCTCATTAACAGTAACATGCACTGGCATCTGTAGGTCCCCTTTAACACAGTAATACCAGCCACTGCTCTCCGCTGTCAGTTCGCTCATAGTCACAGTAAAGACATTAGGGAACGATGAATTGATGGTCACTTTTGTTGTACCTATTGTTCCCAACGGGCCCGTCACACATCTCCCGTCCAGTCTGCACCACTTAATTTCTCCAGGGGTGCTATAATTACAGTTGATGTTTACATTATCTCCATTAAATCCTTGAATCTCTTGATGAGCCACATAAAGTTTAGGTGAGCCTTGGAGAAAACCAAACAGAATAGAATAGAATAGAATAGAATAGAATAGATATTGTATTGAGCCACTAGCGAAATGCTGGTGTTACAGCAGCATGAAAAGTTATTGGTATTTAAATTATACAAAAACTGACTAAAAATAAACAATTAAGAAATGCTTTAAAAGTTTATACAATAGAAATAGAAATCTGTGGGTACAACTGATAGTCACTGGTAATGTTTACAAGATATGAGTTTGTGATATAGAATGTGTATCTGAGCGTGAAGGCGTTGTTTTGGCACCTACCATTGTTGACTGACAGGTGAAAATGCTGTCCTTTATCTGTGCCGTGGTCAATCTCTACAATACACCAGTAGTCAGTGTCATCATTCGTCAGATCATTAATAGTCACGGTGAAGATTTGTTGTGTCTTGTCATCTGAGATTGAAAACTTTTCTGAACTCGCTAGCTGGTTTGTTTTAACTACATAGGAGCACTGCCAAGAACTGCCTTTGCACAAGTATTTCACATGGTTTCTGTAGTGCATCTCATAGATACAAGGGATAGTGATTGACTCTCCAGCCTTCACAGACACTTGGGTGACTGTAGTGACGCTGAGAATCCCTGCAGGATAACAAATATAGTATTTTAACAGATGTACTTCATTTGGTCTGTATATTACAGACATTCATATTAAATTAGTCTCCACGTTTCATAAACTAAATTATATGGTAGAATAACACTAAGGCATTTGTGGTCATTATAATCACCTGATATGATCAAAGAGACATTAAACAATTTGACTGGACAACTCAACAACCTTAACATGAACTGTTTGACTGACCTGTAAGTCCAGTGAGGATGAGAACAATTCTGAGATAAAAAGCCATGCCACCTTTGAGTGTCTCACTCTCTGTACACTGAAAGACTGAGATGTTACTTCTCAAACTTCCTTAAATATGAAATTGCATCTTTCACTACGACTTCCTCCTAAGTAAAACAGCTGCATTGCATACATCTTGTGATGTAAATGGCCCATGTGGCAACACAGTATTTTCTGCAACTAGAAGTTACCATTGCGCCGTGTATGCAATTGATTCATTATCTGGTGAGCTGGTGAATCTAAAAATGTCAATGTCTATAAACCTACCTGACCTCTGAGGCCACTTATAAAAAACAAATATTTTATCGTTTATAAATAATTAGAAAATGACACAGCTATCAAGCCCACCATCACTCATATTCCAAGGTTCGATCATATGGCTAAAACCAGCTGCCCCTTGTGACCTTCATATTATTATGTTTGTTTGTTTTTTCATACAAAATGTATAAAACGTGCAAAATTTAGAAATAAAACTGAAATAATTGCACATAATTCCAATTATACCGAAACGATTTTCAAGATGGAGAATTTGAAAAGCACACAGTTAAGTGTCTCTTAAAATACATCTATTGTTACAATAATGAGCTATAATAATGAGCTATCAGAACAATATAATAATAATCTCTTCCTTGTCGACGGGTAATGACGCAACGACGTTTAAGTGACTCCGGATGATTACGTAAATATCACGCGACTCGGAATGACAGTTTCGGCGCACGATTCAACCTGCGCGCTCACCCGGAAGTAGAGCTCTCCTCTCCTCTCCGGTGTTGACTCTCGTCTTCAGAGATGGAGTATGGCAAAGAGAGAGTGGTTGCGTTAGTGGACATGGACTGTTTCTACGTGCAGGTGGAGCAGAGGCTGAATCCAGCTCTCAGGAACACGCCCTGTGTGGTGGCCCAGTACAAGACGTGGAAAGGAGGCAGGTGAGTTTCCGACACAGAGACACTGTCAGTGCAACTGAAACCGCTGCCATTGAGATCCATGATCCATAGAGATCCGGAGTCAAGTGGGGGCTTGTGTAATTAATGACATTGCATTATAAGTCCGATTCATTTAAAATAAGTAACGGGAACATAACCGGAAACATGAGCTCTAAAATGAGATCAATAACAGGAACTGACACGAACATCTGTTCTCAGATCCTCTTACTGGCTTTGATCGACAGACAGACAGACACTTTATTTATCCAGAGGGACATTCAAGAGAGTCAGCACATTGCCTAGTTCTAGGACTGATAGTGAACCATCACAACGCCATTGCTTGGTTCAGGGATGGTCTCTGGTACTGGTTGTCTCTGGATAGCAGGTCAGTTGCGTTGACCATTGAAATTGCTGTCTCTGTGTTGGCAATCCACCCGCCTTCAACTCACGTTGGACTTAATGTTAACCTGTTCTTTTTGTTTGTGACAATAAGCTGTTGTTGTTCTAAACTAAAATCTCCTCATACATCAGTATAATAGCCGTGAGCTATGAGGCCAGGGCCCACGGTGTCACCAGGAACATGTGGGTGGATGATGCGAAGAAACTGTGTCCAGATCTCCAGGTAGCGCGAGTGCGTGAGTCTCACGGCAAGGCAGACCTAACATAGTAAGCCCTGGAGATGTATTACATAAGCTCCACACCCCCATATATAGAAAATGTCTGTGATTTTGAAACTTTACACCCGTGACCTGAGATAAACAACCTACTCATTCCCGGTGTAGTTACAGGGAGGCGAGTGTGGAGGTGATCGAGGTGATGTCTCGCTTTGCAGTGATTGAAAGAGCCAGCATTGATGAGGCCTACATGGACCTGACTGCTGCGGTCCAGCAACGTCTGAAAAACATGACCAACGAACACATAGAGCCTGACCTGCTGAAGACAACCTACATACAGGGTTACCCGCTAAAGTCACCCGAAGCAGAAGCATCTGCAGAGGATGCGGTCTTAGATAAAGGTATTATACAACTTATTCTTCCGTCGCTGGTTGCAGGATAGTCTTTACAAAGCTGCAAAAACTCTAAACTACATACTGCCCCCTAACTGTCACGTATGTCTTTAGAGGAACAGAGGTCCAGAGGTCTTCAGGAGTGGTTGGTCTCCTTACCTGTCCCCCCGTCAGGGGAGCAGAGCACTGCCAAACTGCAGCTCACTGTGGGGGCACTCATTGTCGAGGAAATGAGAACGGCTGTGGAGAAACACACGGGTTTCCGCTGTTCAGCAGGGATATCGCATAATAAGGTGGGATAACATCTTGTTATTTTATATTTGTAAGTGTAATTTTATAGATATAATGTTACCACTAGGGACCCAGGCTAGAATAGTTCCCGAGCATCCCCTTGCTCATCATAAGAGACAACAATAAAGACAGAATGTGATGTAATGTGAATGGGGGTAATGCACTTTATGTTGTTCGACCATCGCAAATAAATATCTGAAGAAAGAAAAGTAACAATGTTCCATACTTGAAAGAGCAGTGATTATCATTGTTATAGTCACTATAGTTTACTGTCTGTTTTTACAGGTACTAGCGAAACTCGCCTGTGGGCTAAACAAACCCAACCGACAGACTATTCTGCCGTTGGACTCCGTAACAGAACTTTTTAACACTCTCCCCGTCAGCAAGATGTGAGTTGAGCATAACCCTGCTCCTAAGAACTTATTCATCACAATCTTTTCACATATTCAGACAAAAGAGTAAAAACAGAATTTCACTCTGCTGTTGCATTGTCCATCACATCCATGCAGCCGTAACCTGGGGGGTAAGCTGGGCGCCTCCATTACAGAAACTCTGGGAATAGAAAATATGGGAGATCTGACCCGTTTCTCTCAGGCCGAGCTGGGGCAGCACTTTGGAGAAAAAACAGGGTAAGACAAACAGGATAATTCTTTCAAAGTTAGGTCTCATCTGGCAAACAAATCTTGCTTACTCTTCTTTGACCTTAACCACTTCTCCAGTTGTCTCTGGGGTCAGCATGCATAACACCTCATGCTTATGAAACAAAAATGGCTCAGGGTAAGAGTATTGTCTCTTATTTGCAGCCAGTGGTTGTATGACTTGTGTCGTGGGATTGAGTTTGAAGCAGTGAAGCCCAGGCAGCTCCCTAAATCAATTGGCTGCAGTAAAAACTTCCCTGGGAGGACATCGCTGGCAACTAAAGAGCAGGTACAGACATCGCTATCAGTCTGCGTCCCCTGTGTACCATCTGGCTTTGAATTTCTGAAACTGAGGACGATGAAACTTATTGAAAAGCATTTTTTTTCTCTCTCTGTTTATTATTGATAACCTCTGTGTAGGTACAGCACTGGCTTCATCAGCTGGCTCTTGAGCTGGAGGAGAGACTGACCAAAGACAAAGAATCAGTGAGAAAAATCTCTTTTTTGCCTTATTGCAGCAAGATTCTTTTTTTTAAATACCATGCTTCAAATTGATTACCATCACATTGCAGAATGGTCGAGTGGCTAAGCTGTTGACAGTCGGCGTACGTCAGCTTGGGGATAAGAGGCCAAGCAGCTTCTCTCGCTGTTGTGCTCTGGTGCGCTACGAAGCAGCCAAAATATCAAGTGACAGCTTTGCCATTATCAAGAGCCTCAACACCGCAGGAAACCAGCAAGTTACATGGTAGGCTTATTGAAGTTATAATAACATTAATTAAAGTAATTAGTTGAAGGAATCCTGATGATTTATTTCACCATTTGCATCATGTCCCCAGGACTCCACCTCTCACTCTTCTACACCTTTCAGCTAGCAAATTTAGTGATGCCCCACCTGCAGGGGGCATAGCTGGGTTCCTTTCCAGTGATGTCAATTCAAGCCAGAGCATTTTGGCTACCACTCAGTCCTCCACCCAGGCGCTCTCCGAACTGAAGAGTGACTCGACATGCAAACAACATGGGACTATACAGTCCCTCTTTCTAAAGGTAGCTGAGAAACAAAGACAGAGGGAAACAAAAGTAGATGAGAGGGAAGGTGAAGTTGGAGTCTCCACACTTAAAACATCTGGAAGTGGTGGTCAGTTGGAGAAAGGTTCTGATTGTCTGGTCTCTTCCTTCACTAATTCCTCTCGTTCAAAAAACGTTTCGGCCAGCCCATATCCTGGAGTTTCCTCATTCTTTCATAAAAAGAGTCTTGAAAGAAGTCTGCAGGCCTCAGCAGGACCAGTTAAGACAGAAACAGACCAAAGACCAGGGGCTGTCAGTGAAGATGATGATTTTGAGGATACTGCTGCTGTCAAATCAAACCTGCAGGGCAAAACTAAGGCAAAGTTTACATCATACCAGTCACAGAGTAAAGAGCAAACGGATGGACTGGACTTTGGTCAAGTGGAAAACCATCATCCTTCCAGTGTGGTCAAAGAAGACCTCTTAAACTGTGAACGCTGTGGCCAGGAGGTATTGGTCTGGGAAATGCCTGAACACAGTGACTATCACTATGCCCTGGACCTGCAGAATTCACTCTCGTCACCATCGAGCTCAGCGTCAGTCTCTACCTCTTCCTCCACAGCATCTCCTCTCATCACAGGAACAGCAGGCACCAGGGGCAAAACAAAACCCAGAGGCCAGTCAGTACCCCAACCGAAAAAACAACGCACTCAAGGCGGAAGTGTGGCCACTCTGGATTCTTTCTTTAAAAGGAAATGAAGCTCTGCTACAGAGAAGCATTTTTGTATTGAAATAAAAAACACATTTTGGTTGGTAATAAAGAAAGCCATATTTGAATGTTTTTGACACTTTTAAGCTTTATATTATAAGAATGTGTACAGATTAATGTGGCTATGTGTTTTGTTTCTTCTCTACATTGTAAGTGTTAAACATTTGAAATAAAACTATTTTGCCAGCCAGCTTCATAAGATCCCTGTAGTATTCTGACATGCCAGCAGGTGTCACTAGTCAGTTACACAAAAAGCAGACCTCTACTAAAAAGATTAGATCATCAAAAACAAATACAAAGAAAATAAATATTTTTATCACACAAAGAAATCACCAATCATCAGACGTTAAGCGACAGGGTGAGGAATAATACAGGGAGCTGTTTGATTACTAATCTTTGTTGTAAAACTCAATCTTTAAAAATCTAACAATGAAATGGACTGCAATGGACTTCTTTGATTTTTAAAGGTGACATCAACATGATAACAGCCATGCCATGACCAATGCTGTGTTTTAACAAAGCTGAATGAATGAATTACTCCTGCATTGTCTTGCATCAGCTTGAGATCACGTAAGAAGTGTTTCCAGACTGGAAGGACTTTTGATACTGTTTGGTCTATTGAGTGACTCTATTGGGTGTCAACATGTACAATTCAAAGACAACAAAACAGAAAAAAGTTTTATTTATGTACATCACAACACTCAAATTGGATCTGTACATAAATATTGCATTTCACCCAAATAATGATCAAACATTAGACATTTCTAAAAAGGAAAAACGGGTCTCAAATGTGTTTTTTAAAAGAGTGACTCGGTGTGATTTAGAAGACTGCAACGGTGAATCTAGTAGAAATCTATAAAATACTTTTTCAGATGCATTAAACAATGACTTTAACACCTGTTATATCTATACTTAGGCCATAAAATATTTTGGTTGAATTGTTTATATGAGTTTTTCTTTCTAAATGTGCACAAACTGTGCTTAACAACAATAAAGGCGCAAAAATATAGGGCACACATTTACGTTGCCCCCTATTCTTGATGTCAGTGGGGCAACAATCTATGTATAAATCAGAACAACATGCAATAAGACAGGAGGTGAGACCAACAGCCTGTTTTTTTTTTTCCATGATTTTTCTACTTAGTTATAAAACTTTGGGGTGTTTTAGAAGGCTACTCAGTCATTAGCCCCATCAGGCACTGTGTTAAACCCCAACAAAGTTAGTGACATCAGTAACGAGTTCAAGTACCTCAAACACATAGCCGTGCCAGTAGGCAGCTTCTCATTTTATATAAGTCATAATCAAAACACATGTCTTTGGGAGACAACCAACACTCCCCTCACCCACCCAAACAAGACAGCAACAGAAGCATTCGCTGGAGAACTTCAGTGGGAGTGGAATGCTGTCTACTGTTAGTACTGACCTGAGTAACTAAAGCACTTTAAATGATAGGCAGCAAGATCAATACCATCTCACTGCAACATCCTGAGGCATTATTTGTAATTTTTTTTAAAAAAGCGCACAATTCTCACAGACAAATGATATTCAAAAGGTGATTGTGAGATTGCTTGGCAGGCTGGCATAGAAAACTCAGTCAAGTTTAAAGTTCACAAACCCAGCGCTGCTTTCCTTCACCTTCATAAAGTGCCCTTGTGAGTATTATACCTTGAAGCAAGATGGTTAAGCTTGTATAGAAATGGCAGGATGTGTACATAGAAATTAGAGGATGTGTCTGAGAACCACAAATGCATCTCAGTATTTATCAGGAGTTACTGAGAGAAGACTATTATTTGAGTATTCAAATACAGTGACATCAGAGGCTTGTCCTCATCAATTAGGCACTATGCTGGTAACACAGACGAGCTGATTTGGGTCAATGACAACAATGACACTGGTGATACAAGTTGCACCTGAAAGCATCGGTGTGTAGGTTTCATTGGTATTCTGAGGTAAGGGAACAGATTACAAACAACCAAATACATCTCGCCTCACTTTCCCCCTTTAAAACACCTGAGAAAGCCTGAAGCGGCTTTCAAGTAATATAAAACTAAAAAGACCCTTTCTGGAGCCTGTGTTTGGTCTAGGCTATGATAGAAACATGGAGGCGCAACATGGTGGAATACAAAAAAGAGAACCTGCACCCGATGTAGAAAAACAGCTAATTTTAAGATAAGAAAAGCTCAACAAATCCTATTTTCAGGTGACTATGCAACAATTAAAACATCATGAATATAATATTCTTTTTCTTTCGATAGATCCCTCTAAGTACTATGGACCGGACCTTTATTGTCCAAAGATCTCATACTTGCAACTACTGAGTTTGTGAATGATTAACAATGGCATCTCTGTTTCAGTGCAAGTGTGTATGCATATTTTTCGAAGTGTGCTAGGTAGTGCATATAGGTGTAAACTGTGCAGGCAGCACTTCAAAATAGTGTGCGAGAGCATCACCTCGTTGCCACTCGAAGATCCTTGCATTGCAACTATGTGTTCTTGACAGTCATTGTCACTTTGGTAAAGGTTGCTGTGCTATAGAGGTTGATAAGGTGTTTCCTAATGTCAGTGCAGTGAACAGCAACACTCTTTTAAACCTCAATCGCACGATGCAGACTAAAAAGACCAGCGGTTATTTAAAAAGACTGAAGAGAACAAACAAGGAGGAAGGCTTTGGAAAAAGAATGATTACTTTAAAACAATTAAGAACAAAGTCATGCAATGGGTGTTTTCAAGTAGAGAAGAGGGCAAAGAGAAGATGGTTGTGGGTGTGATGGGGTATAGCACCTTGTTTTCGGTCAGGTTTCTGCTGTTGTTGTGTCAAAAACTTAAGGCATCCTTATCGTTGTTGTGAGATGGGTGGGATTGATAGGCAGCAACTTGGTTACGTGGCCAATGCCTTTGGTTACACCTTCTCTGAAGAGCACCTTAGCCCCCACCTTCAGATACTCTGGGTGCTTGATGAACTTGAATAGAACCACTGCTTTCTCCCCTGTCCGCAGTTCATCCTGTGTTACAGTGATGCATCATAAAAAAAAAAAACAAATAGTCAATAGTCAAAAAATAGTCAGACAATCTACTTGAGCGAACACTGTGGGATATATACCAAGTCCAGGTTTTAGAAATTGAGAACAGTTTGATAACAGTTGTCGCTCAGGGGATGAACTAACCTTGCCATACACAGCTTCCACGGTGGCTGTCTGTCTCACATTGCCAATGTGCACAGTAACCTGGAAGCCCTTGTGGAAGGTCTTGGCATGAAACAGCAGCACAATCTCGGCTTCAAACATCCAGCATATAGTAGGGTTCATCTCAGGACTCACCATTACCATTCCCTGTGTGCGTAAAAACAAAATGTATATTTATTATTATAGGTTAGTGTGCAAGATGTTCTTTGGTTATAATGACCCATATACATACATAGTGTGCACCAAATCAAACATTAATTTTATTAGACCATACAACAAATCCTCTAATTACTGATAAAAGCAAACATTACTGAAAAAAAAACAATGTGGCACAAACATTATACATCTAACCTTGCGTAGTAGTGACCGCTCAAAGTTGCCCAGGGCAAGTGTGGCAGCCTGTCCGGCCTTCAGGACTCTGCATGCCGAGCGGTTCCGTTGGATGCTCCCGATGGTCAACTCGTGGAACTGGCCGGAGTCTGTGGGCCCTACTACAAGATTATCTCCCTCTCGGCAAATACCACTGCACCATCAAGGAGAAGAGTGAGTGTGGGAGAGTGCATGCGAAACCAAAAAAATGCAGGCTGTGTCGAAAACCATTTAAGCATGCATTTCAACAAACTAACCTGTACAGAGTACCTCCCACCACGGTTCCCACCTCAGGCACTGTGTAGATCTCATCCACCTGTTACAGAATTTATGCTGCTGTCAAACAAACTGTCAAAAACCAGAAACATTTATTTCCTGTCAAGAGTATGCTTGCTTACAAACAAGAACTTAATACCAGACATACCCGAAATTCAGTTAGCTGTTGCATAAGCTCCTCCTGTGCCTGGATGTTGCTTAGAGGAGGGAGGATGTTGAGGAATACTTTGAGCAGGTCTAGACTCTCTCCAGACACACTGGACAAGGTAAAGATGGGCGTGATGCTGCCAGGTAAAGCACAAGTAATCAGAACACACATTGTTGGTTAGTTCTTATGTTTTCCTATTCTTTCTGTTATTAGCAGAACTTATTTCTAAACATCAAACTTAAGTCAAGTTAATATATAAATTAAAATATTTATATATGGTTTTTTCATACTTGGGTGACTTGGCAAACTGTTGTGCTGCTGCAACAGCATCGTCCCTGCAGCTTACGACCATGGGCACCATGTTACAGCCTGGCTGTTTTAAGACGCGCTCCAACTGACGCACCGTGCGCTCCACGGTGGCCCGCATGCACAGGTCCACCTTACTGACAACAATGAAGATGGGCACCTTTAGTGCCACAGCAAGCCCAAGATGCTCCCTTGTCGTTCCAGCTGGAAACGAGTATAAAGAAGATGTCCGTAATAAACTGATGTATCTTTGTAAACAAGACTGGCATGCGAGAATAAACACACACAAACATGTACACACGCATACTTAAGCATAATAAAATATTCTCTGTCACTGAGTGAATGGAGCTCCTCACTGATGAGTTCAAGGGTACTGACACATTTAAAGGTTGACCAGCATCTAAAAATACCATGACCCCACATCAGCTGAGCTGCAGATTGTTTTCCTAGTTGTTATTTTCAGTGCATCCAAAGTAACGGTACACATAAAATAAGCCTCATACTATGTAAAGGTAAGGAGTAAAGAGAGGTGTCAAAATACTGAGTAATGCTTCACCAAATGACACAAGATGATTAGCTGCCCTTTGGGTTTTTTTTTTTAAGATTGTCAAAGACACAACTTAAGAAGAGGCCTGTGCATTACACAGATCCATTACTGTTTCATAATTAAAGCTGTGGCTCTTAGGTTGCAGACACTATGCCCCTTTTCTGTCTGTTGCATAGCTAAGGTGGTCCTCATTCTTGACCCCATTTACCCCAGTGTCCCCTTCTGTAGAGTAGACGTTTTCATTAATCCAACATTGCCACCATTACAGCAAGCATGGTGCAGTAATGATTTAATTTTGATTTCATAACAATACCCTTCTATGCCTCAGATCTACTTCTTCAAACAGAAACCATCGCTTGTATTTCCTTATTAATAATTGAGCTGCTTTTAGTGGTGGGGGGAACAACAGAAGATAATATTGTATTAAAAAGCTTCCGTCAAGTTGGTTCTATAGCTGATGTTTGTTGCGTTCACATATCTTTTATATATGTGAATAGTAATTATCACAGACCTATTATTCCTGTTTGCAATAAGAACACTAAACTGAAACTCCAGGCAAGTGTTGTGACCTTTCTACAAAATTAGCCTTTCTTGACATTCCCTGTATCCAACTGAACCATGAAGAGGTTTCAGTTTTTTCCAAATCTGCATAAGAGCACAGAGCTACCTCTAGTGGGTCAAGGGACTCTGACATGAGTGGTCAGTGTCTGAGATATTTTGGGACCGCAAGTGGCATGAAGGGAAGTAGAAATGGTGGCCTGTTACATAAGCTCAGATATCACATGTTTGCAATGTGATCAGTCACAGCTGGGAAGTCCACTACTTGTATGTGTGTTTGCACACACATACACAACACTGCTGTCAGACTGGACCTGCAAGTGTGTCTTATGAGTCTGTAGGCTTGTGACAGATACAGGGAGCTACATTGGCTTTTCAGAAAAGTCAAGTCAGTGTCTTGATAAAGAGCACACAGAGAGATAGCGATACTCTTTCAGGGGCATGGAATTTTTCGAGTGTTCTTTTGATATCAACAGAAAATAAACAATTAATACTCACCAATCCCAGTATTTGCACTCACGACAAGCATAGCAAAATCTGGACAGTAGCTGGTAAGGCCAAAAATGGTGGTCTTCAGGTACTTGTGGTGACCCGCCAGATCAATGAACGTGATCATTTTAGAGGCGCTCTCGCAAATCTCCTCTGCCGTCCTAGACTCACTGTAATTCACAACCTAGGGCAAAAAAGAGTGTAGCTCAAACTAGATATCGCATTACAAATGGTATTTTCAGGTTAAATAACAAATATATGATGATCTTTTCTCACCTCTCCTTTACTACTGAAGCCAAGGATCTCAAAGCTGATGCTTGAAGTACGTCCAGTCTGAATCTCATGAAGATGTCTGAAGAGGTTGAGCCTCGCTCTTCCCCTTCCATTGTCCAGCTCACCCTGTGTCAAAACACCCAACAAAGTGGACTTGCCGGAGTCCACATTTCCCAGTACAGCTACTCGTAGGTCCAAGAACTGTAGCAAAACATTTAAATATGAACTGATCAGCAGCAAAACAACAACTTACAAAAATACAAAACAAAAACAAAAGGCCTTGAAATTAATATCACTAACCTGCTGGTCATCTGGCACCTTGCGGATGAAAACCTCTGCGATCTTACGAGGCACGTCAGAGTCATAGTCGACTTCTTGCTCTCTGAGAACAGTGATGTCAGCTCCAACTCTGTTAAGGTGTGACATTTAAATTCTGTAAGTTTCTACTTACTAAGGACCAGAATATTTCTTAGAATTTGTTAGAGGACAGTTGGGCAATATAAAAATAACTGGATTAACAGATGTTATGGCTAAATCTAAAGTTAAATAGACTTTCTTGGCTTACTTCTCTGCCAGCCGATGGAGCGTCTTCATCGATGCCCTCATTTCTTCCTCTGATAGTCCGACCAGCATGCCATTGTCCTCAACACCAATTTGATAGATGGCTTCACCTCGACCCTCTTGCAGACGCCATTTCATTTGTGTTGCCAGGTGCTCAAGACGGTATTGTGTGGGGTCCACGAGCTTCAACTTGACAAAGAAAAATACAAATTAGTGATTAATTGAAACCTTAATTAGGATAATGAATTTAGTCAGTGGTTAAACAATTGAGATGCAAATGGCAGGTATTAATACAGAAATGTCATATTAAAATCTCAAATATAGTCAATGTTGATGCGGTGGGGGAGGCAGCTGTTCAGATACTAAAAATGCTCTGGCTAATCCACCGTGGTACTGGGTTTCCATTGTAGACCATGTGACTGCACACTTATTGCTGGAAGTTTATCGCAATAATGACAAGATCTCTTGTCATTAATATTTTTAACACAAAATAGTATGGTATGACATGAAAGCGACCAAGCCTACCTTGTACTCTATATTTCCCTCTTCAGCCTAAGAGATAGAGAAAAAAAAAAAACAAGGACAACAGAGACAACAGGTGTGAGACGGTAGTAAAGTCAGACAACAGGCTATTGATTTGTTAAACGACACAAAGAAAAGCAATCTGGCTGAATGGGCTGTCAGCGCACCACTGTGAATAGGTAGTGACAGAGAAGCATAGAAACTAACTGCTTTATACAGCCATACTACACAGCAGGTTAACGTGTACATTCAAGTGCAATAGTCAATACAAATCTAAAGTTAACTGGTGAAAAATAACTGAAATGTCTGTAAACATTTGTGATCAGTGCAGTGTGTAAGGTTGTTTACATGCTAGGGACCACTTGAAACAAACACTGAAGTCAAGGAATATGTTGAGACATGTCCTTAAACATTGAGTCTGTGACTGTGTGGTGCTTTGACAATATTGATATATTGATGCCTAAAAAAAAATCAGGGGCAAGCTATCCAATAACCTGAATTCATTCCAGAACCTAAAACTATTTTACACTTTCACTTTTACACAGTAAAGCTGTGCTAGTTCAGGTCGTCTCTGTCAAAGCAGCTTCGTTTTGAGTTTCTGAGAAAACAATGACCACGTTAGCTGTTGAGTTAGTTTTACTTCAGACAATGATGACATGATGTCACTGTGATCTTTTGTTAAGGCGTAGTAACCTTCCGTGGCAAAGTAAATGTCAGGAGACAGTAGCAACATGGCTACATGTACATCCGCCCCCTGCTAGATATTTACAAACACAGCTGTTTCAAGCTAGTAAAACACTAGCCAGCTATAGATGGTAGCTTTTAGTCTAAACACTATATGTAGCTTATTACTATAAAACTACTAGTTGGCTAGTAGTTAAGTAGTTAAGTAAACTACTACGTTAACAACAAACGTTAGGGTGCTAAAGTTAGCCGGATATAACAATTTCATTCATTATCCGCTTCGCCGCTAGCTACGTGTCATGATGAGTTCAAAGACAAGTCAGAGAAGCAAACCCAGTTACAGGAAAAACTGACAAACGTCAACGTGTACCCAGGTTACACATCCGAACACACAAACAAAAAGTTAAAACCGTCGTTAGCGAGTTTTGTGATGGGTTGTAAAGATTACGCATAATTCTGACACACTGCCTTACCTCTGGAGGTAGATATGGGGTGTTGTTGTTCGGTTTGAAGTTGCGGGAGAACCGACCTTTTGATTTCTTGCTGTGTTTCCCACAAACCCTTTTGGGGGCTACACCAAGGTCGTTTCCAGAGCTGCCCTTGGATGCGGACGATGAAGATCCAGCGCTTTGTTCATTTCCAAAGCTAAATAAGTCCGATACCCGTGCATCCATCAGCTGCTATGGGACCTAACTTGTTAACCCACCACTACCCGAACAGATACACCGCTATATATTTTTTAAATATATCTCAAACTTGGCGTGCAGGTGTTTGCGTGTGGATGTCGATTCGTAGAATCTTACACTCTGCACAAATATTTAAAAAACAAGCTAGTAACCCCCGCCCCCCCAAACCCGGACAATAACATCAACGACCGGGACTATCCTTCTGACTCCAAACTGTGCCTACGTCACACACATACAAGTCAATGGGTATGTTTGAGTTGTTGAACCGATGAGCGCGAGCGTGCGGTTCTCCTTGCTCGCGAGAGCGTACAGTTTAAACACCGCCCGCGCAGCCAACAAGGCACTAACGAGCTTGTGTGCACTTGTGTACGCGCAGTTTTGACAACGCATCCCGACGTTACAAGACGTTACATCATATTGGTATCATTTGTAATATGTACAGGATAGATCCCCGCATTGTGTAGAAACAGGCCGCGTGTTTTTTACAGGTCATTATCAGTGGTGTCGTGAAGAATGTAAGCGTGTCTATGGCATACTAATATTTCACTTATATTTCAGCGTCGAAGATTTATTGCCTCTGATGAACAAGCATGACGGGTCTTACACTGTCTCCAGACCTCGTCCCATCTCTGTTTATTGTTGTTTAACAAACACATGACGCAACAGGTCCGTCATAAAACGTAAGCAGCGACAATAAAACCGGACCGGAAGTGACAAAATTATAATGCCAACCGATCATTTGAAAAAAATAATGATCAGTTTTCCCAGAACATTAAAAAATGGACAGTTCTTCTTCTTCTTCTTCTTCTTCTTCTTCTTCTTCGTCTTCTTCCTCTTCTTCTTCTTCTTCTTCTTCTTCTTCTTCTTCTTCTTCTTCTTCTTCTTCTTCTTCTTCTTCTTCTTCTTATTGCTGCTTCTAATCCTCTGGGGGATTGTTTGTTAATGTCTGACGCCTGTAGGGTCAATGGGGCCCCATGGTGTCGTTACAGGAACATGTATTGACGATGTGGTTTTTTTTGTCTTGAATAAATAACACAGAAAACTAAATCATCTTATCATGGCAAGACAAAAAAAATGTCAAAAACAAGTATTGTCACGTTTGTTGACGAGAGAAAAAAATGGTGTTGATGTAAGAGATGATAAATGTATGAAACTCATGTAAGTACTGTATATCTTGTATGTGGCAATCTCTTTGACACTGTGAACAATAGTGCCATCAAGTGGTTGGTTTAAAACACGGTTTATACTGCATGATCCAAACTCTGTGGGTGTTTTGGGGGGTAGAGGACATGAATGGCTGTCATCCATATATTTGCCAATTCAGACGAAATTTTATTAAATAAGTACATAGTTTTTGATACAAAGAATAAAGAGCCGTGAGAGTAAATCTTTTTAAACTCATTTGAGATTAGTTACACTTTTATTCAAAACAGTGCATTTTTTTTACTCCTGTTGTCGTAACACAACTGAAGTTACCTCTTGCTTATGATATTTTTGTTTGTGCCATGAACACGACACAAACAAGACCTGTTGAAAGAACACTATGTTGTGTTTTTATTATGTTTACTGGGCGTAAGAAACACAGAACACATGGACTGTGACATTTTGTTCCTGCAAATAGACTGAGACTTGCAGAGTTAAAAAACAAAACAAAACAATACAAAAAAAAAAAAAAAGTCAGCCAACTCCCCTGCAGGGAAATGAATAGTTTGGCATTTCTGAAACTCAACACCGATTGGTCAGGCGACCTCTGATGCACAGGCCCAGCCCATCCAGTCCTGGCTGAGAGAAGTGTTTTCAGATTTTTACAGCCTCACATTTCTTTAACTGTCCACATTCGCATCTGGACTCACACGTACACAAACACTTCTGTGGTTCTGTTGTTTTGGTCAACATGAGTTATCAAGTGGTGATTCTGCTCTGTGTGGGACTACTGCGCCAGACTGCGAGGGCCGTCGTTATGGATAAACTGGCGGACAGCAAGATTTGTGGAGATGCAGAATGCTCATGTAAGCCAGACCATGACAATTATTCTGAAATATTGTGTTAAAATCCTGAATCTAAATACACAAGCTTGTCAAATCATGAATAATAAAAGATCATGTCCACTGAATAATGTGTGTTTGCGTTTCCTCTGTTGTTGTGCTTCACCAGATGTTCTATCCATGGCCACAGCCTCTGCTGACTTCATAGCTCCTGACTGCAGATTCATCAACATCAAGAAGGGTCAGATGGTTTATGTGTATTCTAAACTCATACCAGAGGAGGGCGCCGGAGTCTTCTGGTCTGGAAGTGTATGTGCACACCCACAAGTATAGCAGGAATCAGTTTTCTAAATGCACAAAGGATGTGTAGCATCTGGGACAAACAGATGTGACCTCTCTGTCAAGGAACACATTTGGTTAAATATTTCATTGAATCTGAAATGAGCAAGCAAATGAGAAAGGTTACATGCATACAGCATTTATAATGAAATGCATGTTAATTTGTGAGAGAGGCCCTCTTCTTTTCACTGGCAGGTGTACAGTGAGCGGTATGTGGACCAGATGGGCATTGTCAGATACTTCCCTGCAACTGTAGTGAAGGAGACGCACACGTTTACGAAGGACACGGTTACGATTCCTACTACTGTGCGTATTTTGTCTCTTTTACAGGAAAATAAATAGTATATATATATATCGTTCATTCATATAATTTAACGTTCATTAAATTATAAATTATATATATATATATATATATATATATTTGTTTTGTTTTTCTTTCAGGTTATGGACTTTTACTGTGATTAAGGGATGAAAGACCGACACCATTTTTTCCTGCTTGTAGTATATACGGCTTTCATATAAGAGAATAGACAGTTCTGTGTCATCGTGACCTGTGGGGTTGTCGCTCGCCAGAATGAAAACCTTGACACTTTCAACCCCACGGTGTCCATATTCTGACACCACTGCTGTTGCGTGAGCTCTTTTTGTTTTATCTGTCTTGCTTTCTCTCTTTATCTATGACAGAAAGATGTGATAATCTTTGAATTTTCAGACTCGGTCATGTTGGTAATGTTATTGTGGAAATCTGTGTCACCAAGGACTTTGCTTAAAAGTCTTTGATAAATGAAAAACCATCAGCGTTTCACACAGCGAGTCACGATTCATTCTGAAACAGCACCAAAGTCGACTGTTTATTTTCTCTTTTTCAGAAGAGGTGTACTTCTGGTGAAGGGCAAATTCACAATAGTGCAATTGCTTACGAAATCCATCCAATACTGCAATTAGTCATGTTGACACAAGATAATATCCCTGGCCAATTAATTTGCCTCAGCTGATTTTCTCTAACTCCTTTTCAAAAACAAACCATTGTGAATAAACGGATAAATTTACACCTGCAGTTTTATCAATATAGTTGTTTATCAAAAGTCAAATGTTGCTTTGAACCATAGCAACGATCAATTTATGTATTTGTATATGTATTTGTTATCATGTATTGTTTAGGAATGTGGGGCCGCACCTCCTTTTGTGATGAGGCTACATTGTTTTTAGCTAATCCTCAGTTAACGTTCATTAAATTATTGTGTATGTAGTTTAGCATGCTTTATTATTAAACACATTATTATTATGTTTATTATTTCCTCATTTGGATTTGGTCCACGAGTCGCTCTGTCTTTCTTTCTGTGTCTCACCCGCCACCCACCATCACACATGCAGCTTTCAAAGGACTGTTATGATTAAATATGGCACGTCATGTATTTTTCATGATTACGACGCTTTCCACAGAAGGATTTAAGTATGAATGCGAATGATCACTAGATCCTCCTCTTTATGCAGCACAGTGCCAGCCCTGATACAGCGCTGAATACAACATCTCAATCAAATGTTCCCTATTTGTATGGTGGATTATGAAAACCAACGATGTTTCATTTAGATAAAGGCTCAGGGACTTAAAGCCTCTATTCCATTTCTCTACCAGTTTCTACCAGAGTCTTGCGTGCACTGATTTGTCAGACCACAACACAACAAACAGGTCATTTTCATGTGTTTGTTTTCGTCTGACCTGAGGCGTTCGTGGAAAGGCAGGCTTACGAGTTTAGGAAATAGGGCTGTCACAATCTCCGATCAATCCGCTGTCCCATTCTCAGCTGGGATCAATACAAACCTGTTTCAAACGTGGACATCCCCCACAAACTGACACTTAGGAATAATATACTTGGGGCATGGCTGGGAGAAAAGAAAAAAAAAAGAAATCATTTTATTTCAGAAAAATCCCAGGTGATATTATTTGAATTAAAATAGCAGCATCACACAGTATGTGCAGATGAACTAGAAGCGGAGTCTAATTTTTTTTTCACGCAATGCAGTGTAAATCTTGGCACCTTTTTTAAAAATCTGAATGCTAATTGCTTTTGTATGTGTGCGTGAATGTGGGGGGTCAAAATCCACCACAAATTAAAATCTGAAGTCTAAAGCATCTTCCAACAGACAGCTGTAGCTTTAGGGAGTTACCATGGTGACAGGCGGGGATACTGTGACAGATGAGATTGATGTGTGTGCATGTTGGTGTGTGTGTATGTGTGCACTTCCTGTTGCTTAAAGGAGCAGCTGCCAAATGCAGGCTATGGTAGATTCCTTTTTTTTTTTTCCATCCGGTGTCACACCCACACCTCTACATCCAGCAGCACAGCACCCTGCAGAGCTCAGAGATCAACAGCTTCAGGTCTGCTTAGCATCTGACTGTGACATGTTGCGTGTGACTTGTGAAACGCGTGTTTTCAGGCTGTGTACCCAAGTAGCCAAAACGCTTAGAATCACAAAATCCATTAAATCCATTGCAGGTTCAGATTTTTCCAGAGATGAAGCAATTTTCACAAAGTGAGGATAAAATATGATGATTCCAACGGTGTGAGAAATTTTCTGGATAAACAAAACACTCCAGAGTGCCTCCCTGAAAGAATAATGGCTTCTTTTCTGTGGCCCTGAAAAAAAAACAAACTAACTACTACTAAACTAAGCAGAATAATAAAAAGAACGATTCTAATGGTCGTATTCAGCAGTGCGATCAAACAGCCAATTTCTTTAAGTAGGCAAACAAGTACTGTATATGCAAGTGCTTTATGTATGTGTGTGTGCATAACTATAGGTGAAGCAGGCCCATGTCTTGGTGGAGGACTTAATCAGTAGTGTCTTAAAGGTGCCGGGTGATGAGGTTTGTCGTCTCAGATTTTCTTCAGGAGCATCGGGGAAAATGCCAGCTCCGCGTTTCTGGACTAAATCAATCAATCAGTCATTGTGAATAAATCTCTGCGAAACCCCGAGGATCCTCCGTGTCCTTCTCACTTGATTAATATCCAATACATTGTTTGTCACTCCAGGTGTGCGTCGACAACGCGCACACGCGGCAGCTTGCTCTGTCGAATGCACTGTTGCCCTACATCACAGGATAAAATGACAGGATAAGTGAGTGATGGAGAAGAAAGTGAAACTCCGACAATATTCTTTGTCCTTCGGTGCTCATCCGTCTGACTCCCGCGTTATCTGTCTCCGTGGGCCTGTTTGATGTCTCTGACTCATGTAATTGCACAAGCTCGTGTAATTCCACCCATTTTCCTCTGTCACACAAGCACAGAAAGAAACCACCGATTTCGTTCCTTGTGCGTTCAACCCTCCAAACAGCCCAGCACTGTTAGCATTGTATCGTCTTTGTGAGGACATCTGAACCTGCGTTTTGGGCAGCTGATAAATGAAAGAAAGAGAAATAATAACCATCTGCTATGCAAATGTGAACCAACCTTTATTGTGTACGTTTGAACTTCAGATTTCTAGAGGGTCGGCCTTTTAGCCAAGGAGAATTTGCGGTAACGGAAAAAGAGGTATATTTCTCTTTCGACGTACCATATAAGCTGAAAGCAATGAGGCCATCAGAGGGCCGAGGAGTGAAGACACAGCCAAGACCTCCTCTATTTATTCCCTCCATGCGATGGGGAAGTCAGGCGTCGCTCGCAGCTTCGTCTATTCGCTTCTTTGTAACATAAATAATACAAGTGTTCAGGTAACACATACAGTTTGGAGGATACAGACTGCTGTGTTCGATGCCTACACATCATGATGCCGTCCACACAGAGCAACAAAAATAAATAAACACTTAAATCCCAGTGAAGTGATGCTTCTCGACATGTTACTGTTATATCAGCATGACACTAATGAAAATAACTCACTGTATTTGCTCTCACCTTCTCAGTATCCATGCTTTAGTCCCCCTTTAATATAACAGCGTGCGGCCGGGGGTTTTTAATCACACTGCATGAAGGCTTCTTGTATGTGACTGAAAGGTGGGTCCTCTCTGTCCCGGGGTGTCCCCCAGCACGAGGCTGCCGGGTCACGTGGCGAGACAGAGAAATGAAGGTATATGCTTTTAGAAATCTTCCACATCCTGTCTTCAGGCGGTTTTGCACAAGCCTCTGGGCTATGAATAGACCTAGTGTTTGTCATGACAACCAATTACCCATTACAAAAGCAGCGAGGCTAAGTAAGGCAATTAAGTGGTGAAGCAAAATTGTGCGTGGCAGGATTTTCGAGGTCTGTTTTTGTTCACCGTATGTAGAAATCATTTTAATACTCCTTTACATTGTGTTTGATACTTAAGGGGCAGCAGCCATTCATTTGGTTATAACCAGTATATTTTTATTCATTGGATTTATTTCCAAAGCTGCTGTTAGTAATAGTAGTAACTTTCAAATGACTGAATTACAGTATGGCTTTCATCCGGATGTGCTGTGTCAGCACGCTGCACAAGGCTGTGCCTGTGGCCATTAGGTTTTTGTCATGTTTCATGTATCTCAGCATCACGGCCACCTGACGCTTCTCATTATGGAAAAACAAAATGTTCATGTAGCGTATCTACGCTCGGTGTCCTGTCATGGCAAACAGAGCAGTAGAAAAAAAAGCCCATGAACGTGCATGCATCAGCGGTATTACTGCATGGGGTAGGAGGTCGCCTGCGTCACCCAGCGTCATTTTATGTGAGACATAAAATGTTCCCGGTATTAAATGAAAGTTCAGCGTCAGATTATCGTACGCGAGAATAAAGCGACTTCTTTCATTTGTTCCGCCTCAGAGCCGTCCCAGGTATTAAGTCCGTCCCACAGACAGAACATGTTGCTGCTTTGCAGCGCGAATCCCGTTTGTTAAGCCTAATGGTCCTTGTATTGATTGACTGGGGTTTCCTTGCAGATCGCAGGGGCAGAATGAACAATGAGATCCTCATTGAGGTTCTCTAAATGCATTTCAGCCTGTAGCTTTATTGACCCTCCAGGAGCGGCTGGTGCAGAGTTTATTTACACACTTTGCTCATTGCCTGTTTTTACAACGGCAGGAGGGACCCGTGAAGGTGTTTAAGGAAGTGCTGCACCTCATCCACTGCACACTTGACTGGTTATAATGAAGTAGACGGCTTTTATTAATGCTGAAAATAAATGCAAGCGGTTCGCAAAGTTGCAAAGTGAAAACAACATGCAAATGGATTTACCTTCATGCGATTAAATAAATGAGGCTACACTAAATAAATTAACCGGCGCAGTGCAGAGCTGCTAATTAGCTGTGCCGACTTCACAGTCAGTCGCGAGGATGGCGGGCTTATCGGCGAGGTGCTGTCAACCCGGCGAGCGTTCTGAGCCGTAAAGACACTGTGGCCGTCACTAATCCCCGGCTGGATCAAACGTCGCCTGGTTCTCACATCTGTGTTAAGAGACTGTTGAAAGGTCATGCTCATCCACGCACATAATGCACATGCACACACACAAAAGGTTTGTTTGCTTTTCTTTAGTTTTCATTAAACTGTATTTCTCTGCTTCTATTGTAACCTTTGTTCCCAGCTACAAGGTCGAGTGGTCATTTAATGACGTTGTGGGCAGATTCCTGAAAATATTTACTTCTTATCCCCCTTTTCTCCAAAAATCTCTTCCTGGCCATTAGTCTGAGGCATAAAAGGACAACGTCAGTGCTTTGTGCGCCGCCAGATAGATAAAGCATGTGATAAGTTGCTAATTGCTTGTGGCATAGTTTTGTTTACCCAGTGCCCTGTGCGGCCTATGAAGAATATCCATTGTTTGCTTTCTTAATGGACTATGCTCTTTGGCTCCCACTGTACAGTAGGGCAGTACTGGGAAGAGGCTTTGAAACCTCTGAGATACCATTCCCATTAGCCCTAATGTCATTTTAAAATGGAACACACGTCATAGCCCACACACAGAGATCGCTGTGTGTGCTGTTTGCATGATGCAGCTTCACTGTCCTCATCCTCCATCAAGGTCGCGTGGCCTGTCCCTTTTTCTGTAGTCACATATTCCCAGAATAGATCAATATTTCGAACTTATGCTTTAATGCTGATGCTTTTCGTTGTTGTTGTTGTTGTTTTTTTTACAAAATAAGAATCAAATGTTTTATACTGACACTTATGGAAAGAATGACCTGTCTTGCTAAGACACGGAGCTTAACATGGCTTCGTGACCGTCGCGTGGAGATCGGTTCCTGACAGCGCCTCAAAGGTCAGACTCTCTCACCTTGACTCTCCAAAATGACTCACGTTACATGTTGCATCATGAAACAACGGAGCCCAACTGAAGCTGATAATCGCAAGTTGGTGGCTGACTTCACTGATGACTTAATGAGCACGTGAAGGGAAATGGGAAAGTTGGCAGTGCTGTGAATAGCTGAGGACTCGGTCCAGCTCATGAGGCCCGCTTAGAAACAAAACAAAAAAAAACCCTTGAGGTAATGTTTTCCACTGCGTCCAATCAAAACCCATCAGGAGCAAATGTGTTGGGGGGGGGGGGGGGGGGGGGGGCGTAGAGGAGCGGGGGGGGGGGGGGGGGGGGGGGGGGGGGGGGGTTGACTCTGACATGCTGGTGGCCACTCAGCACGATAGACCAGTAATGGCAATTAAACCCCTGCAGCCATGACATCAACATAATATCTCAACACATGCTGGGCATGAATGGAATGGTTGCCTCAAATATGAGAACTGCTCATTCAAAAAAAAAAAAAAACTTACTGTAAACTCTGTAAGACACCTGCTGGTGTCATTTAGCTGATTGTGATTGCGGTGCTTGTGACAGAGCACATTATGTGACACTGAGCCGCAGCCTCTGGCAAACGAGCTCTGCTCCAAATGAACAGTGCTGCATGTGTCTCCCTGAAACTCAAGGTCAAAACACATGTTTCACCTTCAGAGACAGTCATCAAAGTATTGCAGCACACTGCCAATTTGGAACCCAGTGACATTTTGAGAGAAGATACTGTACTTTATGCAGACAGAGACATGTATAATCATTTTAATGCACATTAACTTCAAAGGTCAAAGAAAAACTGGCCAAAATGCCCATCATGAAATTCAGATATCAATCATTTCTGGCAGGTTGTTAACGAGTGACTTTGCCAATTAATCAAATCAGACTTTTTTCTTTTCTTCATCACCCCTCTCTCTATGTGAACGTGAGTCATCCCTGGTGTTAATTTGCAGGTTCTTTTATTCCCTGCACGGTGGCGCATTCAATAGACAGCGCAGACTACTCACTTCAAAATAAGTAACACACAGCGGGAAATAATTGTTGTGATTATGCATAATCTTTGCCCGCACGGTTGTTTTCGTTTCCAATTAAAGTAAATTTATATTCTGATTATGCTCTGAATAACAAAGCAGGTGGTACCATTCTCTCACTGTCCCTCCACTGCTGTTTGCGAGGAAAGCAGTGGGAGAACAGTCCTGCTGCAGGCTGCCATGGTGGATTGTGTTTCCAGAGACCATTAATAATATGGTATGTTTTTTTTTTTCTCCCATATTCTGACAGAGCTTTGGCCCAAACGCAGACAGCTTATGTTTCATTTGTACAGGGATTTATAGAAGAAGCAGGCTTCGGCGAGGACGCGGCAGTTTTTCATTCCTGGGAAGGAAAACATTTGCTTTGCTTATCTTTCCACTTGGTGAATAATACATAACACAGCAGGTGAAATAACAGTCTGATGGCTTATGCGTTTGTTCCCCATCAAACTGCACTTGCAAGTGTGACGTGTGGGAATGTGACGCACCTCACGAGTAGACTACTACAGACCCCCCACAATTATAACGAGCACTTTTGATTACGTTCAAGGTTAGCTCAAGGTTAGAAGAGGCATACGGAGGGAAATCAACACAAGAGTGTAGTGCTGAACCTCACAAATTAAACAAGGCAATGTAAAGTCTTTTCCACTACATGGCACGGAGAATCCGTCAGTCCTGCAAGACGGGATGTAAACAGCAGGATAAGCCTTTGGATATGGAGAGCGAAGGGAAGGAGAGAGGGAGAGCATAAAAAGCGTGGACGAGAGAGGTAGAAGATAAGTGATGAGTTCAATTGGCCGGTGTTTCCGCATGACTTGGCCCTGCTGTCTCTCATACCTCATGGCACATCGGGCCCAATATAACTTCAGGTTGCCCCTCTGCTCCCTATCTGCTTTTCCAGCTGCTCTGATGGAAGTAATAGATGTGTACAACACAGTGTCACAGCCCAGTCTGCTTGTAGAGTAGCTGCAATTAAATTCGTCTTCCGCAGTGCATGTCACACCTGAGTATCAGAACCAGAGGACCTTACATCTCCTGTGCACACAGACTAGAACCTACTACATGGATTTCCGCAGCTGATGTCTCTTTTAACTGGCAGTGCTGCTTGTCTGTAAGACCACAGTTGAAACCAAGCTAACTGATTTCAATCAACAGGCGCTGAAGTGATGACATGTTGCCACATGTCAACCCTCTGACACTGAAAAGACTGCGTGTTGTCGGTGCCGTTTGATATGCGCCTACCTGTGATGGCTGTCATCTTATCTCACTGAGCCAGAGACAGGCAGTGTATATATATATATATATATATAGGTTATGTGTGTGTGTGTGTGTATGTGTGTATAAATATGAGACGTTGTAGCAATGGGCTCCGGTGGGTGTGTCTCCTGGTTTCCTCCCCTGAGCTTGGGGACACAGCACCTTGGAGAGTTCCTTCCATCATCGTTACACTTGATAGGTTTTTTATTGATTGGTATCCCAGTAATGACTAGTGTCATATATAGCATTTACATAATAGTGACAACATATTCATATGTGGTTGGTATATACAGTATATATATACAGTGTATACACACACACCTACACACACACAGAGTATATATATATAAAGAAAGAGCGAGAGAGAGATTGAGCAAGAGTGCAAATGAAACCATCAGCAGCAGTGCAGCTCCTGAGACTATCCACACCGCAATCACTGTGAATACACACACACACGCACACACACAACTCACTCAGAGACATTCCGTCCTACAACTTCAGCACTGGCACTGTGACAGAGCAGGAGAGTATAGAGCTGCTGCTGAAATGACAGCTTAACTACAGGCCTTTTGCTGGTGTTTCCTTATCTCTGCCTCTCTGGGTGCTGCTCATAATGTCGCTGATACTGATAGAAGATGAAACTATAACATGTCAACTTGCTCACTGTTCTCTTCACACATCATTAATATAGGTTGTTAACACCTGCTCGCTGAATCTATAAAATGCATGAAAACGGTGAGTTTTGTTGAGTCTTTTTTTTAAATTCATTATACAAATAAAGAGTCTTTGTCGTCGTGACGTGATCTGTGAGTTTTGGTCTGTGTTAATGTGCGTAATATTGATTATCTGCTGTGTCCGCTTGTAGATGCTGGTGTAATCTCTCCTGCAAAAACACAGAGAGGCTTCCACTGGTGAACTCAGGATAGTAAAAATTAAAGATCCAAGTTTTTCGGTGCATGTGAATTGGCAGTCTAAACAGCAGTGTGGGTCAGTCAGAGGGAAGGATGCAGGCTGAGTAAATAATCTCTGTGCTGCAGGACGGCAGGAGTGTGGGAAGTGGTCTGCAGGGAGCATGGAAACAGTGATTAGTAAAGTGGATTCACTTATAGAAAATCCCTGTTCATTATTTTTCCAGGCTTCCATGATAATGGATTCACGTGCTATCACACACACTTGTTACCACTCTTTTTACATAATATCATGTCAGAGTAAACATTTCATGTGACATTACAGCATTAGTGCGATAGATTAGTATCTTTTCAACATAACGACTAAACAGAGACGAGCGGTTCGAATACAAAACAAGGCATGTGCATATTTTATAAAGCCTCTCCCATGTTCTCCATGAACATTAGTAGCATCACACTTGCAAGAATTTCCCTCCCATGCTCGCCACTATGGCACGCCATTGTTAAATCTGCCCTCAATAGGTCTGTATCTCATTTATGTAGGCTAACGTATAGCAGCTGCATGGAAGCAGGGGGGAATGCGGTTGAGTCTTTTAATGAGCTGCCCTTTGTAAGAGCAGACCTTCCATGAGGTTCTAACAACCCGATGTTCTTGTCCAAATGGCCAATTATAGTCCAGAAGGACTGTTCTTACATTCCACCACACATAGAGGGTCAAGCTGATAGACATATACAGACTATCACATCTTTTAAACAAACAACTGTCAACATGTGTGAAACCATGTATATATTATTAATACATATATCATACACATATGCCAGTTCTATAGAAATATGAATATGTTGTCACTATTATGTAAATGCTATATATGACACTAGTCATTACTGGGATACCAATCAATAAAAAACCTATCAAGTGTAACGATGATGGGAGGAACTCTCCAAGGTGCTGAAAAGTGTCCCCGAGCTCATCCGGGGGAGGAAACCGGGAGACACACCCGCCGGAGCCCATTGGTACAACGTCACGCGCAGGAACTACCCCGGCGAGGAAGGTAAATGAATTACAGATGAGAGGAGGAGGAGGTGGAGGAGGAGGAGAGGTAGAAAGCTGAGGATGCAGGCTTGGTCCACAACACACCGGCCACACGACAGGAGCGACTGAAATACAACTCCCAGTGGTCTCATCAGCTGACGGCGAGGGGATGCGTCCACAAAAGCTTTAATCCGACCCCCTTACACCCTCCTCCTCCTCTTCCTCCTCCTCCTCCTCCCACTACCGACGAGGAGCATCCCGCACACTGCTCTCACCCCGACAGACAGACAGACAGACAGACAGACAGACAGACAGACAGGCAGGCAGACGGACTGACTCCAGGCAGACACGATGCGCGGATCTCCTGGACATGGGACGGCCGCGGGATTTATGGTGCTGCTGAACACGCTGCTGCTGCTGCTGGCGACGCAGGCTGCGGAGGGGGTCCTGACGGACCATCTCCTGGTCCAGTTGCGCGAGGACGCGCAGGACGAGGCGCACCAACTTGCAGCACAACATGGGTTCCAGAGTGCGCGAAAGGTAGGGATGCTCGGATCTACCCGTAATGCGCCGCGAGGTTTCCCGTTGTTAGAGAGATATTAGTCTGATAAAGTGAATCACAATGATCAACAATAAACACCGTGAACGTTTGCCCCCTCCCTTTCCCTTTTTCATCTATGATCAAAATAAATAAGGAAATGGACAGTCAGTGATAAACAGAGATAATGACAGTGGTAAAGTATTATCCACGTACATATGACAATAAGAAGCTTCTCAGGGTTTTCTTTTGCTTTTGTTTTCCTCCTACTTTTTGTTAATTTGATGACGTCATTCCCACTTAAATGTAGGTTGCCCATTGGCTTTTGGCCCCTTGGCTCGGCATTCAACTCTGCCAACCCCACAGTGACTGACATACTGGAAACAATTACAATTATGCACTATTCAGTGTATAGAACCAAAGAGACCTGAGGGTTTCTCTCAGACATGAAGCTGTGGTGAAAATGCATCCTTCCACATATCTCATCCTCATATGTTTAATGATTCAAATCCATGAATGATGGGAGTAAGTTGGTGTATTCTTGTTGGGTACATGGTGACTACCATTTTGTTTTCGCATGACAATTTGAAATCCATACAAAACACACCTCTGTCTCTCTCACATGGTATATATACACGTTGCCCACTGTGACACGTGTGACCCGTGGGGATCCATTTAACTCACCTCCACACCAAACATCTTAAATAGCCTGACATGTTGCTTTACAACATATCAAAACACGTGCCGTTTATGGCCGACTAATAGAAATAATACCCTGATGCTGTGATGCTGCATTGTCACATGTGAAAATACATTGTGTGGGTGAAACTGGCCAGTGAAGCACAGACGTACGCAGACAGGCTTTAAACGGAGGGTCTGTCTTTTCTTTTTTTTTACCTCCACAATAAAACAATTGTCTCAGTCTGTCTCATATTGTGATTTGTGAGTGGTGCTTTGCTAGTTCTTTTCCTTGTAGGCACTAGATAACCATCCCCCACCCACCCCCCATCTTCTGCCTCCCTGCCTCCCAGGTTATGTAATCGGCAGCTATATTTGTCTTGATGGGATATGCATCATTAAACAATGTCTGCGTTGTTTGAATTATTTCCTGTTGTTGCTTAATTAACTAGATCGGGACACAGAATCAGGGCACAGGAAAAAGATGCGAGCACAACGAGACAAAGGCAGATCAGCCAGTATCCTAAAAAAATCCCTTAATTAATAAACACTGATCATTAATAGAAGGATATTGGCTTTAATTTTTTGTTGTATCATTTGCATGTTCCACTGTTTGTTTGTTTTTTAGCAATTCAAGACCAGGGCGAGATGAGAATAAATCGCATCCTTTTTGTATGAGAATGAAATTTGCACATTGGCTCTGACAAGCGCATCTGAGAGCATTTACTTTGAGGATTGACCTGTACCCTGGCTGTTACTAAAGCGCGGGGGGGGGGGGGGGGGGGGGGGGGGGGGGGGGGGGGGGGGGGGGTCTTTAATCTGGGCACAGTGCTGGAGGGAGAGCTCTGGATGATGCGTCTCATTTCCCTGCCCTTGTGATTTATTACGGTTGATTCCAGCAGTCTTCTCTTGTGCCTTAAAATAGCTCCTCGGTGAAAGCCGTGGAATCAGTGCCCTTGTTTCCACCTGGAGGATGACCTGCCGTCCTTCCTCTCCATTTATCACCTATTGTATTCTGATTAGTCGTTTGTACAGTTTCTAATTGTTGCCTCTCTGTGTGGTCTAATCTCAGCCTCTACTCCTGATATATCTCTCTCTCTCTCTTTTTGCTTTTTTTTTTTTAAAACAGCTTCCCGTTGGCGAGGGGCTTTTTCATTTCTATCCTCAGGACTCCTCAAACAGGCGGAGCAAACGCAGCACCAGAGGCAGACAGCGGCTCCAAAAGGACCACAGGGTAAGAAACCTGGCAGATTCACACTGACAGCATACATGTGCCCCCAGTAGCACGGCTACCACTTCACTTTGCATTACAGTGGTTATTTAGCATCCATGTAAAGCACGGCGGGGAATCAGGACATCACAGTGAGGAGGCTGGCTGCACCTTGCAAAAAAAAAAAAAAAAATGGCACACTGTGTCCTTTATCCAGCCGATCTTAAACTGCAAGATGGAAACTCATATTTGGCCTCTTTAATGGCCTGTCTCGTTTCCTGCCTCTTGTGTTGTGCTCTACAAAAACACATCACAGCAAAAACGGTCATTTCTTTATCAGACTGACGTTGTGCCACATTAATAACATTCTATATGCAGTGCGAACATGAGCATTTAATGTACTCCAATGCACAGTCAGGAACGCCGGCCCCCTGCCTGTCTTGGTGATTTGAGCATTTATTATGTCAATGCCAATGTCAGTGGTAACAGCAGTTATCAAATGATTCCACCAACCTTCAAGGGCCGTTTCCTCTTTGGAACCTGTGGAACTTCCTGGTGATGGATAAGCAGATCAGTGAGTTTAAGTGGGGCCATTTCTTTAAAGCAAGTGTAGCAGTGGCGCTACATTTGCGTGAATTAATTGCAAATATGCAAATCTGATATTGTTTAACAATGGTATCAGACCATTATGTTGTGTATTTCATGGCTTTTAGGTGAACTGAGATATCGGCTGTAGCAGTGTATCTTCTGGATGAAGATTAAGACAATAGAAAATAAATGTTCGTCACAATTTTTCTGTTGCTTTGTTTCTGCCAAATGGTGAATTATTATTATTATTATTATTATTATTATTATTATTATTATTATTATTATTATTATATTGTTATATCAAACGGAGAGATCCCTCTTCGTATTCAGATGTTATCTAATTAAAAGCTCTGTGCCTGTAGCTCTGCCCATCGCTGGGAGCAGTGAGAGTGGCTGTTGTGCTGCAGACAATCAACAAACCTCTGTAATTGCGGTTGTGAGAGGTGCTAATGAAAATAAATGTGAGCCACTCCACCGAGCTAATACGGCTAATGGAAGTGAGACAGCGCGCGGACACAGGCAGAGGCTACATACCAGATGCAGGGTTTTAATCAGATGCTTGACATGCTCATGGGCAACACTGCAGTTATTGATTTCTGTGCATCTCAGGAATGGATGAGGTCAGCTAGTTTGATTTAATGTTGCCTGTTTATCATGCTGAAGTGTCTTTCGCCTGCCCCCCCCCCCCATCTTTCAAGACAGTGGACATATCTCAGTTTTACACTTATAGTTCTGTCAAAACGAAAAGAACCACTTCGCTTAATATTTATGAAAAAGGTATAGCAACAACGTTGTGGTTTGTTAAGATTTGTAGCGTTTTTGTAGTCTGTGAATCGAAATGGAGGAGCAGCATTCACAGTACTGTTGTGTTTTTATGTCCCAGGAGAGATGTTCTTTGTTGGACTAGTGGAGCACACTGACCCACATCTTAGTCATCCGCTACCTTTGCTTTGTGTCACTGCTCTGCGTCTTTCTCTATGCAGCCTTGTCCTTGTCTTCTCGTCCTCTTTATCTCAAATACTAAATTGATTGCAGATGCAACCGCTGTGTTATCCAAATATCTGTGGCCCCATTCCCCCCCCCCCCCCTATCTGTGCCCCCCCCACCCCCCCATCCAACCAGCCATTCTTTGACCCATCAATGCATAAATGCAATCAATATCTATTCAAGGCACATTAGGAAGTGGGGCTGAATAAAGACAGTCGGGAAATAAAAACAATGGAATGTATCTCTGTGAATGAGCAACATCTCTTGACCCTGAAAGACGCATGTCTTGGGAAAACCGGGAGAAATGAGGACGGGGAGAAGAGAGCGAGGCAGCGCAGCTCTTTGATTTGAAGTGAAGTGAAGCGTTGTGAGTTGTGAGCAGGCGGTGGGCAAAGGCGGAGAGTGATGGCACTGCCTGGGCACTGTTTGATGTTGTGAGTGGGCAGTATGACATGCTGTCTCGAGGGAAATACCAGCTCTGCTTCCAAGCGATGGAATAAATGGATGACGGATGGCGAGCGGGCGGGGGTGGGGCGTTAGGAAATGGTGACAGGTATTCTTTGAATGTGACTTTAATTTAGAAATATAAACTGAGGCTAATTGAAATTTTTTTTGTGATTTTAAAATAATAATCAAATGTACTTTTGCTTTTTCCAGGCGTGACTAGTCATTTAGATGACAGAGTGAATGGGTTGATTTACAGTGTGTGTGTGTGTGTGTGTGTGTGTGTGTATGTGTGTGTGATGATGAGTGTGCCATAAAAGAAAGATGTGGATGAATAGGCTTTGGCCATTTTAAAAAGCTATCTTAAGTGCTGCTGTGCTCTCTTATCTGTGGCAGTAAACACACCGGACAATGTCTCACTCTCTCGCTCGCTCGCTCACACATCACAGTGAATTTGCCAAGAACCAGCACAACAGGAGCGTTTAGGCACGAAAACTCCATTTTCAGTGCAGCTTTGAAATTGTGAAAAGGAAGCCATTTTATTTTTTATTAGCGTCAATAACTCCGGTATGGAAATGAAATTGAAGAGGATTTTTGTCAATTAAGCGCCAAGGATAGAGATTTATTTGTGGCATTGACAATATATTGACTATATATATATATATATATATATATATATATGTACTGTACCGTACTGATGGAACCAGAGAAAAAAACACCATCTTCAATGTTGGTGATAAGTATAAAATTGAGAGCTTCACTTCAGGCCTGGTTTACCCATTGATTTTTCTTAGAACTGCACTTCCTCTACCTCTACTTAATCTCCTCGGTTATTTATTTTTACACTGGAGAGGGTGTTTTATTTAATGAAAACCTCAAGGGGAGGGAATGAAATTTCCAACTAGAATGGGTACAGTGATGGGCGGCCATTGATTATGACTGATCTCGTATGTACCGGCAGAATTGAAGACAGTGAAATCTCGAAATGTAGCAGAAAGCTACACACACGCAGCATCAACAATCAGATTTCTTGCACCGACAGAGCTCATCAAGCACTCCACGTTCATGCGAGACATTCATCCCCGCCATTTAACGCGCCGCGTCACATATTATTTTGAGTGCTTGATAGTGGCGGTTTGGCAGCTTTCAGCAAGAAGCCGTAATCTTAAACACAAATGTTCATGCCTTTGATGACTCAGGGTAACGCGAGCGTATTTGTGAGGGGCGAACGCGGCGGCTTTCAGTTGAAAACGCACTTGAAGGAAAAACATCATCATTTGTGGTGCAGGTGAGTTAGGAAGCCGTGGATTTAGCTGCAGGGCCTCTGATTCGGAGGATTGGGGGAAAAAAAACGGTAAATGATGTGCAGCTTTGCAGAGCACAGCTGGGTTTGTTGATTTCCTGCACACATAGCATGCCTACATCTTACCCGCCATCGTGCATCTCTAATTTTATTTACATATTTGATCACACACACAATTTACTATTTAACCTTTTGCGCTCACATGAGCCTTCAATAAAAGGCTAATCAGATTAGCGTTGGCTTTGAACTGCCCGGCTCATTCCTTTCACCGTCCTCTCCAGGTGAAGAACGTGTTCCAGCAGGAGGGTTTCGGCCGCCAGAAGCGAGGCTACAGAAACTTCGACGACATTGAAGTTAACATGAGTGACCCTCTGTTCACCAAACAGTGGTATCTGGTGAGTAATCAGCCAAGCAGCTGCCCGCATGCCGCCTGACCTTTACCACCAATCCACATTCTTCCACCTTAATTACCCAGAGGCAGGCCAGACATATTCCCCAGCGCTTTCTGAATCAATGTTGTTATTCATTCTTTAATTAGCTTGGCCAATATTGTCCAACCCATCACATCTCTGCGTTCATGCCGCTTAGTTTCCTCCCCTCTTGTTTACCCTAACTGGCAAGCGTGACTTTTATGCCACAGCGAGCTCGCTGTCATTCATTCCGCACCGTATCGCTGACATTTACTTCCCCTTCCTCTCACCTTCACTCCCCCACCCCTAAGCAGTCCTTATCTATAGCCTGTGCTTCCCCACGCACACTCTCCACGCCGACTAATTTCCTAATGGTGGCCCACCTGGGTGCCATGAGTCACGGATGTTCTCCGTGTTGTCTGAATGATTAGATAAACACAGGCCAGGCGGACGGAACCCCTGGGCTGGACCTTAATGTGGCTGAAGCTTGGCAACTGGGCTTCACGGGCAAAGGAGTTACCATCGCAATCATGGACGACGGTGAGCATAGTGTGCTGTAGTTTTGTCTGAAAGCACTTAGTCATACTTGTGAATATCCAATGCACCAATTAAATTAAACACGTCTCAGACTTTTATGAATTAACAATGGATCGTTAAGGTTATTTTACAGAAAATGAAAGATCGCTGCTAAATCGATTGATTATTCTTTGTTCATGGTAACTGTCAAATTGTGGTGTATTATTAAACGTTATAGGATCTTTTTTTGTTTCGTAGCATTATTCAATATCCATTGTTAATGTGTTTGTTCTGGCCAAAGTCAAGTTAAGATAAAGCTAACGCTAAGCACTGTGTGTTGAGGTCCTGTTGTGTGTCATGTGTGGCCATACTCAGACTCGTGAAAAATTATGTTTCAGGTATCGACTATCTACATCCAGACCTGGCATCAAATTATGTGAGTACCTCGGCGCTTTCGGATTTCACGCTTTCCCTCATTTACTTGAAGTGCTGTTAATAACTGAAGCAGGGTTGGATTTCATGAAGTGGGCTCCATGTGGTGTGCCATTGGCTGGGACAGGTGCTTTCTAAGTTGCCTTCATGGCTGCCGAGTCTCCTTGTATTCCTGGAGGACGCAGAGACCGGCAGACGGCCAGCCAAGCTGTTTAATGTTAATGCACACTGCACTGTGGCAGGCACAATGGCAGGCCGATCTGTCACAAGCAGAGATAATGCCAGGGTTGTTGGCGCTGCATAATGTGATGCTCTATCTACAGAATACTGATAAAACCTTAAAGGACAAGAGGTTTTGCTAAATGGAGCTAGAGAACGTGGGAAGGCAGTGGGACTGCATTGATCTCTCTTAAATTTCAATCCGTCTTTCATAATAATTGGTGCCATGAATGAATCCGTGTGAAAGAGTGATTCGTGGTCCTTTGTTGCAAATGTGTCCGCGCTTTATTAAACTAGAATGTCTTAATAACTGCCGATAATTTGCATACCTATCTCACTTATTTGTTAATATATGGTTGCAAAGAGATCATGAAAATGACCCAAGAGCAATCTGCTCTTTGTTTTGCTTTTTCCACCTCAGCTCATGTGCACTTTGTGTAATTAGTTTAAATGTGGTTAGCAAAAGCGTTTTTTTTTTTTCCTTTTTCCCTGCATGTACCTGTGCACTTACCTCTGTGTTTGCCTGTTTGCATGCTTCTTGCCTGTCAACAGAAACGAGCCTAGGCCCAAAAATAACACTCAGCCTCAGCTGGGGTGAAGCAGGAGCATGCTCTACTGGATAGATGGATCACGCTGTGCATAGATCTGAAGTGCGAGTGTGTGTGTGTGTGTGTGTGAGAGAGTGAGAGACACTGGTTTGTTACCGTTGTCATGGTGTTTCATGGTGCGAATAAGAATACTTTTAAAAAATAGGAAAAACATATTTTACAGTTAGATTTGACTTGATTGCGTGGTTGTGTGTTATCGTTTTTTGATTGTGGGCTTAATGTTTTTGCCACGATTTATTACTGATGTGATGATCATACTGCTGTAACAGCCCATAAGACACATTTTGGTATGGTGAATTAATTGTGAGATTCTGTGTGTGTGTGTGTGTGAGATGAGAAATATCTTATTTGGCCATTCAATTTCATGGTAGATTTATCTGCAAATGCCAGCTGTTGAAGTAGGTTCAGTTTTGTTTGTCTAAATAAATGCATCTGCAGAGACACTGGTATTATGGATAACAACTACCAACCCATGATATTATCAGAAAATAAGATATATGGTATTACATATTTTCTGTCTTTAAAAGATCACAGTATCTCAACTGAGTTTTTGGTATTAATAAGCTGAGCGAACTGCTACTCTTGTCTTTTTGTCTCCATCCTTATCAGCACAGGATTGATACTGTTGTTGTGCTACAATGGATTTCTATGTATTAGCAGACTTCATGACCTTATTCTTTCCTATCTAAGTGTATTAATGGGTTTCGTGCCTGTTACAAAAGTCAGCATGAACAGTCTAGGGGATTACAAAATTAAAAAGACAAAAACGAAAAAGGGAAGCGTAACCACGGCCACACTAATAGACAAAATGCTGCACCCGAACTGGAAAATAAGATTCAAGTACTTTATAGGAGAAAAGTAAAGCACAATCACTGAAGCTCCCTGGCAAACTACCAAACAGGAGGAAAATGGAGAAAATAAATGGCAGGGAACCACTATAAAACTTCCACACAGAATTATCCAGGCATGTGTACAACCCAAAGCAAAACAAGACATGACTACATCCAGGCAGCAAACCACCTCAGGACCCCTCAGTCAGCTCAGTGGTCAGGAAGAGTTCTGCTGGGCTGATATACTGGCCCACTGATTATTGAAACGAGGACCAGCTGGCACTTCAGGTGAGGTCGTTGATGGCAATCAAGGTAATGGGGGCGGAGCAAAACTGCAACAGACTGACAGACAGCTTCAAGCAACCACAGTGCCCCTTCTGAGGAATATGTTGTTTTAAGCATAGGTGTACTGTCTGTTTTCAGCACTCTTTGTCTGTGTTAAGCTCCCTCACAAATAATTGGAAACTATAATAGCAAGTATTCTAAGTGACAGTGCAACAATGAAAAAATACTTAATGAGCAGTCCTTTATTCAAAATACTGCAATATTTTTAATCAAAAAAACTACTTTAAAATAGAATTTAATACTATTCATTATACAAGTACATCACAACTGTACTAAAGTGCAGCACCTCATCAAATGTTCTTTCCACTTGCGTGGAAAGGACCTTCATGTTGCTACCATTTATGCTGTATCGGGAGACACATGCATGCTAGCCTGCACTATAGTAACACTGAGTCACCGCTTTGTCAAGCACCGTTCGCTCTGAGGACAGTGGACATGACAAGTGTTGCTGGGGAAAGGTGAGGTGGCTGGCGCTTAGCACCGTCCATTATTCCGTACCCGGATGCCCGCAGGACGCTGGAGGAAGAGCAGTGTCTGATTGATGGCAGAAGATATGAGCTTGAGAATCACAGCAACTGATTCATAGACATGCCCCATTAGGCCATTAATTGCTGGGGCTCAGCACTTTTCACTCCATGTGGTGACAAATAAAGAAAAAACAGATTCTGCAGCTCCCTGATGTGCACAAATACACTAAATATTAAAAACTTTCAAAAAAACATTTCTTCTACTTCCAAACTCACCTCCATTCCAACCCACGCTGTGCACACAGACTACTGCTAATTTAGTGGTGTAACCCTATTTGTCACTATTATGGCTTCCACAGCCACCATGTTCATCTGGGGGAATATTTATCCCGATACCAAAATCCAAAATCCTGGGCTAACCCTAACGCTAAATACCCTTTCAAGGTATGCTATAGTTATGGGTGCAAATACGTTTTTATAATGTTGATATAGCTAGTTATTATCACAGTAGGAGAAGATTAGAGTGTTTTTCTAACGAGTGCTATTCTTTTTAGTAGATATTAAATGCGATTGACAAACTTGATCAAACATATCAACATTATCACACTGTGCAAGTCCTCCCTCACCGCTTTCGCCTCTCCTCCTCTACTTGGATGGCGATTGTCCATTTTGTCAGGTGACGCGTCTCAAATGTTATCGCAGAGAGGCAGGGAGACGGTTGCTATGTGTGTTGCCAAGCGTAGATTACGAGAGGTCCATCAAATGATTTCAGCTCGCTCTATTATCACCGGTCAAGTTCGCCGCCTTGTCAGAGAGATCCTCGGACCGTCGGGAAATTGCTTGGTGCGTTGCTGTCTGACGGGTTTTTGTCACCTGATAAAACCTTTCAGGGATACATGTTACAAAAGTGAAGAACAGTCAATAAAAGCAAAAGAGAGGGAAAAAATGGTTTTCAGGTGGTGTTTACCTCTCCATTCATGACCACATCTCCTTAAACAAATCTCCCTCTGTGGCTACTTCATCATTCTGGTCCGGATGCAGTAATCATTTAGACTTTCCACTAGCTACCTGCTCCACATCCTTGTAATTACAGTGTTTCTCCATTGGGTCAGTAAGCTTTAGTGTGTCACCCCCCACCCCCTCTACCTTTTGTTGCCCACTGAGTCATCTTGTCTAAATGCCAGCCAGCAGTGCTGAAAGGCCAACGCAAAAACAGCCCTAAAGATTGATCCGATGTGTTAAGGTGTGTGGCTAATGAACACGGATGCGGCTTTTTCGTCCTCGTGACCACACAGAAGTACCTGTTACTGGTCAGGCAGAGCAACGTGCTTTAGAAAAGTGTAATTACAAAACTGTCCCGAAAATGTCGGTCAAGTCTGGGGCTGGAGTGTGTGTGTGTGTGTTATGTGGCTTTTCTGAAAATGAAGTTACGTTATTCATGTCTCCCAGGAAGACACGTGTCTCCTACATTTTTTTTTCTTTCTCCTGGTTTTCCTCTGCCGTTCCCTCTGATCCTATTACGTTTGGCCGTGTGGAATTAAATGCTGGCAGTGTTTTGGGGCCATTATTTTCTCAGCTTGAAATCCCTGCTGTGACCACACGTTATTCCGGTATCGTCAGAGTGAGTGAGTTTCTAATTAGGTTTTGCATCACGGTGTTCCGATTACTGTTCACATTCACGTATACAGTTGCCAATTTGTACCTATAGCCAAAACTAACACAGCCCCAGAATAAATTATGTTATATTTATGTTATGTTTACAAATGTTTAGTTATTTGGGGGTTCGTTTGGGAGATCTGTCATTTTGTTAGGATTAGGGTTGACTGTACGCTCTTTGCAAATGATGTCCAAAATGACCATTTGTTTTGATCTACACCTCAACCTTACCTACCTAGTTTTTCTGTCAGTGAAAAAGTTGACATTTGTTGCATTCGTGGCATTAGATGTAAAATTAATAAGTTAAACTGTCTAAACAAATAAATGGATCATACTTGGCAAAGCCATGTTTTGGAAAAAAAAAAAACTCAACATCAGTCCCAACAAGTGCGTTCAGACGACAGGATGGGCTGTGATAAGGTCAACGCTTCATTATGAAATGCCTCTCTCTGCCTTCTCTTTTGTTTTTCTGCCTCGATGACGTTTCTGTAAATGTATCCATTTGGTCCTTTCAGAATGCCGATGCCAGCTATGACTTCAGCAGCAACGACCCGTTCCCATTTCCACGCTACACAGACGACTGGTTCAACAGGTAAAGCTCACCAGGCCAACCCCTGTTTACATACTCAGAGGGGTTTTTTTTTTGTGTGTGGACACGTGTGTGCGCTCCCCGGAGTCGGGCAGCTCTCCTACTATTGATTTTCTCTCCGCCTAGTTCCATTAAGACATAATGGCGTAGTATAAGCAGAGCTGTTGTCCAACACAACACAATAGAAAACATAATGCCTGTTTTTTTGAAACCGGCTCCACTGGAGGACGGAGTGGGGATAAAGGAGGACCTCTACAAGTCCGGTCTCCTCTCACAGTCGCAGTGTTCACAGCGGTGACCTGCTGTCTGATAACGTCTTATCTGTCCCCCATCTCCCCATCACGCTGGGTGATCCACTGCCACAGCAACACATGTCGAGGAGGGGAACAAAGAGGGAGATTCTGTCTCTGCGTCTCCTCCTCCGCTGTTCCTCCATCTGCTTAGACCCATTAGTGTGTGCGTGCATGTGTGTGAGGCAGTGAGAGGGGAATGTTTGGGTTTGCCAGCGTAGCAGTTGCTGACTGTCGGGCACAACGCGCTGCCTAATCACTTCGTTGTTATAAATAGCTGCCTGTATGTAGCAGTGCATGCTGGGAGAGAGGGGTCGACTCTCTGCAGTGTCCCTGTGGGTAGCTCAGGGGATGGGGAGACAGACACACATCACATGATCCACACAAAGCACTGATACGTGCAGACATATTTAGTCTGACAGATAAATGGCAGGAAAAAAATGAATGGATGCAAGCTAATGTATTTATGTGTTTATAGAGTGTTTATGGTAATTGATTTTTAGCTGTGCAAATACTACTCTTTTTCTTTTAATGTTTTAACATACAGTAACATTTTCTCATGTGCATCTGATCTCTGAAATCTTCTCTCAGACATAACGTGCAATATCCGTCACATAAATTCATGCCGGTCCTCCCTTCTTTGCATTTCTCTGTTGCTAGTCACGGCACACGGTGTGCCGGAGAGGTGTCTGCTGCGGCCAACAACAACATCTGCGGTGTGGGAGTCGCCTACAATTCAAAAGTGGCAGGTGTGTGTATGTGTATGTTTGTGTCACAATAAAGCTGCATGCTGCACCGTGAGAGGAAAAACAATGAGCGGACGCGATGATAGGAAATACATGCTCTGATAATGCTGTGATGAAAGAATCCCAGGTATTCTGAGGGTGATTCAGTCTGAGGGGGAATACTTTACGCACAATCAAATGTCGGTAATTGTGGGGGAGAGGCACTGCGCTGTTTGGTATCTACTCATAGAATTACTGCAAATTACTGCAGAGGTTAGCTGGAGTCCACTTATCAACCGGACAGCGCCGTTAATCAGGTGGCTGCATGTTTCTGCTTCACATTAAATTTTCTTTCAATTTGCTCTGGGAGTAACGTGGCAGAAAAAAAAAAAAACAAAACAAAAAAACAAGTACTGACTCGTTGATTTGTGTGCTGCCAAGTTGACAACATCATCTTGCCATTACTGCTATAAATATGTGTGATTATACTGTCTTGAGACTATAGTTATATTTGTTCTGACTAGTTGAAAAGGGTTTTATGAATCACCCACAGTTACTTATGTGACGGTAATTACAACCCAGTAAACAAATATCGGACTTTTACTGACACGTTCTGCTGTGTCAGGCATTAGGATGCTGGACCAACCCTTCATGACTGACATCATTGAGGCATCATCCATCAGCCACATGCCCCAGGTTATTGACATCTACAGCGCCAGCTGGGGACCGACCGATGATGGCAAGACGGTGGATGGACCCAGGGAGCTCACACTACAGGCTATGGCTGATGGCGTGAACAAGGTAATGGTGCACCATACCTGCCATGACTGCTGTGATGAGAGGAAAAGTGTGCCTCACATTTAACATGTACTTTATTGTGTGTTAATGACTTTAGTCACCTCCTAACCCTAACCCTAAACCCCATAACTCCTAACCTATGGTGAGGGTCCCCCAAACCTTATAACCTAACCTAACCTAACCTAACCTAACCTAACCTAACCTAACCTAAACTAACCTAACCTAACCTAACCTAACCTAACCTAAACTAAACTAAACTAAACTAAACTAAACTAAACTAAACTAAACTAACCTAACCTAACCTAACCTAACCTAACCTAACCTAACCCTAATTCAGCAAACCCGTAAACCTAAAACCAGCCCTTGGAAAAACTGAAGATTCCCAAGCCCATTACCCAAACCTAACATAACCTAATCAAAACATTTGAACTGAAACTAATTATAATCTTAAACCTTAAACCAAGTCTTAACCCTCAAACAGCCCTTTGAGACAAAAAGAGACAGACAAGTGTGACAAAATGTCCTCACTTTCAGAAAATGTCCTCACTGTGTAAGGTCTTGGTCCTCACAAAGATATAAGTACAGGTACACACACACATACACACATACATGCGGGCCAGCTAGAATCTTTCAACACTGGTTTGGAGTAATTTATCATCACAACGATATAACGTGTACATTATAACACACAGACAGCTGCCATTCTAACAGTGCCAGTACCAGGTTTACATGAACTCTGTTCATGTAAACACAACTAATCAAGCAACTTCTTTATAATCTGCCTCTTACACTAATGATCATATGAGCTTGTGTTGGCTAACAATGATTAGGCACTGGGCAGCATTTACATTTCTGAAGTGCATTATGTTAGATTAGCTACTGAGTCACTGAGAGGCTCTAAGCCTGCATCTTGAACAACATAATTTCATGCTTTTTTAAACTGCCACGAAAAATTGAAATAATTATTGGCCTTGGGTGAACTCAGAGATGCTCAAATCAGAGACACAGATAAGCATCAGTGAGGGAACACACACACACGCACACACACACGCACACACACACACACACACACACACACACACACACACACACACACACCTCCTCCACTTGATCCTTTGTTCTGGTTTGAAAGGCCCGGCTCTTTGGAGAAACAGGTGCATTTGGTGAAGAGGATGCACTCTGCGTGGAGCCACACTTTTTTTTTTCTTAATGTTTCAGGCGGCTACTTGCTAACAAAGGTGACATTTAAATCTGAGATTCTGAGGTTCACAGACCATATCACGCTCCACTGTGAAAAGTGCGTCCAGAAAGGTCAAAGAATGCTTTTGTCTTTTTATTACCCTGACCTTAACTCAACAGTTAAAAAAAGGAATGATCATAATCATAAAATCATATTTTATGTTTGCGTTGCCAGTTTCGAAGTTGTTGGTTTACTTGTGAAGTGTTATGGCTGTTTTACTCACTCAGTGGGGAGTCAAACAGAAGCCCTTTATTGTTACTCACATCGAGATAACACACACATTAAACACCCACCTCCTGAAAGGCAACAACAACGGTATCCATACTGCAAGTCGTCAAACACAAGACACAGATAAACACAATAACTCATCATAAACCAGAGAAAAACTCCACGTACTTTGGAAAGTGATGATTGCAGATCTGACGTCATCAGACAATTTGAATTGAACATCACCAAACTACTGGCTCTAGTTGCTAATAAATCTGTTATCTGTTATCTATTTTGACAATGTAATTATTTTTTTTTAAAATTTATTTATCATTTGGTATTAGACTATGTACATAATCAATTACAAATTAGCATAACCTATTGGATAATGACAAAACCTTGGAGAAATTCCCAGATTCCCAACCCTCATTTCATCCATGTTGGTCCCAATAGTAATAAGCAGAAGTGTGACCTATTTTCAGTACACTTAGATGATAGTGATGGTTATGACGATAATCTTGATTTAGGGGCGTGGAGGAAAAGGCAGCATCTACGTATGGGCATCAGGAGACGGCGGTAGCTATGACGACTGCAACTGTGACGGTTATGCTTCGAGCATGTGGACAATCTCCATCAATTCAGCCATCAATGACGGACGCACTGCCCTGTATGATGAGAGCTGCTCCTCCACCCTGGCATCCACCTTCAGCAATGGACGCAAGAGGAACCCAGAGGCTGGCGTTGTGAGTGTGTCCGTGTTTTATAGGAATATACTAAAAGCTGACTTTTTCAGTGTTCAGAGCAGACTTTTTTTTGGAACCATTTATGGTCTTCGAACTTACATCTTTTCATAGATTGAACTGTGAATAGCTTCATTTTGCACCAGCGGCAGTGTTTTCAGGAGCCTTCCAGGAGATTGGATGAGGCCGGAGTTAAAACCGGAGACGCTTTTACACTGCAATCGCTGTCTGGTTGTGAAAAATTGAGTTTCAAATGGGGGAACAGCGCTACTTTATTACCTGGTGTCCTAATGCGACATTTCGTGGTAGATGCTTAAAGAGGCTATGACAGTCACAGCACACATGGCATAGTGGATGTGTCATAAGCAGAAATAGGATTTTTAAAAAATATTTTTGCTCATTACTTTGCCTTTTCTTCTTTTGTATACTTCTTTTCTATATATATATATATATATAGTATAAAAACGCTCTTATGTTTGTGCACCCGCACTGAAACTATGAGCTGACATCTTATACTGTGCTGATGAATTTCGTGTGTAGAGAGGCAGCAGGGTTTGTGTTTGTGATTATGCAAATCACCTTTGGATATTGACTGAGCCAGTGATCCTTCCTTCGGGTTTCCAGTTTAATTGCAGTCAATCTGTTATCATTTCAAATTAAGAACCAGGTTTCATAAATAAATTCTTATTTAGCAAATACAAACACAGCGTGTGAGTCGAGGTGTTTATTTATTTACAAGTTAGATAATGTTGTCCCTCAAATCATGCATATCCTTTTAGCCAATTTTGACGTGTGTGTGTGTGTGTGTGTGTGTGTGGCTGCTGTCACTTGCACACCTGGGCGCAGGCAGCCTTGACAGGGGAGTCACAGGTAAACAGGTGTTGGAATTAGGAGCAAGGGAAGCCACACAGTTCCTCAGTAAAGTGTGGTTGTGTGTGGCCGTGGGTTGTTATGCACTTACGAGCTTGTTTTTGAATCTTTGCAGCACAATCTGCGTTTGTAGGTGTTTAAGATTCATTCATTGATAAAGTGTGGAAATGTTTTTCGAATCACCACAAATTGGAAATGGCTTCCCCCAAGTGTTTTTTTTTTTTTTTGGTTTTTAGAGTGCCACCACAAATACAACACTGTAATTTTCAAATTAATATTGGGCATCGCTGTTTGAGGCATCACTCCTATTACTAACAATGCGTTCTTTTCCTCTCTGCTGTGATTTGGTTGCCTCAGGCCACCACAGACCTGTATGGTAACTGCACGCTCCGCCACTCCGGTACATCAGCAGCCGCTCCAGAGGCCGCCGGTGTCTTCGCTCTGGCTCTCGAGGCTAAGTATGTGTTTTAATGGCCCTTACATACACACACAACTGTCATTATTGACTCAGACGCGCTGTGTGTTTCAAATGTCAAAACATGACCTCGTTCAACTTCTCCGCTGAAGCAGAGTGCTGGTCAGAAGGTGTAATTTCGCAATATTGTGCTACGAACCATTGCATTTGGATAATCAAGAGGAGCGCGTCCTCTTACGTTTGCTAAGTACGACCTCAAGCGTTTGTATTCACGGCCTCCTCTCGTAGTCTTCGCCCTCAAATCTTGTATTCAGATTTTCTCTGTGCGTCGGCATCAGTCGACAGCACAACAAATCATCTCACCGCCTTTCACCAGATTGCTTACTTATCCAGCATGGAGCTGAATGAGAGTGAACCGCCGCTTGCTCTGTTGCTCACAGTGCACGGACTCGCTGTGCTCGCGCCAAGGACATGAAATCACATTTGGATCATTGCTCTTTATGTCTCGGCGCAAGGTTGAGGGCTGATGTTTCAATGATGTTGACGCGCACTCAGCGCTCGTCCTACTTATCCCTTTCCATACAGTTGATGCAAACAGCGCTGAATGATGATGCCTGATCATATTAATCTGAATAAAAACGATTATCAGATCATATCAACGCTGTGATACAGGTTAGAGGTTGTTATACAGGGGGTCCTCGAGTTACGACGGTCGCGAAATACGTTGTTTTCGTGGTTACGACACATCTCCCGTGAACTTCCTTGTTTTGGCTTAAGCGGCTTGCCCCGTAAATACGTACAGACTTCGCACGGGAACTAGTTGGTGAGCGCTCTCTCTGTCTCTCAGCGCGCTGCCGGCTCTCCAACACCTCCACAGCACAGCTAGGCTACTCTGCCTTGTGTTTACTTATGTGAAATGGACGGCTGGCGGGGGGTGCAGTGGCAGCCGGTAAGGAGATGCACGCGGACACAGATGGGTTCGGGATCGTGGCGATACCTTAGGTTTATTCACAACACAGGGTCTACACGGTTGATATCAGAAATCTAAAGGAAATTCTAATTACACGCGCGATGTCAACCCCTACGGTGTGTCAAGAGGGACAAGAGGGACAAAAGGCAATTCACCACAGTAAACTCTTATTGTAGGGTGGTGTTATAGCGACATCTAGTGGCACAACTTTGTAACTACCTTACCTATGAATGTATGTTCCGACTTACGTCGAAATTCGGTTACGACACATTCTCAGGAACGGATCTCCGTCGTAACTCGAGGACCCCCTGTAATTACTTTCCTTAGCAAGTATTATTAACAGTAGAAAATATCCCGACTACAAAATAAGGGCTTGTGATAAATAAAGGGTATCTTTCTATATTTACCTACATGTTACATGTTACTACAAACTGGGTTGTTGGGTGTGTCAACAGTCACGCTGTCTCAGATAAGACAGGGGAAGGTGATAGCTGATTGCGATGCCTGGTCCAGCATTAGGTCACATTTCTCCATCCCCCTGTCCTCTTGAACTCTTAAGTGTCAGTCAGGTGTCCTGCAAGGGCTAAAGAGGGTTTGAGGTTTCCACTCCAGAGTTACTGGCACGACCACTAGTGTGGGAACAACAACAAAGACTTTTTTTTCTGTTTAAGCGTCCTTGATTAATCTCTTTCCGTCTATCACAAAAGATTTTCTTAATGTCTGACATAAGCTTCTATTTTGGTAGTGATGAGTTCAGAGTTTAATTGCAATGATCCCGGTGCTGAAATGTGACAAGAGATGACAGGCATGGCCCTGCTTTACTTGTGTCCAGTGTCATAAACAAGCTGCAGTGCCAAGTATTTAACCTATTCAAACCGCTCCGTACCAGCTGGCACACTTGACTGTAGTTTTTGGTTTCTTGTAAGTTGACAATTTTTCATAATTCACTCATTCTCGACGTGATATCTGGATTAGCCGCTCAGTCTGTCGGATGGTGATGTAGATTTGTAATAATATAGTCTCACAGCAGCCGCTGTTTGTCCGTTACTCCATTAATACTTTGACATCGGAATTAGATTTCCGTATGACAGATGATGGTAAACACCCCCCCCCGCCCCCAAAAATACACTGAGACGCTGCTGCAAAGCTACTTAGCGTTGTATTAAAAGTGAAAATTGAAGAGATGTCGTTCCAGTTTCATTTAAAAAAATGTTTTACCTTCATTAAGATCTTTTAACGTATTGAAAGGGTTAGCGTTAGCGTACTTTTTGGGAGAAGAACGAGCACATTCTTCCTAATTGTACAATGTGCAGGAGTTTTCTGTACGTCGATTCAAATATATGAATTCAAATCTCCCGTCAGCTAAGAGATTTTTTTTTCTGTAAATGTAAATGTATGTTAAATTAGATTCAGCAAATATTTCATGCCGTGTTCCATTAGCTCGATCCATCAAAGCATCTGAACGGAGATGTAGCTAGGGTTGGGTCATCCATCCTGTCCACTCCCATTGAGCAGTATCTCTCCTCAGCATCCCGTCCTCCTCTTTCTCTTTTTCATATGTGCCCCCAGCATCCCTCCTCCCCTCTTTATCTCTTCCCCCTCACCCCCCCATTTGCATGCTTCACATGGCCTCTGCTATCCAGTGTATCTGTGATATCCTGAGGTGGTTTCCCGTTACTTGCCCTTTCATTTGCTGTAATTAGACCTGCGTCAATGGCGTCAAAGGCCTAGAAACACTGTCAGTTGAACTTACAGCCAGGACAGAGTTCCGTGTCCCGACCTTTCATACGTGCACCGTGACAGCGCCAATGTGTGGGCGAAGATAAAAAAAAAGCACACTGAAAGCGATGCCGCCATCAACGGCTCCACTTCCTTATTTTTGTTTCTAATCAGTGCTCCACAGATGATGCAGTCACAATAACATGGTGTGAAAGTCGTCTTTTCTATGTGTGTGTGTGTGTGTGTGAGCCTCCCCTGAGTGCAGGTCCAGATTAGAAAACAGAGCGTCCCCAAAGAGACGTATGGGATTTAGTGCATCTTGAGGATGTCACATGCAAATGGTGAGGAGGACCTGCCCTCACATGCTGTGACTAACATATCCAACAAAACATGTGTGGCTCTGTTGCTCAGGTCTGGAGAATCCTTGATTATCTTAAAGAATAGCAAATCAATAAGGTGCTGTTTATGTTCAAATGTTATTACCACCTCTGTTTCTCCGGCAGGTTTTTTTTTGTTTTTTTTTTTGAGCGGTGTGTTAAAAGCCACGTGTCTCTGTCTGCGTCGTGTTCTTCATTAGTTCACTGTTTCCACAGCAGCACCGCGGGGTCTTCTCCTGCCTCTATTGTGGTAGAGATATAATTATAACAAGCCACCTCTGATGATAGTGTATCACCGGAGAAAAGCAATAAACACCAACACACTGATCAGCACTCGTATGATTGCTGGCCCCCGGCTGGCTGCAGCTTATACCCGACTGGAAGAGAACTTCTCATTATGAGTGGAGCTGTCACGCAGTGGGGTTGCCATGGTCTCTATTGTTCCCGCCCTGACCGACTGCTGTCATCACGCTTTTCTGCGTTTTCCGATTCTGCACGCAAAAAAAAATCATACTTAGCATCCAAATTGAAATCGGCCCAATTTTTTTATTCACTGAAAATATGAATTTTTACTCTGATGATGATGCAGAACAAAAGAGAGTTGCATGTATGGAGGTGTCTCAACAAGCTAAAATAATATTTTGTGTTATTTCTCAGTGTGCGCGTAGGGGCGCGGTGGGCTGTGAAACTCCCACTGGAAATTGTTCTGTTTTTCTGGGAATAGTAATTTGCTGATATCGGGCCTTGGCAGCTCGGCGCTGCGCTCAGCATAGTGCTCCATTAATCATTTTACAAGCGGACTGCTGTTCCACACGTCTCACTCAGCGTCTGTGTCTCGTCTCTGTTGCCTTTTATCAGACCCCCACTCCCCCCCATTTCCCACAGCCTGCGATGTGCTTCCAGCCTCTGGTAATGTTATTAAGCCTCCTTAGCCTTTGGTCACCACCCCTGCCCTGCTGTGTTCATCTCAATCTCGCTTTTCATCACCCAAAGAGATGAGAGCGACAGTCTGTCTGTCTGTCTGTCTGTCTGTCTGTCAACCGAGCAGCTACAATACGCAGACCAGGCTTTTCCTTTTCCTTTTAAAACGTCGTGTGACAAAATAAGAGACTGAATTCGAAACGTATTCGACTCTTCCGTCTTTAATCGGTTTCTTCTTCTCCAGTAAAATCCAGTCTGGCGACAAGCTGGTCCTGGCCATCACCACTGAGGCCTGTCAGGGGAAGGACAACTTCGTCCGCTACCTGGAGCACGTTCAGGCAGTGGTCACCGTCAACGCCAGCCGGCGCGGCGACCTCAACATCAACATGACCTCGCCCATGGGCACCAAGTCGATCCTGCTGAGCCGCAGGCCCCGTGACGACGACTCCAAAGTGGGCTTCGACAAGTGGCCCTTCATGACCACCCACACCTGGGGCGAGGACCCCCGGGGCACCTGGGTCCTGGAGGTGGGCTTTAAAGGCGAGGAGCCGCAGCGCGGAGTCCTGAAGGAGTGGACTCTGATGCTGCATGGAACACAAAGTGCCCCTTACATAGACCAGATAGTTGGCGATTATCAGTCCAAACTGGCCATGTCCAAAAAGGAGGAGCTGGAGGAGGAGCTGGATGAGGCGATAGACAGAAGTCTGAAGAGCCTGATGAGTAAAAACAACTAAAATCTCATGTGCATGTTGCCGAAGCTTTCACTCTCTCTCTCTCCCTCCCCCTCTCTCTCTCTCTCGCCAGTCTCGCTCTATCCCTCCCTCAATCTCTCCGCATCTCTTCAGTTGTTCACGTCTTCTCATTATCCCCCCCCCCCCTGACGGCCACCTCTCCTACGCTCTCTCTTTCCACTCTGCTTTCTGTTATCAAGTGTTTTCAATTAGGGCCCCCAGCCTTCGATGAATGTTTCACGTAACCCACCGTGATAAAAGTGTAACCTTTAACAATCTGTTCTGCATAGAGAAAGAAATAACGACACCGTGTGAATTTTTACACTCGACAGAATTGTACATAAACCGAGTCTGATCCACTCTTTTTTCGTGCTCTTGCTTTCACTGACCTGCACCTCTCTTCTGCCAACTGTTATACAGTTTGTGACTGTAAAGGATTTTCTGTGTCATTCTACTTAAAGTTTAATATCTTGCAAACAGAGCAGTGACACTTCTTTCCGTTTATATTTTTGTGACATGCACTGTTTATATACATATAGATATATAGATATATATAAAGGAGGAAAGGAATGTGTGATTCATTTTGCAGCCTGTGGCCCTCGGTTCATATCTCACAGTCCTTGACGTATTCAATAATAAATCTATTCAGCTGTTTATTAACGCAAGTGAGTGATTTGCAACGCGCCGCCGAAACATGCGCGGTAAAAGCACCAAACCGTTTTATCGTTTCAGTGGACCAAAGCGCTGTATGGAGAGGGGGGGGCAGAGAAAGCAGTAAATCACTCTCATATCAATTTTCAGTAATGTATTGATCTGCAAATCATAAAGAAACAATTCACCTCTGCTTCACTCAAACAACTGATGAAGGACACCTGGTTTACCTACTTTTTCACAAACAAAATAGCACAAGAGACACATGGTTTATTGGACATCTAGTTAAAAATTATTATAGTAACATAAATTACATCATACTATCAAGAATGACAACTTTAATATGATGCTATTTCTGATTTAAATCCACTTCTGTTTTGTTTTTTTTTAGTTTTTTTACTGTGGCTTAATTAAAGGCAAAGCACAGTGTGAACTAATCAAGGTCGCATAAAAATGTTATGAGTTTGAATGAGTTGAATCCTACAGTTACCCAGATGGAAACTATACCTGGTGATACTATTTAAAGATATAGGGTGAATTAGAGATATATGAATATAGAATGAATATAATTGTATGTACACACTATAAATGGTGTTCACACAAACACGTGCAATGTCTGATGCAACTGAAGAAGGTTTGCTGATTATTTAAATATTTTTTATTGGTCAATATTCCAAAGCAAATGATTACACAGCAAAAACGTGCTGAGGGCAGGCAGTGGCATCCAATTGAACAAATAAGTTCAAAGATGGGGGAGTTCAGAGAGAGTCCAGAAGGGCGGTACAACTTTTTTTTTTTATTGTTTTCATATGACTTTATATTGGTGGCATGGCGCTTTATTTTTCAGTTTTCATACAATAAAGGACTCAAAGCATGAGCAGCCGGAGTCGAAGAACAACAGCGGCACTTGTGGAACCAGCAAAAACGTATTCCGGAGATAAGATCTGAGACTGCAAGCAAACGGAAAACTGATGACCGTCAGAGCAGGAATGCGCAGTTGTTTGAGGAGCTGTGGTATTAATGTAGTGTCATACCAACAACGATATTGTGTTCTCGTAGAAGGACCCGGACCATATAGGACACTGGTTGAGTTATCTGTCCTTGTCTTTGTTGATGTGGTTTCAGTGTTTCTTCTTGCTTGACTTCTCAATCGTGGTCTCCACCACCGTGGATGTCTCCTCATAACCTTTCATTTTGTGACCTTTGGAGAACTTCTCCACGGACTCCACCACCTCCACCTTCTCATAGCTTAAGGTGTCTGGGCTATAGCTGCTAGAGCCAGTACTGGTGCTGGTACTGGTGCTGGTGCTGGTGCTGGAAGTAGAGCTGGTGCTGCCACTGCGAGGCTCTGGCTTTGGAGTGGACCCACCTGGGCCATTGTCATCCCGGTTTTCCTTGGACCTGTCGGCAGATGGGGTGGGATCTTTTGGGTCAACGCTTTGGCCAGTCAGTGGAGGGACTGGACTTGGATCTTTAGAGTGAGCCTCTCCACTTCTGTGCTTTCCTTTGCATCCATTATCTTTACCTCTTGCACCCTTTCTGTCCTCATTTCCTCCTGCGCCGATGGGCAGGGGAGGACCGAGAGGCCTTGGGTCCGTCATGGGCTGGGGAGGTGAAGGAGAGGGTGTGTTGCGTTCGTAAGGCTCATAGGGAGGCATCGTTCCATTTCTGAGAGTGACGTAGATACGGCCAGCAGATGGCGTGGACGCATAGAAGCCTGGATCCTGGTAGCTGCCGTCGCCACTGACGAGGACATAACGACCTTTGGTGTAGAAGTCAGCGATCGGCTCAGGCTTCTTGTACTTCCTCATTCTGTCTCTGACAATGTTGCAAAGAGTGTCAAAGGCTTTGCTGATCTGAGCTCCGTCTGGGACGTCCTGTGGAGACACCTCTGTAAGAAGAGGCCTCTGTCTCTTCACTCTCTCCCCCTGCACCTCTTCGGACTTTACTCCTTTGTCCGGATCATCTCTCGAGACTTCCCTGTTTCTTTCTTCCTGGCCAATGTCTATCACATCTTTCGGGATGAGCTCTCTCTTCTTCAGGACCCTTTTGGCCATGATCTTCTGGCGGGGCTTGATGCTGGTAATGTCCTGGATAGCCTGCGTGATGTCTGGATACAAATAAGGTCAAAATTAACTAGCTAGAACTGCCGAACTTGGAAAAGACCAAAAAGGTACAGGTTATTTTCAGTTGAAACCTACTGTGATGTGCCCGTGGCGCCCTCTCCCCCTTACCTCTCCCCCTGCTCGAAGCAGTGGGTGTGTGAGTGTAGCGGTAATTAGCGGTGAACAGGGTAATGGGAGTGCCAATTATTGCTGAATTTAACCTGCAGGAAAGAGCAGTGAAATGTCACCAATGCAACATACATGTACTGAGAGGCTTTGATGTGGGGAAATCTGATAAGGAATCAATAATTAGCATGTTTTTCATTCCAGAAAGGGAGACAACATGCAACTGTAAATAACACTAATAAGTTGCTAAGTTGCTAAGTTGACATGAAAACAACCCTATCCAACTTGCACCAGGGACAGGGGAGGGCATTTGTTTTCACACAGTGCCATCTGCTGGTTGAGTTTGCACTCTACATTTGACCTAGTATCAATAAGACTTTATGTGTCATTTATAAGTATTCTATACACTAACGTACCTGTAAGTGGCCAAGGCATTTAGGGAATGTGGGTGTCAATGTGGGAGCATTTTTTAAAAATGAAATTTAATTTTAATGTCCCAGCATGAAATGACACCGTGGAACACGACTCAGCCTACCTGTTGTCTTCGGTCTCGATGATCCTCTTGTACCTCTCCAGCTCGTTCTCCAGAGATGTCTGGTACATGGCCAGGTGGCGACACTCACTGGTGAACTTCTCCAGTGACTTCTCCGCTTCCTCGATCTCCTTTCGCAGGGATTCGATTTGCTCGTTGTACGTCTGGATCCTGTTGTCGTAACCCTCCTGTGTGTTTCTGAAGGCCTGATCCAGCATCGCCGTCTGACAGAAAAGAGGCAGGTAGCAAATGATAGCATATGAAAATAAAAAACAAATATTACAGTGTAAACCACTGACTAAATTCAGTTTTACTTATCACACCGCTGACCTCTATGGGATCAACAGACGAGAGAAACATACACTGCTGTGAGTTGGCATACGGCTGCCATCTAGTGGTACTACCACACCATCCCGCATATATATAAGTATAAAAGTGGTCACCACCTATTAAATGCTTTGCTTAGTGTATTGTGTTAATTATTCATACATAAAATTAGAAAAGGAAAATGAAATTCAGTTGTAAACCCAGAAATATTATGTATCTCTTAAAACACAACCATTGTAATTGTAGCTCAATTACTTGAAAAACATGTTTGGCAACATTTCACAGAATCAACGCTTAAGACTTAATTAAGAAAGTAGAAGCTAGTAGATACATTATATTGTTATTATAATATTTGTTTAAGTTTAAGTCGTTTTAATTAATATGCCACTAATGTGCTTCCAATAAACACAGGATTGGCAGAGAGGAAGAGCTGTGTAATTTGCAGCGTGAGACCCCTCGTTGTCATGGTGACCATGTTACCCACCTCAGTCTGTAGGCGTTGTTTCTGGGCCTGGAGCTGACAGAGGGCGCTCTTATATTCCTCCAGCTGAGTCTGCAGCGCAGGCAGTTTGCTCTGGGCCAGCAGCTTCTCCTGCTCCTTCACACATAACGCACAAACCAAAGACAACATTCAGAGATGTGCACAATAATAGAGCCTCTAACAGTGTCGAAGGCTGACGTGTTGTCTGTTTGTTAACCTGTTTTTTGTGTTTTGTGGAGAACTAAAAAACTATTCCAGATCTTTGTTGTCATGGTAAAAACACATAATAGTATGTAGTTGTGTTTGTGATAGATTTTGGCACTGAAACTATTTTGTCTTAGAAAACCCTGAAGGTATTGACTAAAATGATCATTCATAATGAGTATATTAGTCATGAATAAACATTTGGTGACCCCTACGTCCTGACACATTTGCATCTTTTAAAATGTATTATTTCCCCTCTCTTTAATTCAGGTCTTGCCATCCACTTTGTCTTTCGGCTGTGTACGTCAGTCCTGTCCCAGGAGATAAGCAACATTACCAAACTCCATAACGTCATACTAATCTTGTGTCTTTTTTTACACCAAATGTCAGATCTGAATTGCAGCCATAATTGGTGGCTCTTTGTCTCCCCACCATGATGTAACCAATTAGATGGATTTTTATTTATTTTTTTTTTTGCATGTCCATATTTGCCTCTGGGCCATGTCGGTGCTAATGAAAATGAAAACACAAATTTGCTACACAAACAACAATCAGTGAGGTACAAACACTGGCAGGCCCTTAAGCTGCTGGCCTGTCCATGTCCCAGGAACTGTTTTTTTTTTTTTTTTAATTTGCTCATGTGCTTTCTATACACCCACGTACAGGGGCCACAGAGACATGCAGACAGGAATCAGAAGTCAGTGACCACGTGAACTCCAGGACACGTAGGCAGGGCTGACACACATGCAAACACCATCTACTCGCCCGAGGGACCAACACGCAAACACACACACGCACACCCACACCCACACACACACACATAGTGATCTCACCTCAGAGTTGCCCACTGACACATTTGGAGCCAGGGGAAGTGTCTGGTTGATTTGCTGCAAAATGTTCACATAGGTCTGGATCTCTGCAAGGTCCTGTGCAGGGGAAGACCGTTATACATAAAGCCATTATAGACTAATAAAGGATGAGCATCACTCTATTATCATCACTCTACTATTCATCAACACCACGCCAATCTAACCTGTTCATCCAGCTCTTGCTTAATTCCCTGAACTTTTACCGCGGATAAATGTATCGTTTAAATTTGTATCATCTTATATTTAGCAATAAAGAGAGAGAGAGAGAGAGAGAGAGAGAGAGATTTCCTGTCTCTAGGGTGGTTGGTCAAATCTCAGGAGGGGAAAAAAAAAGTCCAATATCCACCTGAGACGACTCCCTATTCTTCTCCACATAATATGGTAAGAGCAGTGGCCTTTGATATGCTATCTCAATATTGCAGCGTCACTGATAAATTCATCATGAAAAGTAGAACAGAGTGAAATGTTGAAAGCGGGAGAAGTAACCCGGGCACTATGAGGCACCATATTGGACCAGAATAGTCTAGTTTCCATTTGTCCTGTTGTTTTTGCAGCCACCTTCATGCATTTTCATTGCACAGAGGGTAATGTTCCTGTCGTAGGTCGGTTTCCTCTGCAATTCCTTCCTCAGAGGAAACCAATTCCTTCCTCAGAGGAAAAATTGTCGCCTAAACCCCAGGTACTAAACAAAGCTCCATTCGGTAACTGCTGTATGTCAACGTTTTGTTCCCTGTCATTTGAACAGTAGCTGTGTTCAAACCAGCACAACGGAAACCATATTAAGGTGTCTGCAACTCTTTGAACTAATATTCTTTGATGGAGATGAGGTTTCTCGCTGTGAGTCAGCCTGTCCTGTAAATCCATGCAAAATATTCTGCTCAGACAAGATCAAAGATAATGTGAAACACGGCAATGTGGGCCCATTTTCAAGATGGAACAGCCCTTTAAAGAGCAGTGAAAAAAAATGAATTATTAAAGCTAGTTCCCAGTGAATGGTTCTTAACGGCCCAGGATCAATTGACAAGCAGCACGGTAATTTGATCGTCGACGAAAGTGCTCATACATTAGTGAATCTATGTCCAGGATCAGTACATGATGTTTAATTGCTGACAATGAGTGCGCATTTTTTAAAACTGATTTTTAGTGCAGACAAATATTGAGGCCAAACAGGTCACTGACTCGCTTGTGTCTGTCTCTGGTGGAGTTAATGTCGTCCTGCAGGAACTGCGACTGGATCTCGTACTCCAGGTTCTTAAGAAGCGCACTGTCAGCGTCCTGTGGGGGGAGAAGAGAAGAGAAGAGAAGAGAAGAGAAGAGAAGAGAAGAGAAGAGAAGAGAAGAGAAGAGAAGAGAAGAGAAGAGAAGAGAAGAGAAGAGATTTTTGTTTTCGCGCAATTGTGCGATTTTGTTACATCATACGTCAACTGTTGTTATCGTTCATTGACACCGCACCTTGTTTAGCTGTTCCAGCGTGCCACGTAGCTGTTCTTGGTAATCACATTCATCCCTGTATCTGGAACATAAAACATGTTGATTGCAATTACTACCGCCACAGGCTAACCATTAGTCGTAATCAGCTGCTTATGCAAGCGACCTCCGTGTTGGGTAAAACGTGTTGGAGCCAAAAGAGCGAAACGAAACATGATAAAATTCACCACTTTTCATACACTTCATCGCTAACGTGTCGTGGGTTTTTGTATTTCTGCGATCGTAGTGTTTGATATTTAGGAAAAGGCTTCGACCTTTAACACGCAGATAAGAGCGATCACTTCCCACTTGCTTACTTGCTGGTAAATTCATCCAACATGCGGCATGCGTCCCTCAGCTCTCGCTCCAGCTTCGAGTGGTTGGAGGACAGCTCTCGGATGCGCTGCCTGTTGATGTCAGTCTGCTCCGTGAAGGCCTCCTCTGGGCCGCTGGCCTCCTCCAGTCGCTGCAGGGTCTCCAGCTGCTTGCGAAACACAGCGTTGCGCTGCTCCAGGACTCGCGCCCTATTGATGTACTGGGCGAAGCGGCTGTTGAGCCCCTGAAGGTTCTCCCAGCCCTGGATGGCTGAGATGCCAGCAGAGGACTCAGAGTGCTCTTCATCAAAGACATCTGAGCGCTCATATTTCTCCTTGCGCACCTCGCGCAGGTATCTGGTCTTGAACATGGTGGTGCGACCTCTCTCCGCTGGGCCGATGGTATCCCTGGAGTGCTTAGTTCCCTTTTGCACCTTTACCGTGTGAAAACTCGGGTGCTCACCCCTGGCTGTCTCATGCTACACTAAACGCTGCACAGCACTGGCCAGTGGCGAAATAGCCGCACAAAGCCTGCCCTGGCTGTGGCCACACAGGCTTCCAGCCTGGGGCCTTCCAGAGTGTACTGTTGCCTTTGTACCAGAGATTAGAAAGGCCATGCTGGTGATGACCAAGCAAAACCACTAATGCAAACAACTGAGTGGCCTGCGAAAGCTCTGGGTTGTCACTCACTATTATTGTGGTTCACAGTCAGCTGCTTTCTAGATCCTTGTTTCATATGGTGGAATTGGACGGTGGCCCACCACTGGACAGAGGGGAAATTTTGTTCCATGCAATTTGTGTGGAGACTAAAGGAGTTTGTTGTTGTCCCGTGGTTGTGCTAAAAAGTGGGAACTCATTGTGTTTTGGTTTGTGATCTCAAAAAGTATTTCAAGAATCATTCCTAGTTATAAACGGTTATTAGCAGACAGGCCCACAAACAAAGATCTGTGGTTATGCAGCAAAGTTGATGTGCAGGGATCGTCTGAGCTAAATTATAATGGGAAAATAAAAGGAGGTAGGATTGAACTGAGGAACGAAATGTCTCGTAAAACACATTGTTTGGTATGAACGGGAACAAAGAGGCGGACAGCCCATAGGTGGCAATATTTCTGCTCTGCCATGAAATATGTCAGCACTTTATTTTTAAAAAAAAGAGCAATAAAGAGCCTGAAGTAAACTTAAAAGTGGGTTTAGCCGACAACGCTTCATTACTTCAATGTCCTCTCTGCATTTTCATTTTCCTCATTATGATGCATAGATGCAAAGGGGGGAGGGCGAGCCAGCAGTAGCTGAATTAGAAAGAGACAGGGGAGTTTCAGCTTTGGTTTGCTCTGTGCATGTCTGTAGTACAAGGTCAGTCAAAATGTCCCTCTGGACGGATCCATCACGCTGTCTGTAAAACAGCTGAATGAAACACATGTCAAATGGGTTTACATCAGCATTTCCACATCTTTGGGCTCCGGCAAAGCCCAGAGCTTCAGGGTAGACTGTAATATTCAATTTAAAATGTAAAAACTATTAAGTCAAAATTATACAGCAGATTTCACTCTCAACCCATAAGTATATTATTTTCCTTCCATCTAATTGCTTGATCAAATAAATGATGTATAATATTGAATCGTCTGATTCACCCACTCTTTCCAGTTTCACCCAGGTGAAAGTCGGTAAAATTATAAAAACAAAATGCAGCCAGTTTACGTTGTTCATTCTATGGTGAAACAAAACGAGTCTTGAATGAAGGCAATCAACGGACGTCAGTAATTGCTTCACTTTGCTCAAAATTGTTGCTGAAAATGGTCCCGTGAGCCATTTGAAATGACGCACAGTATAGTGTTTGCTATAATAAGGAAAATGTGTAAATCTTCATGCATATGTAATTACTCAGATGCACACACACACACACACACACACACACACACACACATATATATATATATATATATATATATATATATATATATATATATACACATATATACACTACTCACAAAAAGTTAGGGATATTCGGCTTTCGGGAGAAATATATATATATATATATATATATACATTCAAATTTCACGTGAATTTCCTGTGCATTGGCACAATTTGCATTTATGCATTTTTAACAGCTTTGCAACAGCATTTGTTTTTCTCAAGGAAATTAATTTTTTTTTGTTTAGTACTTAAGACTTAAACAACTCCCACAATCAGATGAAAACACTGCAGTCTCCTATGGAGCAGGAAATCCTGCCATATGAACAACATAGTCTGATGCCTAAGCTTAAATGAAAAACGGGGTAATATAATTAGAATGGATGGTAAAATGTGGCCAGATACCAGCGGAGTGTCTGGTGTCTGCCTCTCTTCAGATTTAAACCACTCATATTATGTTTGCATGGATTCTGTTTCACCGCTGCTTATTCCCCTGTAACATTACAATCGATAAATCATCTCACGATCTGTTCCCTCTTCGCAGATGCCGTAAATAATCATGCATATTCCGTACGGAGGAAGCGAGAGTGCCAGTATAACACTGCCCCCCCCCCCGTCTCCATCTATATTCATTGGTTATGAGTGGCAGTAAATCTGAGGTCTGGGTGAGATTAGAGACCCGTCCGGTCGGAAATGGAAGAGTCGTATTTATCTATATGCTCAGGCCTCATGGGCCAAAGTGACAGAAACGATCAAGTCTGAGCAAGTGGTCGGCCATATTTGAAGGAGCAATAAAAGCTAATAGAGGCAAACAGAAACAAAATGCCTTGTGAGTTCAGGGAGGGGGTTGCTCATGAGTTTTGGGGACTAAAAGAATGTTCTTTTGTTTTTGTCTCGAACAGATGACACAAGTTTTCGTCACCGGGTCACTCGCATCTCCGGTTGTCTGTTACTGTATTTGAACTTCTCCTGGCCTCGTTGCGCCCGGCGTGAAAGGACAGGAAATGCCATTTAGCGACTATTGACCAATAATTGTCAGAGGCGATATGAAAGACAGCAGCGCTACCTTCCCATCAAAATGTAGAATTGATCCTAACAAGTAATCGGGTCTGCTGTCTCTGCCTGCTTATCTGCTGCTAAGGATGGCTGACCGCGGTGATATGGCCGCGACAGCCACTCACAGCTCCGTCTATGCATCGAACCACCACCTAAAAACAAAAAAAGTCTAAATCAGAAGCTCATCAAAATGGAAATTTTGAGTTTTCCTAATAAATTAGACAATTAGAAAAAGAAACGTGTTTGCATGTTATGCATGTTATACCTGTTTCATCTTCTTCAGCACAGCCCCTTCCTGCCAAGCCCTGTGATCCATGCTGTCTCATAATGTTAGAATAATCGTGTCTGCATTTAAAGTTGGGCCGACACACTTATGTCAAAATGGATAATAACTTTGAGCTTGCAGACCACCGCCCCCCCTACCCCTCCAGGCACATTCATGTCGGCACAGTGGGAACATCTTGGTCTCTATTATTACCATGTTAGGAGAGGAATCAGGGGATGATGTCTCCTTGCTCCCATAATCACTAAAATTCATTCATTGGTCGCCACCTCCTCTCCGTCCCTTAGCAGCAGGCTTTGCAGAGGCAAGGGTTGTTGTTATATGTAAAATAAGACTACATTGAATGGAAGTGATCAGTCAAAATATATGACCATTAATGCTATTATGTACGTGAATCACAATGATAGACATTATAGAACAATTCAGAGTCACTGAATACAATGATTTCTCAGCATTTTCACATTGTAGTAAAATGTGCAGTGTCACAGTTACTCAGTAGTCACCTGAAGGAGTGTGGACTCCACATAATGTTGTTCTGACTGTTTCAGTGTAAAAGCTGTGTCAGGCAGGTGTTCTCACCCAAAAGACTGCAATGAACCTGCTACGTGCACAGATCCCTAAAATCAGAGGAACAAAGCATGTAACAGCTATTTCCCTCAGGAGGTGGTGGAGACCAAAGCCAGAGCAAATAGGAGAGAGGCAGGAATTAAGAAGAAAGTTTTAACAGGTTAATTCTAATATTTTAACCCTTTATCGGGAAAGTTATTACTTCTAATTACTAGTCAAGTCAAGTCAAGTCAAATTTATTTGTATAGGACTTTTTTCCAACAATGTTGATCAAAGAGTACTAGTTACTATTTCCACTTTACATATGATGCCAATCCTGCGCCTCATGAGGTTAAGAAGGATGTGGTCTTCACCCAGCCGATCAGCAAAGATCACCCTACATCACATCTGTCCCTCTCCCAGTGACCTAATGTTGCATAAGTTTATGATGTGTACGTTGGAATGTTCTAAAACACATGCTCCTTTCACCTTATATGTGTTTTTACTGTATTGTTTTACACATATAAACATATGTTAGATGTATTTTTTTACCACTTACACGTGAGGAACCAAATATGGTAACTTTTACCTTGATTTTCTACATGAAAATTAACAATTTTGGAAAAATGTCACAGAAGTAATTAAGTGCTGATATGCATGAAAGTATTTCAATTGGTGCACTGTGGTAAACAAAGGTAAGGTAGTAGTGGATGGATTGCATGATGATGCCTTGTTGTTTTCTAAACTTCAAACTTATGTCATGTTATCTTATGTTGTGTCTTATACACACGCGCGCGCGCACACACCCACACACCCACACACACACACACACACACATCGATTGTTTTCATTCATCGATTCATCTGGTGCACTCCGACCGTTTTAACCCTCTGGCACCCACACGTGCGCGCACACACACACACGCCCTCTCGTGCGCGCGCTTGCGTCTCCTCGAAGACGCGACACGTGGTTTCTCCTCCGCTCGTCACAGAAACAAAGGCAACTTTTTTTTTTTTCCTCCACGACACAGACGCGCTCGCGAGGACGCGGTGCGGCGGTGGCGGCAGTGGCGGCGGAGAGGCTGCTATGTGCGCGTTATTATAGGACTTCAGTCTCTTATCCGTCACAGAGAGCCACTTTATTATCATTATCATGATCATGATCAATACTGTTGTTGTTTTTGTTTTTCAAATGATTATAATTTGGCTTCGGAAAAGTCGTGGGATCATCAGCAACATTGTCTGGTAAGTGTTGCTGTCAGTGTGTGATAGTATTGTGATGCATCACCCGCCAGTCTGTGTCCGTGTCTTTCTCTCACTCTGTTCATTTAAAGTCATGGAGAATGTGATCATCATCATCATCAGTGCAGCTGAGATGAACTATGACAACTTAACACCTCAAATCCATATATATATATATATATATATATATATATACACACACACACACATATATATATGGTATATACTGTATGTATATGTGTGTGTCTGTATATATATATGTATATATACACACATTATATGCCATTTATGATTTACAGAGCCAACTCTTCTATTCACATTAGTAGAATGCATGATTATATTTCTCTCTCTTGTGTTTTAAACATCTCAGTCGGCTCTCTTTGCAGCCAGTGAACGCTGTAATTTCAACTCTTTGAAATAGGTTGAAATTATAGCTCACCTTGATTTCGCCGCACGCCTAAATGCCCTGTCATCTCGCTGTCTGTGACAAGGTCCTTATAAATTAACAAATTTATGATACGACGTCACACGCCAACATTTCCCATCAGAAAATATCACAAAAATGTCACACACGCCAGCGTGATTACGCCTGGGGCAGTGAGCTCATGTAATTTATTTCGACGTTATCCCGTGACCCTGAACCCACACCCTTCATGAGTGATGCTGAAAAACAAACTTTCTGTTGCAGGTGATGGAGTGCGCTCGTTTCTGACTCAAATATTGATTTTTAACCCCCCCCCCTCCCACAAAAAACCAACTTTGAGGCGAGCATGACAGTTTTTCACCCAATGAGCTGGATGAAATACTTCCTCTAAGTTTCTCAAACCTAAATTAAGGGTGTGTGCTAAAACATGGGGGACTCCAACATCAGCCGCATGGTCACAGCCTTCACTGACATGCAGGAGAGTCTCACAGCAGGGAAGCTGGATCATTACATGGACAGCTATGATACGGACTACGGGATCCTTCCTGATGACATCCCGGACACCACCCAGGGCCAGGCCTTCTTTGTGGCCACCATCGTAATCGGTGTGGTCCTCGTCTGCATCATGCTCGTTTGTGGGTTGGGAAACTTCATATTCATCGCCACACTGACGCGCTACAAAAAGCTCCGCAACCTCACCAACCTGCTCATCGCCAACCTGGCCATCTCAGACATCATCGTGGCAGTGGTGTGCTGCCCGTTCCTGGTGGACTACTACGTGGTGAAACAGCTCTCCTGGAGCCACGGGTTGGTGCTCTGTGCCTCCATCAACTATCTCCGCACTGTGTCGCTCTATGTGTCCACAAATGCATTGCTCGCCATTGCAGTTGACAGGTGAGTTTCTGTTGTGGCTTTGTGTGCAGCAGTGTGTCCCCATGACCATACACACGTGTCCGTTTCGATAAGCCTCTGCTTCCCAGCGCCTGTCTGCAGTGATTTGAATCATGTGTACATCTGCCAGTATAAAAGAAAGAATCCTAAAAAAAAAAAACCTGCCAAACCACACTGAGCCATAGCTATAAGTCTTGTTGACATTATCAGCATTCCTGTTGCATAAAACAGGCATCTTTCCATCCCATTCTCTTGAATAAAGATGTTTTTTTTATCTAAGCCTTATATATAAAAAAACACCAAACTGTTGCATAATAAAAATTCAGTCACAATTGTTGTGCATGTTGCTTTTTGTCACACAATAATGGCTAGAGAGAGAAAACATCTACTTTTTGCTATGACAAGGTCTTTTTTTCCCCACATAAACTGAGAAGAAAACACCACTAGAGGGACAATCAGAGCTTTTAACAATGCTTCTGTGAGTGCCAGGTCATTCCATATGGTGAGAGAATATTTTGTTTCACTGTGTGCTTGAGTGCACATAACACCTAAAATCTTCACAAAGAAGTATGGTTGATGAGAAGTGTTGAACACTGAGGCAGGGTGAGGTGATCAGTCTGCCAAAGTAATTGTTCTAAATTATTGTTTAGGATATAATCTTCCTGCCACTGTGGCACCTTTCTATTGTTGACGAAAAAGCAACAGTCCACTGACTGCAGCTAGGTGATCATTTACTCAGCATCAAACAATGAAAACTCATGGATAATTAAACATATTGAACTTGCTTTAAATAAAAAAAAACTTTTTTATGTTTAGCTTGATGTAACAAAACTTTTTTGTAAATTGAAAAAGCATTTTTTAAAATCAATTTTAGCAATTTATTGACAAGTTGATGACCTCTTGTAAGTTTTAACAGATTTTGTTACTGTATTAAATTAATGACTTTTAGTGCTTATGATTCACGTCTTCATTACCAAAAAAAAAAAGTTTCCATTCTGTTTGACTTCATAAAAAAAACTTTTCGGCAATATGAATAATTTAGCTCACTGAATAATGGAGATTGATGGATTGAACTTTAATCTTCCATAAATGACTGGAAGCCAAACCGGGTGAGTCTCCACAGTACTCAGACTGGCCGTTTGATTGCTTTGTATTTTATATTCTGGTCTTCTCACTGCAACAATATGTCTGTCCCCTTCCAGGTACATGGCTATAGTTCATCCTCTTAAGCCTCGCATGAAGTACCAAACTGCCTACTGTCTAATAACTGGAGTCTGGATTGTTCCCATTCTGATATCAATCCCCTCAGCCTACTTTGCCTCCGAGACCACGTACCCTCATGGCGGCACCACCCCGACCACCCACAAAGTCTTTTGTGCCCAGATATGGCCCGTGGACCGGCAGGCCTACTATCGCTCTTACTTCCTGATCGTTTTTGCTGTGGAGTTCGTCGGGCCTGTAGTTGTCATGGCAATGTGTTACGCCCAAATTTCCCGCGAGCTCTGGTTCAAGAACGTCCCGGGTTTTCAGACCGAGCAGATTAGGAAAAGGCTGCGTTGCCGCCGCAAGACGGTGATGGTCCTGATTGGGATCTTGACGGCGTACATCCTGTGCTGGGCGCCGTACTATGGCTACACCATCCTGCGAGACTTCCATCCGACGCTAATCTCCAGACAGAAGAACTCACTGGTGGCCTTCTACATCATTGAGTGCATTGCCATGAGCAACAGCATGATCAATACCTTTTGTTTTGTAAGTGTCAAGAACAACACGGTTAAGCACCTGAAGAAGATTGTATTGCTGCGCTGGAGGTCAACATATGCCCCCAGTAAGACTGTGGATGAAATAGATATGAAGACCTGCTCCATGCCTGCAACGGAGGAGATTGAATGTATTAACCTGAGGTGAATTAATGAAAGTCTGTCTCTGAACTTAAACTGTTGACTGTAAATATATGGAAACTACATAACTACATAGTGATGATTATTTATTTCTCTCACGTTTAGACAGTTTGGAAAGTCCAAATCCATATAGCACAGTGTCCGAGGGGCGACTCTAAACTTTGGTCAGATGTACATACCGTACTTCTTTTTGTGGTACTTTGTGAATGTGACTGTTGTACATGCTGTGTTGATACACTTCAGATCTTGTAGTACATTGTCTGTCTAAGATATAAGATGTAAAAAAAAAAAACTGCAGCCGTTTCCATTACTGATTTGTGGCTTTTACTACATACTGTACATAAATGTTAATGTTTGTATTTCCTGTTTTATTTACTGACTATATTATTTTTCTGACTTATTAGTTTTACTTGCATGCTTTCTCTACACACACATAAACTGCATTTAAGTGTTGAATCCAATAAAAAAAAAAAACTTAATATTTTGTGCATGTCAGCGCAGTGACTTATTTCCAGGTTTTGGCCAAGGGTTTAAAGAACCTGCTTTGATGCTGGGAATTGAACTTTGAACGCCACTTGCCAAGATGCAGCCGTCTACCCTACACATCTAAAGAAAAGATCTCAAGATCTTTGGTGATCATGATCTTCTGATCACGATTCGGTACCACCCATTTTCCAAATATGGGAAAGGGGCGGGGCACTTCAAGCACAACAGTCATTAGTCAGCATGTTGCACATGGACTGAAAACCGAGTCACTCGTATAAGATGAGCAGATTAAAAACACAACACAACAACATTCCCATATAGGCTGAGCTGAGGACAATACTGGACTCCTGCAGGTAACTGTCTCACCCTATCTCCACCACCCAGACTCCTCTCCTCTCTCTCAGTCTATCTCTGTGGCTGATGCTTACACGGCTGAAGCTCATTACACTGAGAGGCGTCGTCAGCGCTGATAGACACACACACACACACACACACAAACACACGCAGAGATGCTCAGATAGATTTTGTGTAATTGCTTTCAGCAGAGATAAAGGCTCTGGTCAATCCTCATGTTCAGCTAATTGATGGCATTGGTCCTGGTGCGAGAGAGAGCGAATGCAGATGTGGAGGTCGCAGTTAGATTGATGGTGAACGTCTTTTACAGACACTTTAATGAACTCCCTGGAGAGGAGGTTGTTGCATGGCCCGGCAGTGTTTTATGCCATTTGTCTCAGTGAGACGTCTCACCGATGCAAAGAAACGCCAAGACGGAATCTTGACTGTCCAGTGACCCTTTAATGCGATTTGTTAAAAGCATAAGAAGAACGTAACATTTTTCCTTCTTTAAAAAAAAAATACAAACAAAACCATTTGCATTGCGATTTATATGCACAGCTCATAAAGCTCCAGACCAATAGCCTGTAAAATCACAACGGTATTAAACAATAACAGTCAGGAGGACATTTACTTTAAATTGCATTGGCTTACCTTTTATTTTTATTTTTGTCTCGTCAACCTAATTCCATGGAGGTAACAAAACAACCTTATTGTTTTGTTGCAAACTCAGTCATGCTTCTCCCTGTTCCACTCTTGTTTAGTGCGACAACAGCTTGTGAAGATTGTCGCCTCTTATGCTAATTTCATCCAGACCGTTGGCCAGTGCTGGGAAATGTTTATTATTTATCATCAGGGTCCTTGCTTATTGTTCCCATTAGTCTCCATGCTCTGGCCCCTTCGGCTGAGGTGTCACTTGGTGCAGGGTTGTTATTTTTGCGGCCCCTGAATCTCAGTTTCCATTTTTCTGGGGTTAAAATGACGTTAGTTTGCATTTGAACGTTCCCGCAGGTGACAACGCAGTGACGTCATACAAAAGGTGAATGAGTGAAAACTTCCGTCTATCGATTGATGATAAAAATAAACCTCTGCCCGTGGGACTGGTTGTCGAAGGAATTAGTTTAAGTTCAGCGTTTGAGCGCTTGATCTCGTCAGTTCACAGAAAAAAAAAAAGATCCCTACTACCTGCTAACCATGCATTTTCATCATCTGGTTAAATCCCTGTGTGGAGTGGTGGCGAGAGAGAGGTTAGGGAGGAGGGCCTGGAATCAAGAGGTTGCTGGTTCGAACCCCATACTGGCCGACTTGGGAACATGATTCAGGGCTGGCAAGAAATTGGGTGAAGCGCCACCATCTGTCTGCTACTGTCCTCCACATTGGGCCCTTGAGCAAGGCCCTTAACCCCTAATGTGCTCTTTAAATGGCTGCCCACTGCTCTGCATGTGTGTGTGTGCTGTGTGTGTAATCATATACACATGTATCATATACATCAGATGGGTTAAATGCAGAGATTTGTTGGATTTCCCCTTGTGGGATTAAATAAAGTACGATTATTGTTGTTATTATTAATTGCCAAATTAACAGTTACAGAATAAAACCCAAATTCAGTGGGAATAGTAGCAGCACATAACTACAGGAAGAAATCCGTACCATTTCCTGGCCACACGTGTGTTTGCGTTTTAAATGCAGGTAACATTCAAGTCTGACTTATATAATAAATATAATAAACCTTGAACAGCATTCCCCTTTAATCCATTTTGAAGTCAGCAGAATGAATTATTTTTTTATTGTGCATTAGGAAATATGCTCCTCGGAAGATATCAATTTGTAAATGGATGCAGTCCTACTATGAAGAGACACGCGTGACTGGCCATGATGTCTCAGTATAATGTATTCTGGCAATGCTCTACTGTTATCAAGTGGGTCAATCCACCATGGAAACCCACCTCATGCCACTAATGCCGTCGCAGACATTTGACTCGGTGCGTGACGTGTCTGAAGTTGGAGGATTTTCTCTGGTGTTTATCCGCTATCTGCGCAAATAGCAGGCTCCCTGGTCTCAGTCCCTCGGACCATGAGGTGTTTCTTGTCTTACATAACAGTTGTAATTTATTTGAAGAGGTGTTGGCGTGTTCAGCATAAATGATGTATAATCAGGGGTCTTTGAGAAAATAACAGAACTCTACACTGGTGACAGGGGAAAACAGAGGCAACATTGTACGTTTGTTTTTACGTTGCAAAAGTTCGGAACGGTACTAAAAAAGAGGTACCACCCAACAGGAGACATTTAATTTGACCAAAGTCTTAACGAGTCTCATGGGGGAGGGAAGGGGGGGGGTCATGTTCTGTTTGTTAGAGGGTGGAAATGAAGACTGATACAGAGACCTTTTTTGTCCCCCCACAACACATTTCGACGTGTCACAGAAAAAAAACACAGACATAAATAATAACGTTTAGTTTCACCGTGGTGGCATGGTGCGAATCATCCCACAGTAACACACACGCAGTCATGTGTAACACAAGCCACTTCTCAATCCCGGTTGTGTGACATAGAACAGAAGCTTTTATTTACCACACTTCCCCATTTCATTTCGAGATGCAGGCGAGAATCTCCTGCACACACCAACAGATGGGTATGTCTTGCCAGGAGCCTACATGTTCAGCAGACAAATGACTATTAGCCATTAAACCAGGGCGGTTAGGGCCACATCTCTTGGTAGCACTTTAATGCAATGTTTACACTCTTAACATGGCCCACAGCTTTGCAGGAAAGCGACGTCCTGTGACAGCAAATCACTGGCTGGTCATGAATAATGATTCTTATTTCAGGCTCAGTTTGTCCTTGGCAGAGAACAATTAGATCAATACGGTTCCTTTAACAGATTAAAGGGACAACCGTCCATTTGTCCGCTGACCTTTGTTGTACAGTGTCGCAGTGAACCAGTGCTACGAGCACAATTTCAAGCACTTCTCCTTAGAATAGTACATATATCTAAATATGTTGTTCGGTGTTCACATATTAGCTTGATTTGTGTTTTTAGTCATTTTTAGGCCTAGCAACAATAGAGGATCATTAACTGTCCAATTATTTATTCTTCACATTGGAAATTCTAGCAGGATAATGTGACAGGACATTTAATTAAGATTAAATTAATGATGCCATGGGATATGAAGTATGTTGTTCTAATCTTCCTTCCATCCTGCCAAGAAAAAAAACATCCTCGCTGACATTTCCCGCCACGGGTGTAAGATTTAGCAGTATATCATCCATCCCACTGTGTCACGAGCTGTTGCTGTAGCTCTGCTCTCATTAGATGTGAGCGGCATAGTGATGACACCGTGTCAAATGTAAGCCACGTGCGAAGACAAGGGAGTAAGAGGAGACGGGTAAGCAAGCAGCGTAGGACGTGTGGACAGCTCCTCGTCACCTCTCAGTTCCGTACAGCGACCTTTCATCAGTAGCAATCGCAGCATCTGTAGTGGCAGCGTGATTGGACGGCGTGTCAGTCACCTCTGTTGCTGTCTGTAGCAGAAGCAGAGGGGCTTGTTGTCAGTCACGAAAACTCTGTGCTGAGGTCGGAAAATTGAAATAATGAGGGGAAAAGATGGCAACACAACAACGTAATCTAAATTATACAGCATACCGTTTTTCTTATTCTTTAAAGGGTGACATTATTTTACAATGGAAACGTTGGCAGGAATGTTTCTTTTTTTTAAAAAATACATATTCAAACTCCTCTTTGAACCATATTATATTGTGTTTTTTTTTCAAATTCAGCCAAAACAGAAGGTTTATTAAAAAATATATTATTATGTTTGGGTTGTGTGACTCATGTCCACACTCCATTGCGCTGGTCATTTATTGTGAGATGGGCAGTTGCAGCACAAATTCAATGAAATGACTCCCCTCCAGTGCCATTTAGCGGCGCTCATAGAAATACAGAAGTGAAGTGGGAAAAAAAGAAAGCCTCCACCTCCATGTGGAAAAATGGTGGGAAGGAAAAAAAAGAACAAGAAATAACGTGTGTGTGTGTGTGACTGTGTGTGTGACTGTGTGTGTGTGTGTGCAGCCGTAAGATAAAGGCACACTGAATTGTCTGCAAAGGTTTAAATATAATACAAGCTGTGATTTTTGCAGTCAATAGATTTGCCTCTGGTTATATTGCTATATATATATTTACTTAATTTATTATTATTATTTATTTTAAATGAAATATACCTATTTCAGTTAAAATCCTTAATTAGCTGTTGCCATGGACTCACACTTGCTTGGCACCAAGGCACCAAGGCACCAGGGACAATAAACATTCTTGTCATGAAATTAACCATATCAATACTGTGATCAATGTAATGAAACTATAATACGGTAATAAAACTGGAACCTATAGTTCATATTCAGAGTCAAAGATTCTCTCATCCAGTAAGTAGATGCATAATGAATTACCATGTTATGTTAACGAGCATATGACACGCTGAGGTAATTTCACCTTTCTTCTTCCTCTTTTACTAGATGTTTTATATTGCGTGGAAAATAAACCTTCCACAACGCACATGTACCTCACAATGCAAATCACAATGCAAAGGTGCATTACTTTCGTGGGACTATGTCCTGGAAAAAATGAGAAAATAAATATTGTGGACTTTTAAATTAAAAAAACAAACACCATGCAGTTTATTTCCTTGTTCCTGTTGACGATCAGCCTCCTTTTGCAGTAGTGGACCCTCTCAGTCGAGCACCGACAAACAATCTATTTTCCACTTGAGATTCCAGGAAATAAATTGCCGGGATGGAAGAGGGTTTTCAACCCGGCTGCACTGTCAAAGAAAGTGATAACGTTTTTTTGGTCTCAGCCTTTAGACAAAAATATAGATTAGTATTAGTTGCATGTTATTCATTTGATTATTGTTTAGATATTAGTCCAGTTGTAGTTTTCCACAGTTGCGCTTTAGCCTTTTATTACATCAAAATTAAGAAAAAGCCCAAACTTGCATCTGAAACATGGCAACAGACACTTTTGCCATTGGCCTGTGTAGTCACCGGTTCAGTTCTGTGTTGAATTATATTAAATATTCTATTGTGCCATATGTTTCTATAATAAACTATGTCTACTCATTACAGTTTTACTTGTCCACATTTGTCCATATATTTCATAGCGTGCATGCCAGCTCCTGTACGTCTCACCTTTCCAATCATTAGTCCATTCCTTTTCAAAAGTTGGACATTTCGCTTGTCCTCAGTGACATGGACACCTGTGGGTGTGTCTTTTCTCTCTGGCGCTGACGTGACAGGATGAAACTCCCCTCGCGCGCCTTCAGCGGTGCTATCTCTCGTTTGCTGCTTCTGTAGTGTCAGTCACTCAGTGGAGGTGTTAAACCTGTCTGGATTAACTAGCCACTATTGTGCAGGAGACACACACTGATGTTATCGACACACTGCGTTAATGAGAGGACAGTGCTGCTAGGAGACGCATCACTGTTTTAGACACGTGGGGATGAAAATGATGAAGTCTACAATGCACAATACATTTTTGGCATTCTTTCCTACACAACTCCTTCAGCTGGAGTGTATTATTGTGTCGTTTGTGGTGTTGTGTTTGTCGAACTGTGTGGTCTATGCAGGGATCTATGCAGTTTTCCGTCCTTTTCAAAGTTGACCCCCCCTTTCCTTTCTTTATTAAAAACACTGACCGCGTCAGGTGGTAGCTATTCTGGGATGGCATACCTGTTGAATTATTTGTGTTTTCATCTCTGTGATGCGCGCCACACCCCCCGTTTAACCGTTTGACCACCAGGGGGTCAACTGGAACAAGACCGGCATTATTCATGGACACGTGTGGATGTGCTGAGATTACCGTTTAATATGCAAAGACATACTGATTTATTTTATGTATATTTTTTTATATAAATAACAAAATGATCTTAACAAATGGGGAGAATCTCCTTTAAATATTCACAGAAGCATGAGGCATGCTGGTTCTTGTTTTCCAGTGAACAGGCCATTTGTAGGACAACTATATGGCAACTATATGTGGGTTGTGTACTACATGGTGTCAGTATGTCACAGCATGTATTCATTTACTGAGTAAACACTTTAATCAACCTAACCTACTTTTCTCACAGTGTTTTTCAAGTATACTAAATTGACTGTTGCATAGTGCAAGTCAGATCCTGCCATGCTGTGACTCAAAGCACCAGACATAGATTGACATACAGTGCCCTCCAGTGGTAAAATGGTAAGACACCCAAATTGCAGGGAGCCACAATGGCTTTATAGTTTTTGAATTGATGATCAATAACATCAACATTATATGCTCATGACAAAAAATATTGAAAAAGAAAAAAATAAACAAAATGTGCCGTTTGCTTTCAAAAGGTTGAGAATTATGGTTCAAATCAAAAAGTATAATTATTGCGTTACTGCAGTAACTTTGTAAAAGATCCTCAGATTTCAACATTCAACATCTTTGAAGAAAGGAAATCCTGCCTCTGCACTATGAGCTGTACAAAAAGACTATGCCGTAAGAAAAGAACACACGTGTGGGTGACGGGTGTTAGCACAAAATGTGTCAAAAAGTGGTGTCAGTGATTCAGCATGACGTCTTCCTGGAAAATGTTATTTGTAAAGGGTTTTAAAAAAAAGAGCAAATGTTAACATGATCAAACAGGAAGCGTTTGACAGAACCATTTTTGCGTCTTTATGAAACTGAACTCACCAGGGTCACTGCTCGGGGGAAAATGAATGCACAGGATGTCATATCATAACCTCAAACGTATTTTTTAAGTTAATGGATTATTTTTGTATTTATTTATCCTGTCATCGCTATAATCGCAACACGACAGTTGGGCCATTTTTGGCCCTGATAAACGCGAGCCACAAAGTGACAGCGGGACTCAGACACACAGGAACCGCTTGTGCTCGCGTGATAGCTCAAACTATCTCAAGTTCTTGAAAGTGAACGCAGAGGAAATCAGGAAAACCACACATCATACGCCCATGGCTGAGAAAACATGAAAACATGCTGCCGACTTTTGCTTTTTGTATATTGACGCATGCAACAATTACAATTACAACAATCACTAATGTAACATAATTTGTTAACGAGCATTTAAATACACATCAAACTGCAACATTTACTGCTCTTTTGTTAGTTACATACCACACAAAGGCATCAGAGTGTGATACAGCACAACATTATGATTGTGTTGTAGTTATTTGCCGAGTTTGGACACGGCTTGTATTGCTTTGATCCAATCCTTTCTCTCCTCACCTGTGGCAGCTTGTAAGAAATAGTGAACCTCATCTGACGTGATGATTTCAAAGAGGTTGCCGTCAACGTCGTACTTTTTGGCTGAAACGGGGACGAGGGGAAGAAACGGGGGTTGAAAGGTGCGACAAATGCCACACATACACACACACACAGATATATACACTCACCATCAGGAACATACTCCACAGCTGTAACAACAGAGCCGCGGAGATGGATCGAGCCCAGAGGGTCATCACCCTGACACACACACACACACACACACAAACAGGATCAATATAAGCGCAAGAAACTACATGTTACATTTTGCACCCCACAACGTGTGTGTAGAGGAAAACACAGAATACTTCTTCACCTTTGTGGGATCATAGTAATGTAAATAAGCAGGGTCGTCTCTCAGAATGAACTTTCGCACCTTCCAGTTTTTTCTCCTATGTCCCTGTTATGAAAGAATGAAAAACAAAAACAAACACACAACCCACTTTATCTAATTTGTTCTCCATGAAAAAACAAGTGTCAGTCGAACAATAAACAAGAAACTATGGCTTCCTCTGTGCGTGTGACTTGAACCACCACCATTTATTTATGTGATACTGTAAAATTAGAAAGTAAATTAGGGTTAGGGAAAAAAAAATTCCTAACCCTAACAATCATGGACTCGCACCTGTTTGAGTAAGCAGCCTTGTTTTATGATGTTTCCCCTGAATTCTTCCTTCACAAGCACGTCTTCATCACTGGAGTAGCCTTCGCAGAAGAACCCACTGTCTGCCTGTCACAATACACAAACACGCACAACGTCAGCGCAAACACACACACACAAATATCTACACACACATATATCTGTATGTGTATGTGTATGTACGAGTCTGGACTTACAAAGTAGTAAAGAGCGTTTGTCTGATCTAAGAAGGTTGTCTGGTCTCCGCTCTCGGCTCCATCTTTCGCCCGGTCGCCCGCCGGCTGCAGGAAGCCCTCATTCAGGAGTCCTGCTGCTATCATCAGGGCCTCGGGCCTGTTCCTCGCTTTCTCCTTTGAAATCAGCCACTCCACCACTGTCGCACCTGCGAGGAAATGGGGAAGTGGGAGGAAAACGTGACACAATTACATAAGGTCCAAAAATAAATAAATGCGTCGCTCAAAGCAAGATGGCCGCACCGGTGAAGCAGTGGTTGAAGACTCGATTATCCTGCTCCAGTTTTAACTCCTTCACGCCGTCGTCCTGGTCTTTCATCAGTGTGTACAGCTCACTGGAAGAGCACAATGCATCCAGTGTAAACATGTCTACCTGTACAGACCACTATGACCAACATTAATACGAATCAAACCATCTTCTCAATTGATTCATTCCACCACTAAGAAGTTGACAAATGACATACGTCAGGTTTATGGACTCGGCCAGGCGAATGGAGCGCCTGGTGGACTTCCTGGCGAACTTTTTCCCCCCCTGTAGGCAGGTAATGGCTCTCTTGATGTCCTTGACCCATAGCTCTCTCTCCTCCACATGCGACGCTTGGAAGAAGTGATCTTGCTTCTTCTCGGTGGTGAGCTTGAACACCAGCTAAATGGAACGCTTACATTTGATCTTTCCTTATTGATACAAAGTCAATCAACAAAAATCCTACAACGCAGTATTTTTCTTACCGTCCTTTTGCCAAAGTCCTGGCAGGGACTGAAAATTGTCGCTCCCTTGAGTGGGATCATTCCTTTCGGGGAACGATCCGTTTTCTTTTTGAAGAACTCCACAGCATCCTCTGACAGCACCACCCACACCGGCTTCCAGGTGTTCAGCAGTGTACCCTGAGGAACACCAGGCAAGCCTTTCACTAAAGTCCATAACCAATGGTTATGTTGTTACGTTGTGTAACTGGTTTTAACAACAGATCTTCTGGTTTTGGTATTAAGTGGTCAAAAAATATGTTTTGATCATTAAAAAGAAAATAATTTCAACTGTACCGAACTGTACTTTTAAACAATGCATTTGATACGGACTATTATGAGTCATTTGAGTGATACACACTCTAATTGGCATTTACATCAGCGAGGCAGTATTTGTGAGACTGATGATCCACCTAATTAAGTGAGATGTCACCAAATGCAACACAGTGGGACACTGATGCATATTTGGAGCACGGTGAAGGCTCCTTGGCACAGATGAATAAGCTACTGTGTTTCAGTAATCAGCCGCAAAGTAATTACAAATTAGTCCAATCAATTCATTGTCGGCTATAGGAGAAATGAACAGTGTTGCTGTCCTCGTCGTTTTACGCTGAAACATTTATTTGTATCGACTTACAACACTTGTATTTTTAATTGTTGAAGAGCTCCTGTGGACGGACGCTGTACGCTTGCCCAACGTTTTCGCATTGAGCGGTAGATTTTTATTGCCTTTTTACAGTCACATGCAAAAAATCTGTTGAGAGACAGCAGTGTTGACATGGTGTTTACAAAGTGTGAAAAGGAAACAGTCAAAAGAGTGTACCACAATTATATCTGTTAAGTGACACAAAAATGTAAAATAATTTACATATGATTATACCATTGCAACTACTTCAGGGAAACATGTGAACATAAAAAGCACATCTTCTTTTTTTAACTCTAGGGAAGTCGAGATGTGGCAAGTGCAGAACAAAAATGTGTCTTTGTGTATTCTGCAACTTTCATTCTCCAACACCACCCACAACTGTTCCATATGAAGGTGGTGGTTTAACATGGAACAATATCACCCTCCATCTGTCCTCTTTATACCAGGACATTGTGTTGTTGTGACTTTTACTGGACGTTTTAAACACACACAATGGAGCACGTTGCTCTATAACCAAACTTCCAAGTATCTAGAATGTCACTCCTTTTTATTGACGCACCATTAAAGTTGCCACTCACAGTGCTGTTCCTGCTGTAATGTTATAAATGTGATAGTGATCGAGCTGTAAACGCAGCAGCAGTCATTACTCTTGAAGAACTTACCTTCTTCACGAGGTAGCCCTCTCTGATTTCTTCTGGCTCCATTACTCTGAGCTCTGCTGCCCGTCAGCTACAAACGTTACCAGTGACTGTCTAATCCACCAACTGTCTTGCATGTGTGTGTGTGTGTGTGTGTGTCTCTGTCAAAACCACAAATACACACATGCAGGAAGTTGCGTTTCTGAGTGTGTGACAGCAATGACTGGTCAACCAGCTTCCTCTTATCAGTGTTATTATTAGGTACTGCTGCTGTCCAGCTGGTTAAGCTAACACCACCACCAAACTTAGTTCCTGTGAATGATGAAACGCAAACTCCAAAGTCCTGATGAAACTTTTTAATACACAACCCAGAAATTCCCCATCTGAGTTACTGACAAAACAAAGTGAAAGAAGAAATGAAACACAGGCAGAACCAACTTCCTGCTACAGTACACGTTCCCTCACTGCAAATCTAAATAAAGCACCGCTGTGCCTTCAGTTGACTGAATCTCCACATTGTGTTTCCTCTTTTACGTCGTCAATATTTGTTCTACTCTTTTTCACATTATCTGTCATATTTTGGCATTGTGTGTCTGTGTTGTGAAAGCTGCTTTACAAACTAACTAATCATAACCTTGGTTTCTTGTAGTTTTCATTCATATAAGTGCATCATTTTTTTAATTTTCTGTGACGCTGCTCTTTACACTGTCCTGTGAGACGACATAGATTGTCTTAAAATGCACCCGAAATATAAACTGTAGACCTGTAATCTATAATATAGTACAACTATAATAAAAAACAAAAATCAACTTCACATTCTACCTCTGTATTTGGAATGTGTACATGTTTAGTTAGCACTGTTTACCTTGTTAGTCAGTGTGGCTAAAGTACATTGTCGGGGAAGTAAAGAAAAAAAGTTTTAAAAAAGAAAAATGATTCTTGCTCACTGTGGATCAGAACAACATGTCACATTACATTGCAACACATCACATGCCACGGCATTTGCCTCGTAAGATGAGTGAGGGGGTGGCAGAGACCTCTGTAACATTGCGACATTATTCACTAAAACATTTTTATTCATTACCACAACATATGTCGCAACATGCAGTTTAACAAGCTATGGTCCTGCAATGGCATAAAGGGAAGTCTTCTCGCTATATTGGGCTGTCATAGCATGGTGACTATCAGCGTGACGCTTTTTGCATGACTGGAACAGCTCAAAATCTGACAGTCAACTGACAGTGATGAATAAAAGGTGTGGGAAGATAGTTTTTTGACATGATTTTTTAAATGATTTTTTAAGAAACTGTTTATAAATATATATAAATATATAAATATATATATATATATATATATAAGCTTCAACTTGTGAAGCTATTTAAAACTAAAGATTTTTTATTTTGTGATATTGGTGTTGCACCTCTAGAGGGCACTATAAACACATTTTAAAACAAAGTGAATCATCTGGGAGGCCTGCTGCACTGCATTCGGGGGCTCCACAGGAACTAAAACAAATAACCTATATAAGAAATGTTTGAAATTAGCCATTAATTGTAGCTATTGGTAATAACATACATGTGTCCTCTCAGCATATAGAATGGATATTTTGAAAAAAAAAATTCTAACAATCAGTCTTTTTTGGGAAAGAGGGATGTGTTTTTTTTTTTTTTTTCTATGAGGACCACACTGTGAAATGTCACCTTCAGATAACAATCCAGTTCGCCCTATCATAAACACCACCACTGTAGCATCCATCAATGAGGGACGCCGGCCATAGAGTTGCATGTGTGCCTCAAACTATGACTAAACAAAAAGCGGTGAGTTGATTGGGCCACATCAGTTGTCAAGGACAGAAAAAAAAAGAAGTTGGGATAGAACGTTCTTTCCTGGGAATGGAAAGCAGAAATGGATCACCCCACAAGGGGTACGGTACATAATGTACCATAACCGCCCTGATAAGACACTGCTGGGTTTGCATATAATAGATACAAATAGAAGACGGTTATTCCAGCGGTTCTGATAAGTCATTATATAGTACAGATAAAGAAAATAAAAAAACGATAACTTATATGTCATGACACTTTAGAGATCACTTTTATTTATTATTGAACGCAGCAATAAATACTGCATGTGTTGTTTCTCCTGCTGCCTCACCTCTTGTCTCAGCTCTTGTTTTGCAGCCCGGGGACTGAGATGCGTTCATCCCAGTTCATCCCAGTTCATCCCTCTGCTCCATCAATAATTCTGCTAAAGAGTGAGCCGAGCTGCTGGAAATGGAAAGGGAGGTGACAGCTGATGGCTTTTCCACGGCACACTGGATGTGTCAGTCTGTTTTTTCATTCCTGTTGTTTCTATCTATCTATCTATCTATCTATCTATCTATCTATCTATCTATCTATCTATCTATCTATCTATCTATCTATCTATCTATCTATCTATCTATCTAACTTTATTTATTTGTTTATTTGTTTATTTATTTATTTATTTATTTCATCCTGCTAAAATCATCCTTTGTTGCTTATTAATTTGTTTATTGTCTGATTGATTTCTTGCTTGCATGGTGGTAGTTTGTCATTTAGACACACGGTGACCTTACGTGTGATAACGTGGTAAACATCAGCATCAGCTGTCTGCATCTGTCTGCGTTGCAGCCTAGAGGACAAGTTAACATCTTAGTCTCTGCTAATGAGCCCACATCTCTTTTATCCATATCAGTTTATCCTCGCGGTGAAATTTCTCAAACAAATCCCCTTTAATCCAATCATCAGTTCGGGTGCAACGTTAAATGGGAGATAAAGGGCATCAAGACATCAAATTTCACGGCCTAAACTGACAACAAAGTAAAATGAACGAGCCGCTGGAGAAGGTGGCCCACTGTGGTGGGACTAATAAACCTGCAGGCGAGCTCCCAGGGAGGTGGAGCCTCCTCCGTCTGCCAATTAAAGGAAGAGGAAATTAATGGGTAAACAGTTTCGCTGGGGATCAGGAAAGAGTAATGGTGCTGTGAGGCCCGCAGGGCACCACGCCGCTTCCCCACCCCAACCACAACCGGCGGCGTTCTGCTGACAGCTTCGAGGAGAAAGCAAACTCACTTCATCTTTGACGTTTCTTTCTCACCTCTCATTTATTTATCTTTTTATATATTTATTTACTTTCTTATCTATATTCACTCTCCTGTAGGTAATCGCCTTATCCTTTGCTTTACTCCCACTTGCAATTTCACCGTGGCAACATCTGAAGATGATATTGCGTTCTTACATCCCATTCAGCTTCTTAAAACACATGCATTCATGCCAGGGGCTCCAGGCTGCACCATTGTGTCCGCATCATTTGTGTACGACTGCTAAATTGTCTTAGGGTGGGTATGAACGGGTCTTGATCTCACTTTGTTTGAGTCTCTACAGCGAGACGACTCCTTGAAAGACGACTTTATTTTTTTTATTTCCTTTAAACACTCTATAATAAGAGTGGCAGATGAGAATAGACTGTGCTAATCATCCACTCGCCCTGCATAGGCCGAGACCAGCTCTCATTATGCCAGAGACAATCTGGAATCCGCATCGAAACTCTTTATAGTAGCTCCGCTGTTGTGCATTATGAAGTTTTAATTAGAAGTGGGTGTATGTTGCCATGCGAGTGCACTGGCGTGGAAATAATGTGCTTTGATGGTTAGGGCTGGCTCGCTGCTGCTCTGGGGGGACGGAGGGGAGCAGGGAGTGAGAAGATGCCAAACAACAGACTGAGGCAGGATATAAATCAAATCTCTCTGGAGACAACGGGGCTCTCGGTGCACACACACACACACACACACACACACACACACACACACACACACACACAAGCACACGCTGTAATTTCTGGGGTCTGGGAGCTTTGGTACCCCAGCCACCGGGTTAATGACTTCAGAACTCGGATGGGAACAGAGGCATACAAAAATGATGACAACAGCAGAATAGTAATGTGGACGGAAAGCTGTAAAGACACGACTTTATAGAAATAGAAAGATATAATAAGGTCAGGATTGAAAGAATCAAATATTAGACGGCGGAGGGAAATCATAATCAGACATGACGGCGATGGTGAGACTCTTCTTATCTCTCGGTCTGAGCTGTTGTGGAACAAACTGGGTCTCATCCAGGAGGGATGGCGTCACACAACAACCTGAAACTGCACCAGTCACCACAACTTCACCTCATTGTGCATTTCAGTGTTTCCCAGCCATGACAAATTCTAAGGTGCCATATTTCGCCTTGTAAATACAAACCGGTTATGAAGTAGCATTTTCCAACTTATTGAACCTTCATGGCCACCAGAAACTTCACAAGGCTTCAAACGCTGCCTGTATTATTTAAAAGAATAAAAGACAGCAGGCCTTCACTGCTGATGCTGAAGCCCCGTGAATGCAACAGACCTTGCTTATCTGTCACAGCCTGTTCAGTCTCCAAATGCAACAATCAATGGGTCAAGTCTTCAACAGACACACAAACATAAATGTTTTGATTTCATTTGGCTTTTGTCATTTTTCATTTTTCACCCACTTACTTTTCAAGAGGACCCCGGCATAGATGAGAAATGTGTAATTCCAAAAACAGTAATACATGTTAATAATAAAAAAAATCTCCTTCACTTATCAAAGCAGTGATGCTATGCAACTTTATTAAAGCTCCTCCGCAGGCAGAAGTACAAATCTATCAGTCTCCTATCTTTGAAGATGGTTACTACAGCAACAAGTGAAAAATGGCATCCAGGCTCCTCACAGGGCTGCGCATATTGAGCTCTGAGGTTGACATCTTGCCTTGAGCCACAATTCGAGTGCTCCACGCTGTGGCTCTACCTGAAAACAAGTATTGATTGGCTCACACGTCCACAACCATAACTTCGAAAGATGGATCTCTCCACACGGGCATCTCTTTCATCCGAGTGCATTTTATTCCAACCCTGTGGTGTGAGGACAGAATTGGACTCCTCATCAAGCTGATGATTATTGTTGTACCAAACAACATGAAGTGCTGGATGAACTTCGGTCACAGGCTTACACCCCCGGATCAATGACGGTTTACAAAAGGTCAAATTCTTCAGCTTCAACTGTGTGTGGTGGTATCTAGTTCCTTGTAAGGACGTTTCCAAAACGGTGAACTATTCCTTTACCCCCACTTTCTATTTGCGGTAACCAATATGTTTTGGCGCCATACATGCTATCCAGACAATAATACAGTCCCTTGGTGATATTCTAATTTGTGTTCAATTCAGTCTTAGAAATTGTTTCATTAAACGCTACATGCATTCATTGCCTTGTATTTCATGCACGGCATAATTAAGAGCTATGGGGATCAAAGAGAGGGTCATTTTTCACTGCACTGCAACAGGTTCTGTTGCTGATGAGGATATATATATATACATATATATATACATATATATATATATATATATAAATTGAAAAAGCTTTAATCTCTGAAGCTATCATGACAGCGTTTACAACTCTTCTGTGTTATCAGTGTGAGGAATAAGAATGAAAACGCTTCTCATTCATCAGCCGTTATTGTTACAGCACGTTATGGACTTGTTTGTACACTTTCAATAAATAAATAAATGCGGGGAGTGTTACGGATTAAGACTCTCGTAAAAAAAAAAAAACTTACTACAGCATATTTTATGGGTGAGTGGTTTCAGTGTGGCTCATGCAATGGGTAGTGTAAATCCTAATCAGCCACAAATTAAGAATGGGCTTCACTGTGTGGCCAGATGTTTCCGAGCTGCAGAGTCACTCAGGAGTAACAGGCCAGAAAGTGCTACAGGCGTAACCCTTGAACCAACTGTTACCCGAGCCCCCCTGCTGGGAGCCATTAGTAGAAACGTGTGAAGTGACAATTTGCATGCCAGGTCTATAACTGCTGTCTGCACACCAATTTACACAATTACCAAAACCACAACTTAGCACCTGTCTATCTGAACCTGCTGCCAAATGTCTCCAGGTTATCGAGAGAACTGTGTTGCATTGTACGAGAGGTTTAGCTGAGATCATCAACACAGTGTGAACAGAGTGCCTCTCCTGGGCTGGCTGGTAATTGCGCTTGAATTAAACAGGTTCTCTGGTGTCAGGATACAGATCAGTCCCTCCCTGATCCGATTTCCTGTCTATAGCATCTGTAATGCTTTTATTTTTACACATATTCTAATTTGCTCTTGATTCACTAATTTGGTCTCAGTCGCTGGTTATTAGACCTAAATTATGACAATAATGGAGGAGGATAATGGCTGTGTGTGTGATGCTATCTGTGTCTACCCTTCATTTTAGGTCCTGACATTTGCCTTGTAAACAGTATTAGTGTGGGGATCGGCGCCACCTGTCACTGGCGAGACTCATGTTTGATTTGAGCCACGTTCCAAAAATCCGTCCTGGCGTGTGTGGCGCCTCATGCATACCAAGCATCGCTGCTGCCGGAGAGGTTAAATAGTTCATTCTCTGATTACAGCCGACGATTTGAGAAATCACCAGCAGTGATAATAATATTTTTTAGTGGCTGAAAATTGGAATTTGGCAAGACACACAAAATGTTTAACCACTGACTCACTTTGGGCTTGTTAACTGACTGTGTCACATTTTGTTCTGTGTTGCAGTTTCTGTGTCACGTTCACGGTATCCAAGATGCTGCTGAGGCTGATCAATTATGAAAATTACAGTCTGTGACAACATGCCTCTAATTACTGGAAGGCGGTTTCAGTGACTGTTGTTCTTGAAGTAAAACTTTTTTTATTAGTAGTATTATTTTTGGTGGTTTTGAGATGCATTCATTCACATAGGTTTCAGATCAATCAACATTGTTTCCCTGCATCTAGCATATCATTCTGGATTTGTTTTTAATTCCGTCAATACAAATGAACACCGATCTTCTCATGTCGACAAGTCGACAGCTACACGCATGAAAAGTGATGCACCGTCATGAAGATGAATCAGCTGCTGAGTTGTGGAGCCATTTATTTAACTTGGAGGCAATAGTTTTTGACTTCAGGTAACTGGATGTCAACACCGATTTATGAAAAAAAAAAGAGGGGCGAGTGTGCAAGGTACTTTATCAAGGGAGGAAGTAACAGGATGCCGTACAAAAGGTAAGGTGTACAGTGCAGGCTGGGGAAGCACTTCATATATTTCAATACGCTCGGGAAGATAAGAGTGCAAATTAATATGGGTAATGTGATTCATGGCATTGTTAGCGCCGGATTCAAAGTCAGATGGATGTGTAGTGTGAAATGAATCATTCGCTTTGACGAGAAATGCTGCTGCATAGTAAAGAAGCCCCAGATCTGATAACTTTATTTGCATAACAAGGAAAGACAGTGAATCTTTTTTCCTTTTTTTTTTTTACTAAACCGTCAACATTTATTTGATATATATTGTCCATGTATTTTATTTGTCAAGAGCTTATTGTGGGATTTGTGGTTGACCAAGCATTGAGCACTAATTTAGCACAGGCACTAATTCCCCCTGAATAATCAGTTATTGTTTGGGCTTTTAACAACAATCTTATATCCTTTAAATGTGTTTTCTAATGGGGCCGTCCGACAGCCACAAATGGATTTAATTAGATTAAACATCTCTCTGCATCCGTTTGCTCAGCCGCTGATTGGACCAGACGGGCTGAGTTATTATGATTAAACTCCGTGTTTATGGATGAAAGATTCCAACCTACCAGAAAATCAATAAAGGACACCTCAAGGACCATTTCCATGAGAAGTAGTCTGCGTTGCATAATAAGGTTTCTCCGGCTTCTACCTGGTGATTAATTACGCTCAATACCGGTGCTGAGCTGAGTCATTTAGTTTGCGAGGAGACGTATAAGCTGCTTTAATGCCAGTGTCACATTCAAAAACATGGTTTCTTATCCCCATTTAAAACCTTTACTTTTAGATTTGGAATGCCATCGATCTTTTTTTTTTTGTTTTTGGAGCATTTTGTATCATAGTGTCACACTGTCTGTACTGCTCGAGGGTTTAAATCTAAATGAAATGGAAATTGCCTGGTACAAAAACACACTCTCATGGTCTCAGAAAATAAAAAAAAACATTGTACTTCCATACTGGTTGTTAGCAGGATTGCTCAAAAACTACTGAATCATGGAGAGAGTGGCCATGACCCAAGGATGAACCCAGTGAAACTGATTAAAGGGGTAAACACTGGTGGACAAACTGTACATGTGAGCTCAGATCACTGTACAGTTTCATACGTTGCTTGTTTTGCATTTGCACTTCCTACATTTGAGTATTCCATTTTGATTGTTTTTGTATTTTTTTTTTCATTCATGCATTTTTCCCTTTGCCTTGTGTCACATTTTAGTTTTCCCTTCCTCCCTCCATTTGCAGGTGGGTTTCGACTCCACGTGGAGCCACCATCATCTCCGGATTTATAGCCAAGGTTTAGGACTAATCTCCACACTATTGGAAATAGTGATACTAATTTGCACGCACCCGGTTGGAAAATCAGGAAGTTGTGGAACAGAGCTTACGTGGGATCAGTCTGTGGGATAAGATCAGAACAGACTCGACATGAAGGCACCTCATGCTGTACAATATCATCTGCAAGACGCAGCTCTTACATCTCATTTTGGTTGACGGTGACACTGTTGTCGCTCTGCTTAGTGCAGATTTACAGGAGCGACAGACACAAACACACAAATCACAGCTCATCTTTCCACGTCTGCCTGATGGTTAGGTATTACACAGGTTGACAACTTGAGCAAATGGCGCCCTAAGCACGCGTCTCCAACTTTCTCACACATGAACTTATTGACAGGCTAAATAAACGACACGTGACCTTAAAGGACTGTGGAGCATCTTTACAAGTGGAGAAATGGAAATTCACAATTATCACACAAACTATGCTACTCTAGTTGTGTGTTTACAAATGAGTGAGAAACCTAACTTGTTTTATTATTTATGCTGTAACAGTTTTCTACGAAGGAGTATTAGGGCCAGCCCAAAAAAAAAAAAAAAAAAAAATCTGACTCAAGAAAAAAAAAAAGTCAGGCAGAAAAAACAAATCCAGCACAAGAAAAAAAAAAAGTCAGGGCAAAAAAAAAAAACTGACACAAGAAAAAAAAAAAGTCAGGCAGAAAAAACTCATGCTGTATAATATCATCTGCAAGATGCAGCTCTTACATCTCATTTGGGTTGACAGTGACACTGTTGTCGCTCTGCTTAGTGCAGATTTACAGGAGCGACAGACACAAACACACAAATCACAGCTCATCTTTCCACGTCTGCCTGATGGTTAGGTATTACACAGGTTGACAACTTGAGCAAATGGCGCCCTGAGCACGAGTCTCCAACTTTGGACTGTGGAGCATCTTTACAACTGGAGAAATGGAAATTCACAATTATCACACAAACTATGCTACTCTTGAGGTGTTGCATCTAGTTGTGTGTTTACAAATGAATGAGAAACCTAACTTGTTTTATTATTTATGCTGTAACAGTTTTCAGATAGGTATGTAAACACACAGTGGGTATTGGGCTGGTTTTGATCTGACATTGGGAGGGTTTTGTCAGACCTGGCAACCCTCACCGGTGGGCGTGGCAGTGACGGGTAAAGACAGGTAAATACAGGTAATGGCGGGGGCAGCTGTGACGTGGTGGCGTGGAGGATTTTGTCGAATGACAACGCGTAAACCTGACTGACGAACCGACACACACAGGGAAAACTCGGCACGCGAGGCCCATAAGTTGTCTACATGATCCAGAGGAACACTGAGGGCTTTCATGGAGCGCCATTTGCCACAGTTGGATTCGCTCCATTTCCCTGATATTTCATTCACCTGACGCTGAACTGATTTAATCGGGCGTCAGATTGATCGACTCGAAAAACAAACAAACAAACAAAAAAAACTGTTTCTCTTTTGAAAATGTGTCAGTAAATCTAAACCCGGACACATTCGGGCGCGTGGCCCAAACGTGGTTCCAGGGACGTGGAGGCATCTGTAAAACCCCAAACGCCCAAACGCGTCTTAAGGTGGCGCCAGAGCGCAAAAAAATGAGAGGTGCGTGGAAAAAAAAGAAAGAAAAAAAAAAGAAAAAGCAACAGAAGCTGGTGGGTTTGATGAAATCACTCCGTGGTCCCGGACGTCTCCACAGCTCGCCAGATGATGTGCGTCTTTCTCCGCCACCTGTCAGGAATAACACCCTGGACACTCCACCGACCTGTTCCACAGTTTCCACTGGGAAATAATAATAATGATCATTATTATTATGATTAAGTGAGTTCTTTAAGGACTTTATGAGACCGGCTGCGCAGGAGAAAGTGGAGCTGGCGCACTCATCAGCGGCTGTGCTGAGGTGTTAGACGCAGGATCAGTGCGCCCCGGAGCCTCCGCTCCGACCCCCCTCTCGCCGTGAAGCCGCCTGAAGGACACTAAGAACCGGATTAGGTGTTTGTGCAGCCGAACCCGCCTCTCATCGCCCCTGCGCCTTCTGCCCGCTCATCCGCATTTACGCATTGACCTTCGGGACACTTTGGACACGCCGCGTGCGCCCCCGAGGTAAGGAAATGTGCCACTGCTGACTTCCACACAGCTGTTGGTGTTAATTGCATGAACGTGAAGCTGTTTTTACATTATTGTTATTATTATGGTCAACATATAGCAGCAGGTATATTTAGGGGGACGGTCACATTTGGCGCGTGTTACGCGCGCGTGCCATCGCAGCCCTCTTGAAAAATGACTGGATGGATGCGTGTTGGAGAGTTGCACCGCGGTGATGGTGCCGGAGGTTTCATGGCTTCATCTAGGCACCGCGGGTCTTTTACACGCGTGACACGTCCGTTTACTTAAGTGCTGCTAATAACCCGCGCACGTGACGCATATGGAGGCGGACGCAGTTTGTAGCATACGGGATCAATACTCGTGGATTCGTGTTCACGACCCATCATTCTTGTCATTAGTTGAATTGACATGAATTTCGTTATATAAAGACTGACTGTTATTTTGATAAATAAAAAAACATGACATTTAATATAAAAAACATATACATATTAAATGGTATACTGGTATGGCCACACATAGAGCAGACTGACAGGCTGAATGTACAGTTTGTTGTTTCTCCAAAAAGCCTAAAGTGTATGATTCAAGTGCGTTTGCTCAAATGCCGAGTGTGCAGAAAGCTCACTTTGTTGCATAGTAATGCAACTGAAGTGCAGATTGTCATTGTGTGCATCTGTCTGCAAGCAACTTAAGACCTGGATGTAGAAAGTTGTGTAGTTGCGCAGAGGAGAATCTAATTAGTTTAACAGTGTGACTCTGCACTCTGAGGGACACACAACTGACATCAGTGCAGCTCGGCTGAAACCACTAACACACTGATGCAACCACTAGGTGTTGACCTGCTGTGTTATTACTTCCTGTTTCACCCCCTCCAGTGCCCCTAGCTTTAGGGTCATCACCTCCAGGTCATAACGTTTGCCCCCCTGAACCCTAACTACTCCTCTTCTCAGCTGCTTGCTTCCATGTTCATTTAGAAGGAGAAAAAAAAAACTGATGAGTCAGGCTGAGTCACAGCATCCAACTTCTCCGTGCACTCGGTGACGAGATCAGAGTAGACCAGCCTCTCCGTCTCTTCTACTCCCACGGGACAGAGTGTGGGACGAGGAGCACATTCTTGGCTGTCCTGTCTGACTCGCTGGTTGGAAGCTGACCTTTCCTTAAGGTCTCGTCTTTGCCCCTCCGGCACCTCGGCCAATCTGCTCAGGATTTGCTCGCGTTGCCACCTGTAGCGTCCTTGTGAGAGTAACTTTTATGTTGTTGCAGGTTGCTGTATTCACAGATGCGTGCATGGTTCCACCAGTAAACCACCAAACAGTTGCTCCTCTCATCTCTGAGGTTGTTACTGTTTTCTATGCTAAAGCCACCAACAGCTACAGGCTACAGGCTTGTGCCCCAGACGTGTGAGGAGAATATGTAAAAAGCATTGCAGACTGTATTTGTGAGTCGAGGTTCGGGGCCAGCTCTTCACAGAGACTCTCATTCGGGAAATGAGAGATGAAGAGTGGAAAGGCTGAGGCCAGCCAGACTCCACTTCCATTGATATTCCGCCTGCGTCCTGCTCCATAGGCAGCCCATTGTCATGGCTCGCTCAGTGGGATAGTATCTGATGATTGAGGGGTATGTAAGAGGGTTGAAAGCCAGCTCGGAAAGAAAATAAAGGTTCATTTATTGAAGGTTAAAGATGTGTCCTCAGAGTGATGGCCGGTGGAGTGTGTGTGCGTATTGTGTGCACATCATGCTAAATAGTCATCTTGTTTGATGCACCTGACAGAAGGTGGTCCGCTCATCCTTGACAATTCAATTCATGCTACATAACATTCGCAGAGATGCATAAACCAACAGAATGACACTTGACTTGTTCGGTACCTCTTCTTTAAGTGTAACTGAAGGTACCGTGAAAATAAAAAAGGGATTGCATGCTTCTCGATCATCCGGTGCCACACTGTGCGGCCACTCGGCCTGTGTAGCATTCACGTGTTGTAGTTGAGCAGAGAGATGTATCTGTTGCGAGTGCATGAAATCGCAATCCTCCGCAGTGTCCGGACCTCTCTCCAGACCTGGAGGGAGGGAAGCAGATCCTCATTGGACTTGGGAAACAAAGACGTAACAAAGTGGATTCGTGTGCCAACTGTAAGGAAGGACTAATGGCTGCTCGGGCTTTTTTTTTGTTTGTTTTGTCAGGTAGAAGTGATCAAGGTTACTTTTTTTTAATTTTTGGACAGAGAAAGGAAAATAAGGAGAAAGGAGAAGCAGAGAAATGAATGTGTGGACTTGAACAAATAAGGGTAACCTTTTGAGGAGTGCCGCAGAACTCGAGAAAGTAGCTGTAGTAGCTGGATTGCAGTCTCAGCTCAGCACTTTCTTCCTTTTGCTCTTTGCACTGCCCCCTGCTGTGAAAGTCGCTGCGTTTTACATCCCCTGTAAACGCCAATTACGATGTCGCTTTTAATGGGAGAAACTGTTGAATATATTTGACTGTAATTTGAAGGGGGCGGGGATAATGCATTTCCCTCTGCACAACATAGACTGCATTATAAATAAACCTTACAGATAGTTAAGTTTTGCGGTGTTGTAATTGCATAACTAAAATGCCCTGGCTGCATAACATCTGCATAATGTGCGCCATTTGTCGTCAGCTAAACTTAAGCATTAAATAAAAGGTTTTACTGCATATGCATGAAGTAATACATTAATACATGAGATCTTATTTTTTTTTTAGATTTGGTTTGAAGAAAGACCTCACTGTAGCTGATCTGCAGTGGAACTGAAGCGAGAAGGGCAGTTTGCTCCTCAGCTAGCGGTGCTTTCACACTCTTGTGAAGGCTCTGAATGTCAGCCGCAGTAATTATTGCTGACTGGGCAGCGGCGTCTTGTTGAGAGTAGGGAGCTAGAAGTGTTGTACAAGTTTGTTTGGGAATGCTGGGCTTTTGATTGGAAAGGGCAGTGTTCAGACCTGGAACAGGACGGTGTGCTGATTGCCTCCCCCCCATCCCCCGTGTGTGTGTGTGTGTTGGATGGATCTCAGAGTATTAAAGAAGCTGCATGACAGGTAAGTTTCATCACCTGAATCGTTATTTGTCAAAATTAAAACTAACCTTCATCAATAATCAATAATCATGTTGACTTCTGAGGGGGAAACAGTTTTCAGAAAAGACGCCGTGCGGATTATTTCCTTCTCGAATTTGTGTCAAGTGTCCGTATGTTTGCTGGTTGAAATTCTCAATTAACATTTGCCGGAGTTTCAAATATTGCTGCTTGTACAGAAGGCGAATACAGAGGACAGATGAGAATTGCCGTTTTGTGATATCAGCTTGGCTGTACATTGACTTGGATGAGTTGCGGTTGTGGACAGATAACATGGTGGCCATGTTTTAATTTCACACTTCAGTAAGAGTGTTTGCCTGTGACAGGTAATGTGACAGGTAATGTTCTGCAACTTTACCACAAGAACCGAATCCGCAGACCCTCTGCGACCTACCACTGTGCGAACGCCGTGAGTATTTCAAGAAAAATTAATGGAATCGCATAAAGACCTTTAACCGGATGACTCGAAATCCATAGTGTTGTCAGTCACTCGGCAAACAGCATTAATTAGTCAGGCTGTTATGGTTTAAAAATTGATTTAGTCTGTTTAAAGAAGATCAGTTACACTGTGGATTAACACAATGTGAAATAATCAGTGAAAACTGTGTTGAGATTTACAAATCTCCAACTGGAAGATTGTGCAACTAGCAAGAAACGCCAAAAAACGAGAAAACGAAAGCCAACAGTTGGAGTAAATGGAGTAAATTATCATTCATTTGGAGATTGTACCACTCAGTATATGTAATAAAACATTTTTTATCCTCTTCCAGTTTCTTTCTCTTTACGAACTTTTGGCTCTTTATCTGCTAAATGCTTTATTCTTGTCAACAGCCAGTTTCTCTCTCTGTTTTGTGCCCTTGAGGTAGTTTAGTGGTTTTCTACCTTTATTTTTTTTTATATTCGAAAGTACTAAAAGTCTCTGTTGAGCTTAATTAAACTGCAGAATCAGGTAATGACAAGGTTGGTCATGATGAGTAATCAAACAAAACCCGCCAGTGGCACATACCACTGGATGCATCTAGATCTGGTCCTGACCGGTTTAGCCGTCTTCAGCACAGCTATTGTGGCCTGGTTGTTCAATTTGAAACTTCAGACACTTGAAAACTCAAGGATGCTCTCAACAGATGCACAAACTGAAGAGGCTGGTCGCTGATGTTGCTGTGCACTCAAACAGCCTTGCCGGGAGTAACACCATCACGATGATGGTGTGCAAACTAAAATCCATGAACTTTTAAAATTTAGGGTTTCCAACATCTTTTAACATCCTGGTTACCAATATCTCAGAAATAATAATAATACTACATATATAAAAAAAAAACTGCCGGGGCCTGTGAAAGATTTTAGTCTCAGAGGGATAAATATTGACGTACATAAGATCTACCCCTCCACCCAACCAATAAAACGCCTCCAAAGTCTCACGCTCTCTCGCTCACTCTTGAACACACACACACTCAAACACACAGGTGCGCACACACACACACACACACTCTCTCTCTCTCTGAATATCTATTTCGAGCCTAAAAATAGTAAGATGCACTGAGTGCAGTGGAGCTCTGAGGCAATCACGCAGTGTGGGAGAACGGTATGTGATTACAGGAAGAATTATTACGCATTATGTTGTGGGTCGTAGAAGATCTCAGGTTGTTTGGTATTTCTCTCATCATGTAACCTCTTTGGTGTGTTATAATAATCAAACTCAGACTTTCCTCCCCTTTTAGAATGTGAGTTAAAAGCCAATACATGAGACACTATACCTGTAGCATGTAGTCAAATGTGCAGTAAGACGCTGCCGAGATGTTTTGACATTTTTGTGTTTTCATTTGAAATCCATTGAGTTGTCATAGTACACGTATTTGGTAAAACGTCGGTAGATGTAGCAGGTGTCAGAACTTTGGTGGCAAATGAAAACCCAAATTGCACTGCTTTATAAATATTGTTAAACTGTCTGAACAAATGTCCTGATGGGCTCTCTTTTTTTTTCTTCCTGAGAGGATTGTCTCAAAAGATCAGCAAGCTGGCAGGGTTCTATCTGTTTCTCTGCTTGAAGCCAATGTCCAACTGTTTCCTGTTTGCAGAGAGAGGCACTTGTCAGGCACATGTTTTTCAAGATTTGAAAAACATTTCATTAAAACATCATTGTAGTGCAGACGATTGGTACACAAAAACAAACACTGTGCACATTGCGATTCATGGTTTTAGCCACACGAGGAATAAATTCACTCCCGAAACAATAGACAATTGCAGCTTCGTCCTTCTAAGTTGTACCAGGCAGACCACCCACGGATCAAGGCACTTTCTCTTGCCCTCTATGCAGAGCATCAAACCCAAAATGTACTCGACAGCAATTTAACATTAAAGAAACGTATAGCTCTTAGGTTTGATGTATTTTAATTGCAAATAAATGGAATTTACATTCTGCTCAGAAAAGAAGAAAGCTTTGGAGGCACATTCGCAGTCTGTACTATTGATTCAAGTCATGTGGCTTGTGCATGACTTTTTTTTTTCCCGTCACATTATAGTCTATAGATCGGTGCAACTTAGAGTAATATGTCCTTTAAAATACTGTACTTTTGGTCACAGATAATATTAGTTGAGGCCTTCTTGTGACGGATGTGGCCTAAAAAAATAAACCAAGCCATTCATCATGAGAAATGGGGCATGATCGTTTCGACGTCTGCTGGTAATCGGGTGAGATGAAGTCGAGCTTGACTCGATCAAAACCGATGTACAGTCTCATTTGTAACTCCATTAGTCGCCCTGCAGCGATCAGACACTACAGCGTAAGAGCACTGCTGTCATTTTGATGAAAAGCTCAGCCTCCGGAGAACATGTTTCATACTGTGTACCTGGGTCCAGTTTTGGTTGCGAGCAGTTAAAACTGTGTGGTTTTCAAGCTTCGTCAAAATCGTCGTCTCTTTAATGCATTCGTTCTAACATGTGTGTTTTTTGTGCGTACGTCAGTGTGAGCGTGTGACATTGTGCAACATTCATGCATCAGTAAACAGAAATAGACAGTAAGGGTGGGCCTTTGGTAGTTAGTCATCCACCGTGCGAGACATTTCCATTAAAATAATTTGAATATTTCAGATTGTTCTAATTAAACTTGGTACAGAACCGGAGATGATAGATTGAAAGATCTGGAGCGTTGAATGACCTGAATAGAGCAGCGAGATTTTTATGAACTCACTGAGATCCCTGAACTCCCGTATGGGTGTCAATGAACCTGCTCTTGTTATGGCGTTCCGACAGAGAAGTGAGAGTCGTGAATGGTCCAACCAGTCAATTAGGGGCAACGTCACCTAATTAACGTCTCTCTCTGTGACAGCAGACACTTACAGAAGCGCGTGTCATGGCGCTGAAGTGAGAGTGAGAGTCGGTTGCAGCCCTTTCAGCTTGGAAAAACTCTACCGTGCATGTGGGGGCTGCCGAAACGGGAACATTAGATACTTATTCCCGAGGGATTTCTGATTTCTGCAGGAATAGTTTAGAGTGTGAAACTTGTTGTGAAATTGATATGTCATTCATCAGAGAGCAAAACAAAGTCTTTGTGTAGTCACTTCCAGCTGCTGTATCTTATTAATAACATCGAATAATTTCTTGATCATGCTGCTTTAGCTACCAGTTATTCAACATTCATATATATGCAGCTGGATTTATGCATTTGATTTAATCCCACTTGATATATAAGGCAAATTTGCAGCATGTAGAAATGAATGGCTACTTTTTTTTTTTCGAAAAACCATCTTTAATGACGGGGAATGATATGCTGATGCTTTCTGTGTGGGTGAGCCAGCTGATTCAAAGCCTGCCAGCATTACCACTCGGAGCAGTGGGTAAGTGATTGTGGGTCTTTACTTGCGTCCGTGTCTTCTTGTCAACATGGACGAGTGGTCAAGGCCAGTGTTTTAATGTGTTGACTGTGGAAAAACATTTAACGTTTCATTCATTTCTTCAGCTTATTGTTCGACTTAACATTTGCGACTGACCCTTTGACACTGAGGCATTTCTTGGTCATCGTTTTGCAATTAGTTTTTTTTTTTATTTGATTTTTGATTTTATCGTCACGACACCCTGACACAAAAACACATAACACAGAGGACGCTTGAGACACCAAGTTTTCTTTTTTCTCCTATGATTTATTTGATCTTTCAAGCAGCACAGTATAACGTAGCCTCCTCTCAAGGAAAAAAAGGGGGGAATAATATTGTACCTCATTATTTTTTTTTTCCTCGCCCAGCGATAATCACTGTGGTCCCTGTCCAAGCTGCTTTTCCCTTATTTTGACATTTCATATCCAATATTTCATTAATGCGGCCCAGGAAGGGGCTGCAAACAGTGTTTGAACATGACAAGCTCAAAGGGATGAGGAGGGATGGGCTCTTAATGAAGAGGACAAGGTTTTAGCTTGGGAAAGTGAACACCAGCAAAGAGTGGGAATTACTCTGTCACTTTGAAGTTAATGCGAGAGACTCAATTAAATTGGGAAAAGAAAAAAAATAACATTTTTTTCCCGCTGCACTTTGCTCTGCTTAGCAATAATCCTTAACCTTTTGCATGAAGAGCCTTCCCATGGGCCTTGGACGTCACCGCTTCGGGATGCGCCACAAAATGAAGAATTCCGCCGTGTTTTTCCGAGATATGGCGTACGAAGCTTGGATGACAGCAGTGTTTAAATGCACATGGTCAAGGCCCATTGCCTCAAACAGTGAGTGGTATTCCATTCAGTGGAGAAAATGGTGTTTGGGCTCAGTGAAATGAGTGTTTTTTTTTTATGCCCATATGAGGATAAACTTGTCTGTCATCACAAGGATTGGAAATGCAACTCGCCAGAACAGTGTGTTTCAGCCCCCCCCCCCAAAAAAAACAGGACATAATAATAATATTTTATTTTTGCCAAGATGTGACACATAGTTGAAACTAAAAGTATCCAAAGACAGATTTGTACGCACAAAGAAAATCACTATACTACTTATATTATTATCCGTCCAGTAACTGTTGTAAAAATGTTTAGATCCCAATAGACACCATTTTCAGTGTTGTTGGTTTTGTTAGAAAGTGTCTTGGTCACAGTGTTGCACATTATAAATATCAATGCGTCTATACTTTTTCCTTAATATCACAAACAGCCAAACAGCAGTACAACGTGTTTATTGTAAACAGGAAGCAGCAAGACATCTGTCTCACTCCAGTACTGTTTTCACTAGTTTTCCCTTTCGCTCGCAGGTCTCGGTGAAGTCATATATAGTCTTTGAGAAAGGCATATGGGTCTGGTGATGTTTATGACCGGACTGGTTTATACAATTGACTGTTTGTTGTGACAGCGTTGCTTCCAAGGCAAACAATACACGAGTGGATAAATCTCCCCAACTCATCGTGCTCGGCTCCAGGTGAATTGCCCTGTTCTTTTTTCTCTGGGTGTCTTTTCCGTCTCTCTTTCTTAGTGTTTTCATTCTGTCTGATCTGAGGAGGACGTCCTTTAGAGAACACCAAATTGCACATTTTGCAGGAACGTTCTCTTGTATAGTTTTTTTTCTTTCTCTCCCAGTCTTATGAATTTTCCTGACAACTCCAATGGCGCTAGACGCTGGAGGGCTCTTTACACTACCATCAGCATCTGAAAGACAGTTGGTCACCACAATCACCACTTTACATGGCACCTACAAACAGGGCTTTTTTTTTTTTACCACTCTTTCCTCAAGTCTAACAGTGCATTCAGCAAACATGCTACCAGAGCAATTGGCTGAGTAACCTTGCATCCCATCACGAAGGCCATCGCTTTCTGAGCTGTGTGCAGAGCATCTTGCAGGTGCAGTGACAATTTCATGACCAATTGCATCCCCTCCCACTCGTTCACTATCAGCCACTACCACTCGCTTGAATTATTTGCCCTTAGTGAATTTAAAGATTTACCCTCTAGAGTTCAACTATCTTTTTTTTTTTTTTTTAGACAAATAGAGCTGCACCTACTGTTTATTAAACTTTCCTTTAGCAATTTTATCACTGTTTTATCACTGGACGCTTCTAAAGCTGAAGTTGTAAAACAAACACAAAAAAAGTGCCTTTTTGTTTGTGATGATTACTGGTGCGGTGGCAAAGTGTTTTCGAATGACAATGCCAGACAGTGGGATGAGGAAATTGTGATTGGAGTAAAGGTGTTGTGGAGCCAGTGCCGCTCAGTCTCCGCGTTCACAGGCTGTCAACCTGCCACCACCGAAACCTCAAGTGATTGTATACAGACTCCGACGCAAGATGCCACACACAGGCATTGCAACAGTGTTAATGCAGTATAATGCAGATGGAATTATTAATAATGGAAAGGCTGGTTGAAACCATGAAGACTGCAGACGGCTGCGTCCCCTTTTGAGACGGTGTGGTTTATTCATGGAAATCTATTTGAGGTCTCTAGAAATTAAACCCTCGGTTAGTTCAGTTCATGTAAGGCGCCTCAAACGTTTATTCCAGGAAGCAAAGGGAATAAATAAAGGGATATTATTTTAGTTGTCAGACTGATGTCAGAGCAGATGTAATAAACGTTTTCACTTGTTTTCCCCTCCCCAACGCATATTTAGTACTACACCTTATATGGCAAACCGAAACAACACCAGTAACAACAATAGATCATGTGAGACACTTAAATGGACAAGGACAACATATGCCACATAGCATTCTTTTGCTTTTCACCTTATTTTTTTAATGTGTCGAGTTGCTAGGCGAAATCGGACACGTCCCCTCAGCTAATAGATGTTTTCTCTTCTGACCTTAGGTTCAAAGAGTAGAACTGTAGTCGAGTGCAAGAGCAGCAGCCGTAGTCTATTTATGTTTATGGTTTGCCTGTAATCGATTTTCATTTGGAGAAAGCCAGAGAAAAGTCTGGTCGACCACCGGAAAGGTCACCAATGCCTCAACAAGCAATCGATGGCGAGCGTTCTTTTTCACTGCGAGTGTGGAAAACCCGTGGCCCCAGACATTTTGCAAACCCTGTATGTTAAGCACTACACAGTTCAGTGATCCAAGACATCAAGCACAGGTTTATCGCAGAAGCAAACAGCACCACGTGAGCGCCCAATGGCTGTGTCTGTTGAATTCAGCAGCAGGTCAGACCCAGCTCTTGTTTTGGCGTAGACCGCAAGGCTGTTGTCAGGAAATGTGGACTCCAGTATACAGGCTCCTCGCCGCGCTCTCGGCTTTGTACTAGTGCATTAAGCTTTTTTGGCACTGTCACGCCTCATCATTTCCTGCCGCTTAAGGTCAACCATAATTACTACCATCATAATCAGTGTCCGGTAAGTGATTCTCTGGTCATTGAGTTTTTCTTATAACGTATTTCAAATGGAGCCACATTGAATTCAAACGACCATTCATCTGTCCATGAAAGGGACATTCATTCCATTCAAATAATTAGATTTTACCCATCACACTGTATTGTAATCCTCACAATGATTGTTAATGATTGAAGAGAGAAGTCGTTTTTTTTTGTTTTTTTTTAACAATATCTAACGGGTTCACTTTTATTTCAGTGTAGTGAGATGGTGAGTACGAAATTTATTTATCCACTTTTTTTTGGACACAGAGTTCAGTCTCTCTTAAAACAATTTATTCTGTCAGGTTTAATTTACTTCGGACTAAAATACAAAGTAATTTTAATAATTACTTTCACATAGGAAAATGTTACCAAAACCTAACTTAGTCTGTGCAGGGCTTCCTCGAGGATTTTTTTAAACAGTGGGTGAAGTAGGTCCTCTAACCCCCACCCGCCCAAAAAAACAAAACAAAGGAGAGCGGTGTGGTCTGAGGAGGGGCGTGGCCCGAGTGGTGAGGTCTTTTTAGGGGCGGGGGCTGCAAAATAAATAGCAAAATATAAATAAAATGTGTCAATGGTACAAAAATAAAATAAAAATAAGAATCTCTCTGAAATACTTCTTTTAGTTTTTTCTTCTGAACATTTCGTCATAGATTATCATTTGCTTTATTGCTTTGTCCAATTCACTTGTTACATGTTCAAAATAAACTATCAAGCAATCAAATAAGGCCTATTCTGCCACGGTGGGCCACGGAAAATTCCATGGAGCGGAAACCCTGCTGTGCACACCTATTGGCTGAATTGGCAATTTAAATGTTGCTGCATTCTCAATAGAGAGTGTTTCAATGTTGTTTTTTTTCTGCACAATCCATCAAAGCACCGGTGCCATGACACATATTACTAATAAGGAATGTCTCTTATGAGTGCCACAGTGAAATGACAAAGAGGAGCTGGTTTTAGCTCTCGGTGCTGATGGTGCCGGTGGATGATCCCATTAAGTTAGGTGTCAGTACACTACATGCTAGGTGACTGCATTTATGTGCATTATGTGAGAAGATTGCTCTAAGAATCTCTTCACTGTGGCTTTGGCTGTCGCGCGCTAAGAAAACACTCACTGGCAGTGTCTCAACAGATTTATATTGCAGCCGCACAGGAACGCGGGCCACGTTCAACTTATTGTTTCAAAAGTTGCGTTTGCGTATTGTTTGCTGTGAAGATTTTACATTCACAAGGAATTTGTTTCATGGCAAAAGCTTTATTGGTTTTTTTTTCTTATGCATAAGCAGAAAAAAGTATGAAAACCAAATGATGAATCTTCTCCCCCTGAGTTTAGAAATCCTTGCATAAATTAGCCTTTACCAGCACTAATGCTTTAAAGGCTTAATAAGGTCATTTCAAAGGTCAAAGGTCCTTTTACCATGAACAGTACTTTATAGGCAGACTCCTGTCTGGCTTCCAGAGTCAGCAACTGTTGTTGTGTACTGGTTTGTTGTTTTATCTCTTCCTCTCAGGTCTGCAAATAGACAAACTCTTTAACCGAGGACAGATGTGGCATCAATTAATACGCATACTTGAAGCATGCTGCCGCTGTATGGGGATTTACCATAGAGCTGTTGAGGGTGGTGCTGGCATTTCTGCGTGAACGTGGCCAGAGCTGCTGGCTTGCACACAAGGAGCCTCGGCACAGATGAGTCACGTTCATTTCTCATAGGTCCTTTTTTTTTTTAATCAGTTCTCCTTTACAGTCAACAGCTCGCTCTCTGTGTGGCTCAGAATTTTAAGGTTTCAACTTCCTGTCCCCTTTGGCACATTGGAAGACGTTGCTGTTTTCCAGCAGCACCAGCTCCTTTTGGTTGGAGCTTTTGCAAATAATTAAGTAGGCATTGGTTTAGCCTGTGAAAAAAAAAATCATCTTAAACGCTTGATGAACACATCCCTTTAATTATCTGCCGGAATTAAACAGAGGGTAGTAATTGGTTGTTTTAATGTAAAAAAAAAAAGTACTGCGTTTTGCTTGAAAACGGAATTGAAAACACAAAAGGACACACACTGGAAAACCAACAACTTCAGGTGGGATGTTGAACGGGAGACTTCTTATTGAATACTAACTGCATGCAGATGTACCGTGCTTTCATAATACTGGATACATGGATTAAGTAATTCCCTGTCATTGTCACGACTGCCTGCATACGGTGTGAGACAGGTAATTAAGTGTGTGCTGGAGCGTTTGGGGATGAGGATCAATTACCTCATAATTCTTCGCCGTCTTCGCAATGCAGATCCTTCTCCCTGAAGTCGGGTCCTTTCGCCACTTAATCATAGCTGTCTTCCTCTCCTGAGAACCAAAAATCAGCTCGCACACAAATCGCAGAGTGTGCGTTTGTTATTGAGCGGAATGGTAAAAGATTACGAGGTCTTTGAGAAGCCCGGGCGGTGCTTATGTTTTTCCTGAAGAAACCATATTACAATAAGTATTATCTCAAACCTTTCCTGTATCTTGCTTTTTTTTTCTTTTTCTGGAGTTTACTTCTACTACTACTACTACTACTACTACTACTACTTCCAGCTTTCTTTTTATTTGTGCCATATTATTCCTGCTCTTCCTCGCCGTTCCTTTTGCTGCTCCCCCACTGCCTTTCCCTTTTTCATGTTTCCTTTCCCGCCCTGCCGCTATCACTCCCGTCCCTCTCCTTCTCCCTCCCTCGCTCTTTTCCCTCGTATTCCTTTGAAGTGCTAAACAATAAGAGCTGGTAGGGAAATCAAGGCTCTAGCTGCATGGCACAGAATCTTGTACCCAGGACCACAGAGGGATGGGGCGTATTAAGATGTATAGTCGGCATGGGGTGACAACACTGACAATAGCTGCACAGGGCCTTGATCCGCCAAGCCATCATCAGGCTGGATCTGCACAGCGTGGCTGATGAACGCTGTGGCTCGTTCCCAGAGAACCTGTCTGTCTACCTCTGTTGTTGAAGCTCGACAACTGCCCATCAATGAGATTATCACGCGCAATTATAAAGACCGGACGATTTCTACGCCTGAGAACCTGCTGATTGTAATGACGGAGTTACACCATTTCATTAGTCCATCATGCAGGAGGAGAACGACAATGACTTGTCCTTCCGTCGTCTTTGTCTTTGCCCCCATGTCCTTTCTCCTAAAGCCGCAGACACGTCGGCGCAGTGATGAATGCTATTAACAGGGGATGGAACGGGAAATGAAGCAAAACGAGTGCCTTGAGAAACAATCTGACGGTGGCACATATCATCATCGCCTGAAGCATCGGAAACGCGTGTTTATCCACTCCCACCGTTTCCTGGAGCTATATTTTACAGTTTCTCACATTATGCTGGATGCATCTCATTGTGAAAATCTGATCTGGCCCGTCTCCTCGCCCAATTTCCTCCCTTCGCTGTCTGCGGCTGACTCGTTCTGTCATTCACACGCGCTCGTGTCGACGCCGCGCGGTGGTCGCTAATGTGTCTCTTGATGATGTTAATCTGCCTCAGAACAAGAACAAGAGCTAAATAAAAAAGTTAAAAAAAAAAAAAGATCACGCGCTGTCAGTCGCCTCTAATGTGAGCATGTCTCCTCTTCTCAGCGACAGCGACTGATTACATGTATAATATGTAATCGCAAGTCTTTTTTCACAAATTAAAAACGTTAATGGGTTTTGTGTCAAAACAGCGAATGCTTTTCTTCTCTCGGTAAAAACCTGCAGTGATGCTTTCAGCACTCTGAGAAGCACGTGGTCGGAAGATTACTGCAGTTTCACCTAATGGCTATTTAATCTGTTTGATTATCTTAATGAGGTGAACAAGTCTTAAGGTTTCTCCATGCTGCTGGAATTGCTTGTATATATAGTATATATATATAAAAGCTCTCATCAGATGAAATCCTGTTTAATATTTCATCAACCTTGCTATGTCTCATATGTTTTAAGCAGTTACCTGTTTGCTGTCAGTGGATGATAGATGGGCTTGGATGAGACAATTTACGTGCTATTCAAGTAAAGGCATTTCTTAAATATATACCTATACTATAACTTAAAAAAAAACTTAAGCTATAAAAATGTGAAATTGGAAACTATTTTGACGTGCAGACAAAATATGCAGCCATCTTGTGGCTTAATCTTGGGGAAAAAAGGTTTATGAATAGGTTTAGTGTGTCTGGGTTCATTCTGCAGATACCAGGGGTTTCTGTACCAAATGTCACTGCACTCCATCCCTGACACTGTAAAACAGAAAGTGTGTTGCCACAAAAAAAAAATCAAGGGGATCAACACATTTGGAAAGAATAAGCATTTCTACTATATTTGTACAGGGATTTATGCAAATATATTAAATATAGCATGTTTTAAAATTTAAAATCCACTAAAAAGACTTTGCGACCTATCAGCATTACAATCTCTGGAACCACGCAACAAACATGGGTTAGATTATGACCTGCATTTTGTCGGAATATGATGTTTTGTGTCATTGTGTGAGCCTCTCTTCTGACTGACTGACTGCTTTTCTGACTGACACACACGCTAAGATGAGTCATATTTGGACCAGCACCTTCCAGTAGAACAGAAAACTGACCTTTAACATGTGGTCTGCAGGCTAATATCACTTGCCTTGTGATGGGTGTGCAATAATATATTGGCTTCCTGACATCCCACAATTGTGCAGCACTTCCTCAATATTTTTCTGTCATGCAGCTCACAAGCTCAAAAGTCAGAATCGTTACCAAGTGGTGTCTTGTCAATACTGTAAAGGTGCAGACCAATAAATGATGGAAGATGGGTCTGGCTGCGCCGTGACTGTATAGTTATGACATCAGATGATAACGTCCTATCTGTTTGTTTCACAATATCATTTTTTTTCATCTGATCATGTTGTGTGTAGTCTGTTGTATTAAAAAAAAGTGTTCATCTTTTAGTCCAGAAAATAAGATGATGATGACAATTTTCCATCCAGGACAGTTATTATCTTATGGAACGATAAGGCCGCTCTTATCATTCCAGAAGAGAAACTTGGGTGTAGAATGAGTGGATAGAATCTAAGGAAGAGATGATGAATTAAACTCACAAATGAGTGCGTAAACGATTGTGCTGACTGACACATGCTAGTCAGCTGGTACGTTAAAACCTCTGTGTTTGCTATACTATGTAAATCAAATGTTTTTTTTTTGTTTGTTTTTATAGGACTGGGTGAATTTAACTTAAAGGGCGAGATGTGGTGTGATCGTCGAACCTCCGATCAGGTACTTCTCCAATTTCAATCTTTTGCTAGTTTTTGTAACATTTAAAATATTGAATCTGTGTGTTCCTTGGTTGCGTCAGTGCTTTTTGCATGTTTTTACTCAGCCACTCAGCTCATGCTGTGATTTAGTATGGCTGTGTTTTATTGATGGCCTGAAGACGATTTGCCCTGACATATGCTGATGCTTCCTGTATAAAGCTAATCTCATATTCCTTCAATAGTTCATGTTCAAGGTGCAGGTTGTGTTGATGTTAAGAATTTAATTGTTGCTGGGGGTAACCAAGGTCTAAACTTCCTTTTAATTAAAGTAGACTTCCCAGCACTACAAATCATTTCACATCACAGCAAACAGGTTCGCTCATTATTAGAAATATTGCAGAACAGAGCTGTGTTTATGTGTTTGACATTGACAGTGAGCCCTGTTTGTCCTTTTTACGAGGTTTGAGACGACTTTGATTTGAAATTTGTAGGAAAGTATCCACGTGTAGTGGTAGTCCAGCATCATTCAACTGTTTATGCATATAAAGCACTTCTTTAAGGTTAGGGAAAGATTATGGTTTTGTTAGATGCAGAAAAAGTTTCGTCATCACACAGTAATAAATGTTGCCCTTTAATTCATTCAGTGAAAGAAAGCATGGGATTACATGGTCTGTAAAGGTACAGTTCAGAGTTCATGGTTGTCGTCATTGGTCCTTTTGGAAAAAAACAATTGATCACGGGACAGGGTTCCCGTCCAACATATACAGAGGCAACAAAGCTTATGACAACAATACACTGAAAACAATAGAGCTAGTGCAGGGAATGGATGCTCACGCCAAGTACAAACGTGCCAATGCAAAGTATAAGAAATGGATGATAATTAAAGCCGAACACTACAGCAGTGTGCCAATATGCAGATGTGGAAATGTATGAGTTGGAGCAAGGATTGCATTCAGTTTCTGTGTGTGTGTGTCTGTGTTTGTGTGTCTGTGTTTGTGTGTCTGTGTTTGTGTGTGTGTGTGTTTGTTTGTGCAAAAGGGAGGGGTGAGGTGGGACTTGTGAGCCACCAGTGCCATAAGTGTCACTTAGGATAGACAATATACACTCTGTGTGTGTGTGTGTGTGTGTGTGTGTGTGTGTGTGTGTGTGTGTGTGTGTGTGTGTGTGTGTGTGTGTGTGTGTGCGCTAAGGTGAGCAGAGACATACTGTAGCTGATGGGGTTCAGGTGGTTATACTCACACTGGACTTGCATGGCAACATATTATGTATAAGTGAAGTGACAGCTGTGGTTGCCTGAGTGGCTTCTGCGTGTTGGTCCTAATCAAACGAACGACAATAACCCTGAGCGACATTGACATGTGCAGTGAAGGTGCTGTTTATTTCAGAGAGACACTTCTTTCCTCGTGCTCATCTCATCTCTAATCACACTTTGTCATTGTCGTCTCCCAACAAATCCTCGCCTCTTTGTCGGATTTTGTATTAGAATAGACGGGAGAGAAAAGCGTGCCTCTGCGAGACAAACCAATCCAGCGTTATTCTACAGCTTTGCTCTAACACCAATATAATCTGGCTCCTCTCTCCAGCCTGTATTCGTCTGTGCAGCAGCGCACAAAACAATCGGTGCGCAGTTTTCTTCTGCCGCCTCGCTTTCACTTAATAGGATGTTAAAAACTGTCATGTTTATGACTGTTGACTTAGCGTTGAAGTGTTCTCTGGGCTGTCTGACCTTGATCTGATGTTCGCTCGTTTGTTGTTGAAGATAAGAAAGAGAAAATTACAATGCACTCAACGCAATAATTATAAAATTCTAATTTATCATTATTATTATTATTATTGTTGTTGTTCTTCTTCTTATTATTATTATTACTATTATTGTTATTATAATTTTTATTATTCAGTGTTTCCCACAGACCAGGTAGCAATTTGTGGCGCTCCCCTGGCACTGGTGAGGGAATCTCTCTCTCTCTCTCTCTCTCTCTCAAAATCTCAAAATGGCGTTGGGGGCGGGGTAGAATCTATGGCGCTTGGAGTTGATTTTGTGGCGCTGCTCCACACATTGGTCTATGTGTGGGAAACCCTGTTATTATTATTGGTATTATTAATTATCATTAACATCAGTTAATTCTCACTTAATAAGAAAAAAAAAACCTACAACATTCACTCTGACATTACCTGGTTGGTTGGTAACCTTTTCATTGCACGCTGTAAACTGGAAGTTGTGGAAACTCTTACAAATAGAAGGTATTGTATCTGACAGGTAATAAAATGGAGTTCTCACCACTATGCCCAAACCTATGATTTGAGCCACATTCTAATGCACTCCATTTGCTGTTCTTCTGACAGCTGTCTCTCTCCAGGTGTGCTCGGCCTCCAGTGTATTCCGCATGTTGCAGCTATGAAGTTCTTGAAAATGGGACTATTCCACCACTTTCAACTTCAATTTCTGTCTGGCCGCCTGTGTGACAGGCGTTTTGGAATGCCTGAATAGAGGTAGAGGGAAAAAGAGAGCCATGCAGGGCTTTCGCGGGTGAAAATGACAGAATGATTATATAGATGAGGTGTGTGATTCTAAAAGGCCCAGCGATTAGGCTTGTGGCTCAAGATGGACCAAATGACATAATGTAAGGATATAAAACAGTGCACCATTGGGTGAGCTCAGTTTATCTGGAGATTGCTGTTGATATGACAGTGGCCACTTTACCACACCAGCCTTTTCTTCCCCCAGATGTTTCATATGAACTCTAACAGTGAGCAGATGGCACTGCAACTAGATTCAAGACATCAAAGATGTAGGTGAAGGATATCTATCTATCTATCTATCTATCTATCTATCTATCTATCTATCTATCCATCCATCCATCCATCCATCCATCCATCCATCCATCCATCCATCCATCCATCCATCCATCCATCCATCCCATCTTTCCTGTGCCTGCGGACGCTTCTGTATCTCAGTCCATCTAGCTGTTATCTCCTGATGGCATCTATGTGCCTCATCTCCTGCATGTTATCTGTGGTGCCAGACACAAGGAGTGTCGATACAAAACAGAGATAAAGGGAGAACAGTTCTCGTTAGATTAGGGAGAGGGGGCGAGATGGAGTAAAAGTGGCATGAGACACGAGAGAGAGAAAGTTTTTCTGTAGGTGCCATTAAGCTCTAGACCTTTGCAAACTAAAACTGCATGGAACAGTGTTTGCAAGTTTAACACTTTAAATATTAAATCATCTTGTTATCATGAATCCATTTCACATTCAGAATCAGAGTAGAGTGTTTTTACTTTTTTTTAAATCTCCAGTTGTTCTGTGCAAACAACAATGCATCTTCACTGTCTTGTTTTGGGAAGGTATTGATTTGAGACAAAAGATGCAATACCGACTCTGAGATCCAAACTCCAACACCAATCAGTGTCCGCCCAGAGCGCTCGCTTTGGTTCTTAATTGATCCTAGTTTGCTGGAGCCGTCAACTTTTGATGGATAATCTGCACTTGAGTCAGTTCCGTCCGGTTAAAAAGCTGAAAATCTCTATTAGCCAGTCGAAGAAGACAACTGCGATTCTAGGTGCTAATGGACCCTCTAAAGGTTCAGTCGCCCCTGGTTGTAAAAGTAATAACCTGTGGTATCTGTCTCTCTCTCTCGCTCTCTCTCGCTCGCTCATGTTGCCATGGTGCATGGTGAAGAAGAGAAGACAAGGCAGGAAGGGGGTTAAAAAAGCAAGAGAGCACATTTTCATTACAGCCCTCAGTGTTGGTTTCTGTAGCCTCTGGGATGTCTTGTAACAGATCTGGTGCTCTGGTCCCCTTGTGTTCCAATTATCAAACCCCTTCAGCCTCTATGCCCATGTGAGCAGCCCAGACACATCACGCCTCATGAATATCTGCTGTCTCACACGGCTGCAGGGCAGCTGAATAAAAGATTTACAAAATAATTACAGAAGCAATCACGCGGTCCCTTTCAGTTCCAACCGCTCTCTGTTACCCTCTGAAGTCATTGTGTTATGGAGTCACAATATTGTATTTACATTCATGGGGCCACAAGTTGGCCACATTAAATCAAAGGGTTATTATATGCCATTGTTCTTCACATGTCCCCCTGCTGCCCCCAACTGGCCAATAAAAGACGTATAGTTATTGTAGGTTTAAATTATCGAGACAGCTGTAACGCAAAGTGGAGGTAAGTTTCTGCAAGATCATGCTGTCGACCTTTGGCGCGTTTGTCCACGCTGTTGCATCGCTCGGGGATTTGCCACACTAAAAAAACCTTTTCACACCAAGGCTGATTTTTCATGCAGAAAACTCAGAAGACAGCAATAAAACAAAAATCGACTCCAGGTCTGTGCTATAAATGTTTGCAGAGAGGCTGAAATCTAGGAGCAGGTAGAGTAGATATAATGGGCATTACTGCAGAGTGCACTTTCAACTCAATGAAATAGGACATTGTCGGATTATCTCTAAGATTTAAATTCCCATTCTTGGATAGATCTCACCTAAATAAGGAGCAGAGAAACGGCACAACAGGGTGTTTCGAACAAACCAGTCACAGTTATTTTTAAATCCACCCTCTGTGCAGACTTAAGCCCGTGGATATTCTGTGAAACTGATGAGTCAGTTGCCCTGCTCCCCCCTCAACATCCTTTTTTATTATGGTTACAGTAAGCAGTCTGTTGGAGTTTCTCTGTAACCCTTTTAACCATTGGAATTTTTCACACAGTTGACACCAGGTTTATAGTGTATCCCGAGCAGCTTCCTCTGCAGTGTGGCGTAAGAACAGGAGTATATTCCGTGCGTTTATTAGAAGTGGCAGAAAACAATATGACAGACTTACAGTATGTGTATTGATGGTTTTGTTCTCCTATTACCTCTGTCTCTGAGTTGTAGGACTCGGCTGCTCTTATTTTTTAAATTTTTTTTCCCACTTTTTACTTCCATTCGACCTCCACTCACTCACACACATACACACTCATACACACGCATAAGCACACCCACACACTGGCTGGCTCCTGTTAGCTTTCTTTGACTTCTCCCTCTCTCCCTCCATCTCCCTTCTGCTTGCCTACTGTCTCAGTTGCTCTGACCTCTCAATATCACATATAAGTCATCAGTGCCAAAATATGAACGTCCCTTGACACTTAGTCGACTCTGACTCCCTTTGGCAATTCCATTTACGCGGAACCAATTTCAATTTTTATAGTGGCTCTGTGGGGGCTAGTGTAAAGCCTGCAGCCAGAATAAGCCAAAGTTGAGGTACACCCTAAGCACAATCGTGTGTGTGTGTGTGTCATTGTTGCCTTACAAGGGTGCCTCACTTAATCATGGAAGCTATCTGACCCCGCCCTATTGTAATTCAACTCGCTGAACAAAGGACCCGAAATCTTTTAAATAGCTTGACGAGTACAAATAACTTGTCAAGTGAACTCCAGGGATATTCGTCTTACTTTGCGTCGATAAATCAGCCCTAATTCATAACAATAAGGTCTTCTGTGGAGACATCTAATGAGCTGGGAAAGACTTGTGGCAGAAACCGGTAACACGACACAGAGTTTTTGTGCTGCAGAGCAGGTTCAGCACCATGGACAGCACCAAACTCTAAAGCATGCGTGGTAAGCTGAAGCCTGAAGCCGATATCACTTGAACCAGGGATAGATGACGGCCTCACTCACATAGTTAAAATTCAAGGATGCAGTGTATAATTTAGTTTGAAAGTTGGACTGAGGTTTTGGTATTTCCTCAGTCTCACTCGAGGACCTTGTCGCGTCGCAGAGATCTAAAATTATAGCCCAGAAATCTGTAGACAGCACCGCAATATTTTCTGTCTGAAAAGTCGTGCAGGTACCTTGGCTGACTGCGGGAGTGGTGCTCTTTTGGTGACTGCATGATGAAGTCCAGTTCATATGCCTCCAAAAAAATAAAAAATAAAAAATTGCACCGGGGGAGGAAGAGAGAGAATGTGTCATTGCACCAAGCTGTGCTCACCCAGTAAAACATCCCTGGCTCACCTTAGATTTTCTCCAAGCATACTGTCATGCCTCAGCACATCTGGAATCCATCCTTTAATCTTTTTACTTGGTGCAGCTTAGCTGACACATGGAGACAGAAGAGAGCACATTCTTTTGTAAATAATATTATATTGCATCAGGAATCTCAAAATTGTGTTTCTCTTCTCTAACTTTTTTTGTTCGGTTGCAACGACAAGAACGAGCCCCTCAGCTGTTTGCAGCTTTACATCTCCATGTGAAGCTGTACACACGTGATATAAGTGCACAGGGACTTCTCTGTGTGTGTGTGTGTGTGTGTGTGTGTGTGTGTGTAACCCAGTCCCTTGGGTTTGCCTACAGGGAGCTCACAGGCAAAGGATTTCAGGACTGAATACAAACACAGTCCAGGGAAATGACACTTCAGCAAGACAAATTAAGTGAAAAACAGTATTCAAGTTGAAGCCTGCGTTTCTGTAGCGCCATTCTTCTTATGTTTCATTCCTCCTCCTCGCACAGCTTGCAGCATCTCTTTCACCGCTTTAATGACTTTGTTAAAAAGGAATATGCTGTGACAACCCACCTTAAAGATCCGAGCCAGAATAAAATGACCAAGGAGTTGTGTGTTTTCGTTTTCTGCTCATCCACGTATGACCTCACTCTCTGAGGAACAAGCCTGTGTAAGATGAATTGTTCCGCTGATTCAAGCAGCTCAGAAACACACAAACAACACCAGCTGACTCATTCTCCAAAACGGAGGAAGCGTCACATGGCATTCAGGCAGCACATTCACACATTCTAATGACCCCGTAATACATATTTAACACGTTTGCCAAGATATAATAGCTATGCTCCCTTCACCCAAAAACATAATTTTAAAATTGTACATTTTCTGTTGCGCCAAAATTTAAACAAGAACAAATTCATTGAGAATAATAAAATCATTGCTGTCTGTCACTGTGGGGAGTTTACATGCAAATCGAGCAAAATCTGTTTCTTCGGCTTTTAAGAAAATGACTGAAGGGTGTGTTGTATTATACAACCTCACTAATAGGAACGATTTTCCCCGAAGAGGACTTTCCTGTTTAGTGATTGAAGCCTCAGCTGAATACAAATAAGTCGTCTTCATCATTCATAAACGACCCTCAGGCTCCTCTCTCTGGTTGTACATGCAAAAAAAAAAAAAAAAAACACAACACAACTCTCTGAAGAATACATGGCACCTCAAAGTCAAACGAACTGCTGCTGGTTAGAAGTGTTTCGTGCGTGCGACACAGCCATAGGTGTTGTCGTTGAATTACATTAGAAACAGGTCCTTTCTAAAATGTAAAAAATAAAATACTATATACACTATTGTATATATTGTATATATTGATTTTCATATCAACATTAGGATGGATACATGGAAGTGTGTCGTCGAACATCATAGATTGAAAAACTCGGTAACATTTTGTAACCGATGCTCAGGCACATACATTTACATGCTTTATATATATAACCACTTGATAAACCCAACCTATGCACGCGCTCAGACTCGCCAAGATGAATATGCATGCTGTCAGTTTGATGATTTGAAATTAAGAGGACCTCATTTGGGTGCAGAGATGAGACGGCTTTTTATTTTTTTCTTTAAACAAGAGCACCGTATCCCTTAATCATCCCTCTCTGTCGAGTGCCTTCACCACTCCCTGAACCCCGGCCCCTCGTGTTTTTTTTCTCTGCAGCAACTGAGACGAGACGAGAAGGAGAATTAGTGCCATTGGCAGGGGCTGATTATTAGAGAGCCTCTGCCCAAGTCCTCACTCATACCAAAAAGAAGCACGGCCAAGAGGAGGTGGTGATGACTTAACCTGGATTAGCTCCTCTTACTCATCCAGGGCCTAAGCCTGCCAGTTAGAAAGTATTTTGTTTTTTAAATAGGACATTTAGATTGGTTTAATTTCTGAAACACAAATAAATATGCAATTATCATCTTGTCTTTCATCTTAATAATCGACATAATCTAAAAATTTAAAAATATTGTGGTTGTCTTGGATATTACGAATAACAGCCTTAATAAAAAATAAATAAAAATAGGTAGTTGCTGCCTCTGCCTGTTTTTCAAACACGTACTGACTTTAATGAGGCCATGATTGTCAATTATACATGATTAAGAGAATCTAAGTAAGAGTTTGAGGCACTTTGAAGCAGCCAGAGCAGGTAAATAGACTTTTCTATTTGAATTCTTAATGCGCCCTAAAATCAGGAATGAAAACCCAATCCACTCTGATTCAAACATAGTATTATTTAGAGGAGTGATTTTCAGCATTTCTTGTAGCCCCGACGTTAGCGTGTCATGTAATCAGGATTTTCAGCCTTTAATCAGAACTCTGTATCTCAACTGATTAAATATGTGACCCTGAACCTTGGATTGTTCATTAGGGAGATAAAGAAAGTCCAACTCATTTCCAAAGCTCCCTGCCAATACAAGAGCTGCAGAGAAAATACAGATATACACGTACATATGCTCCATTAATGTTGTGGTCTTTGTGTCTAAATGTAACACGAGTTAATGATGACTTCCTCACTGAGCGCCAGTTCACATCTGTTGATATGTCAGTTGTGAGCAAGACCCTGAACCGCGTCTCTTGCGTTGATGCTGTTTCATTGAATATTCCCCGCAACCTTTCAGTCAGGCCTTATTCAGCACTGCGGCTTATTCGAGTATATTGATGCGAGGGCTGCTGGTGGTGGTGGTGGTGAAGCTGTAGGGAGGAGAAGGCCAAGTATTGTCGCCGAGTGACAGGTGAATCATAGCAAAGCGCCTCGGGCGGCATTACCCCTCAACCCCGCTACAATCGAACAGACAGACAAGACTAATGGATTTGGCTCCGAAATAATTGACAGCTCGCACTTAATGGCTTTTGTTGACCTGGAGTCAGAAAGTGCGGGTTCACTGTCAGGACGGTGTGCCAGTGCAGTCCTCAATGTAATAAGTTATGGATTTGTTTGACCTCCTGCGTTTGTGTGTATGTGTGTGTGTGTGGTGGGTGTTGGTGACTCTTGTCCTTCCTGATTATTACATAGGAAAGACGTTCAGCTGAATATGATCCATCTGTCTCAGGTGGGGGGACTGGGGGGGGGGTATTGGGTGGGTATCCCTGAGCTGGTCAGCTGCAGAACTGGCAGATATGAGGTGGGAGGAGGGGGCAACGTAGCTTTATCCGGCTCACCTTTACTGACCGGTGTAATAAGATTACCTTTGCACGTCATGTGCAGAGAGAGAGAGGGAGAACGAGAGAGAGAGCGAGAGGGAGAGAGAGAGGAGGAGGAGGGCTGCTCCATACAGTTTGCTCGTATCAGACCGGGGATCCAGCCCTCTGGTGAAGTGTTGCCGTCTGTGCCGGGCAGAGACACACTGATGCGGCTGATGTGCCGGTGTGAGGAGGCTGTCGCTGCCTTGCCTCCACCATCTGCCACTGAGTTGCCAGTTTAAAAGGATTTGTTTTGTCGAGTATCTTGGCGCCTAAACATGGTAAGATGTTTTCCTTGGCTCTCTGGATGACTGTCTTGACTATTTTACGCATACGTGTTAGCACGTGGCGCAGGGTTACGCACGCGTGGCCCCGTCGCCCCTGATTGTTCTGTTCGAACCATGGAACCAAAACTCGTTAATAGATCCTTTGTGTTTCCACTGTATCGGGTCGATTAGTAATCCCTCGTTCACCTCAACTCTGCCCCGGTCTGTGCGGCTCATCTCCAGGGAGAGGGGGTAGTTTTCTAACACTGCCTGAGCGCGTCAGCGTTCACTTTGGATTATCTAAGGATGATATCCCATTGATGCATGTGGGGGACTGTAAACCGGGGTTATTGGTTTGACCGATTACGCGGGGGCCGGTGCTGAACCGCTGCTGCTTTCAGATAGTTCAGTAATGGTTTATTTGTGCCTGATCACAGAAATAGTTCCTTCTTTCCCCCACGCGTCTCAGTTGACTGGCTGAGCGGCGCCAGCTGCTTTTCCCCCCATCCGTTGTCTTTTGCAGCTCGCCTCATACGCAGGATGGTTTTTGAACTTATTTATAGCGGGTTTCGGAAACGGTCTCAAAATTGTCTGCAGCTGAGAAATCTGCCATGTAAACAGAGGATTCCTACACCTGGCAGCCACACAGCCTACTCATTCATTAGTAATAGTGCTGAGTAATTGATGACATGAAGGGAAGCTCAGATGATGTATGTGTGCCAGCTCTGGTGGTTTGTCTCACAGTGGCACTTGAATAAAATGACACAAATGACACAGTGATTCAAGCTGAAGGAAGATGTCAATGTTAAAACGTGAGGACGTGTAAATGTGTAGATTTACGCTGCAGCTACAGAGCCACTGTTTTGCCATTATTACACCATTATCACTGCCTGTCTCTCCGTCATACGTGCACGTGGACATGTGCACGTATGCATATTGATGAGCTGATGCGTTACCATTTACAGCACAATCAACAAGTAGTTTGGATGCTTCGCAGGCTTCTAAATTACCGGCAATGCTGGAGTGTAATTAGACACCTGCCCCTGAATGTTAAACAATCAGCTCCAAATGGCCTCTGCACCATATGTTCACATTTGTGCGCGCGCACGTGTGTGTGTGTGGGTGTGCGTGTGTCTCATTGTTTTTTTTCTGGGCTCCGTGGCATTTAACATGTAACTGTCAAAAGTCTTCACCCCTTTTCGTTGCCGACAATATCTGGGGAAGGAGCAGAAGTTTGGAAATAAAGGATATTTATTCGATGTGTTGGAGCTGCTCAGGCATATGGTCCCCCCCCCCCCCCCCCACACACACACAGAAGCACTTGTATGTAATGTTGCTCTCGGAGGGCAGAACCTATAGGAAGTCACATTATGCATGGACTATAGTGGCCAAAAGCCCCATCTGAGAAGAAAATGACTCAGTGACGCATTTGTACAACAGGAACAAGCACAGTCCTGGATACGCTTCTCAGTTACAATAATATAAAGTCATTTTATATACAGACTGTATGATAAAATATATTGTATGGAAGTTAATGTGATAAATGTGAAGTACATTGGTGGTGCGTTGCCGTGATAATGGTCTCGTATTTTTAGTTCAGAGAATGTGGACTTCATGGTGAAAGTCATTATTGTTGTGATAATGGAAAAACTGGACTGCACAATAAGGATTATTTACACCTTCCATTGATCTTTCAGTGACTTTTTGTGGAAATGCTTTTCAGTATTCTGAGGCACAAAATGATGAACGTGCCAGTTCAGCACTGGCCGTTCAGAAACCATGGATATTCCGTTTACGACCATGAAAGACAAAGAAGGTTAAATAGCAAAGTAGCTTGAAAGACAGGATTGTCATATTTTTTTTTCGTAGTTGCGCATTCATTTATGTTGAAGTGTTCTCCAGCGTTCAAACCTAATCCATGTCAACCCTTCCTTTTACAATGCACTGTAGTTGCCATAAAGAACATGGAAACATAGATGCATCTGTATTATCTATGGACAATTATAGGACAGTGACATTATGATTTCTAACAGAAAAACAAACTGCATATTACGATATGCGCTGCAGCCCCGGTGGTCGCAGCTTGACTGACGTGAGGTGTTTATCAGCGGTACGGGCTTCAGAATTGGTTAAAGGGATATACCACCTTTTATTGTCATGGTGAAAAACAGGCAGCTCAAGGCGTCCTCCCTTTAAGTATTAATAGGGTAAACTAAAAAGGATATAAAACACCCTGGTAACTGACAGTGAGCCAGCGGTCATGCGATCATTTTGCAGTGGTGAATCATACGTAGAAGTGTCTCGTTCATACCAAAGGACGATCGCAGAAGCCGGCAGCGTGTGTCGCACTTTTCATCCCAGTGGGTGGCTGGCCTCAACCAGAAACAGCAGGTCATGTCAGATGGAGGTTCTGTGGAGACCCGGATTGCTTAGGGTGAACGGGGTGCATTCATTTAGTCCTCAAATCTCCATTAAATACGCCTGAGAAAATGACAATCAACAAGGCCAGCAACTGACTAATGATCTAATCTTGTCTGCTCTAACATCTGGTGCCTTAACAAATAAGAGAGCACTAATTTTGTAGCCCTCGAGCACTGAAGGCAGAAAATTATCCTTGGTGTTCCTATTTTAGGCTTATTGGATTATGGTATGCTAGAAAACAATTGTGATGTTCATTATTTTTGTCAACAACACCAGGACCATGTGTTTGTATGTATGGCTACATTCCAACTTCTCTTCCTTTTTGTTGGCACTCGTGCACAGTACTGGTTGCAAGAGGGGACACAATGTTTTTTCCTTTAATGCATTAGAAATGCATGTTTACATTCAGAAGAGAAAGCACAAATGTGCTCTACCTTCATAGAGCAGCTTCTACTCCTGCTAGATAATATCCAAATCCAGCGTCTGTGTAAAACACCCACATTTCCAAAAACAGTTTAGGTCAAGGAAATAATGAGGGTCGCGATTACAGGTCAGCACTGCCGAGAAGCCATAGATTTATTATTTTAAGGCAGTGTGTTCCTGTCACTTTATTTTTCGTTTACTTCCAGTGACTTAAAAAAAACATTAGGTTAGAAGAATTGGTTGTCATCATAGAATAAATAGTATTTTCTACATCGAGCAAAACCAACATAACTTACTCATCTTTCAGCAAATATAACTTTATTCATATGCGCCATGGACACCTCGGGGTAACCATTTCAGTATAATTTGATAAGAGACACATGGGTAGTGGTGCCTGAAATGATGTAGACCCAAGTGTATGGCGACAGGAGGACGAAACGGGAACAACTGTCCCTTCCTCCTTGTGTTTTAATTTCGAGTGGCGCGTTTTCACAGATCCCTGTGGGATGTTATAGGTTTCTGTTCTGTCTCGTCATAAACCTTTTCTCTTTTCCGTGTGGGGGAGGGTTGGTACTGCGCATCGCGAACGCCGTTGTCAGATCAGCAGCTCAGTGTCAGATGTCGGAGGTAGTAAACTGTTTCATTGCTGGCACCTGGAGTGGAATGAAACATTAGCGTGTGAGTGAAAGAGGTGGGTGTGAAATTAGAGACGTGTCTAATCTGTCGATCTCTGCAGCATGTAAGAAAAGTTGTCAGTGTAGATTAAAGACACAGGTATTAGCCAAATTATCATGTGTTTAAAAAAATGTTTATTATATTTTATATTCGGGGCTTTAAAGCCGGTGTTGCTTTACATTATGTAGGGCCGTTAAGGAACACAAAAATTAGCATAAGCTACTTTGTGAAAGTAAGTCATGGTTAATAAACTTACAAAGACTGGAGCTTTGTACACAAGCCAAACAATAAAGCCGGTGAAGTGTGCGATTTCATACTCGTCCTTAATTAACTGTAGATCACATATTGTAACGAGGTACTCAACATCTGTTTTTTTTCCCTACCTTAACACCAGTGCCAATGTTTCTGTGTGCAATTTGGCTCGGAGAGGAAAACAATCTGTTTTCTTGGCCTTTGACCTGTTATTACTTAAAATTTTCAGGAGAAGTTTGTTGAAAAGAATGGGAAAAAAAGAGGCTCATTTGCATTTCTCTCCCTGGTCGGGCGAAACAACCTGAGAGTTGAATTGAGGTCGGTGACCTGACATCTGGAAGGGACCATCCTCAGCCATAAAAATTATTTCTGTTTTCAACTTTTTGTGATATTAAATTTCTTTTTTTGTACTGACACTACATACACACACTATTTTGGTGATCCTGGTGAAGCAGTTAGAGTGAGTTACAGAAGTTAAGTTGCATCACACCTTCAGGTCTTCGGTGAAGCTGATAATAAATGGGTCCTCTGTATAAACATGAAAAAAGAAGAACTGTGAAGTCAAATCTCTGTCCGAGAGACTGTCTTACATATCCATTTGTCACAATGCAGTTGCCAAATATGGATTTTTTAACAAATGCATTAAGTTAAGTTGTCCTGCCCTTGGAAAACCAGATAGATAGGAGTACTAGCGATTTTCATCACTGCTTTGCAGGTTAACTTCAATATATTAGTCCACTCATTTCTCATTGCTTGCTTTAAGTAGTCTTTACTCATTATAAAGACTGCATGATTTTTTTTCCACAATACATATAAACGAACAAAAGTGACCACATGCTTCATAATTCTAAACACTCTCTCTTGGATTTAAAAAAAAAAGAAATGTCTGTGGAGGGATTAGTCATTCCATTTTGTGTTAAACCTTCAAAACAAACCCTGCGACGATCGCCGCCTTGCTGAGATTAGCGGGGTTAAAAGTGACCCGTAGAGGTGAAAGATTATCCAAAAGTCCCAAAAAGCGCTCCTCTGTCTGGCATAAGCTGCGGGTGTTTAAGACCATGTGGCTAATTGGTTCCTATTGTGCATAGCAGCGTGCCTTGTGACACGGATAGGCCATTGTTGATGCTAAGCAGACAGCCCAGAGCGAGCGGTCAGGTCGGCCACATGGAGGTGGCTCAGCGAGGGGTTAGCGATTTAGAGCGTAGTCATGAGATGACTAGAGCAGAGGGATTAGAGCCTCTGAGATCTGTTGCTGCACTCGCTGTGAATTAGAGAGAAGAGAGAGAGAGCTTTAGTGGACCACCGGGCTCTGTTGACATGCGATGCAGCCGAATGCATTATCGACTTACTGCACTGAGTGTAGGTTTGCTTTCCGGCTTCTTATTAAACTGGTTTTAATAATAACCGAGAATGCGATACGGTACATTACAGTGAGGCTGCTGCTGTCCGTTGACCGCTCATTGTTATTGGACAAATTTTATTTATAAAAATTAAAATTCCTCAAAATTCAGTTTCCTTCAGTAATTAAGATTACGTTATGGCTGAGCTTATGACAAAAATAAAAACAAGATTTTTCTTTTTTGGGGATCAAGGGAGTATTGCTAATCTCTGCATATGGAAACATTAAGGTCGATACTTCTGCTATCGATTGTCGATTGGCCCCATTGATCTTGATTGAAGCAAAGTGTATAGTGTTTGATTGCAAGTTCGGCCTTCCTTTTTAACTTATTTAACACTGCCGGACTTGTACAGAAGACAGCAATGGCGCCATGCTGACTTCCTGTGTCCCGAGCTGCTCCTTCCTGTCCTGCAGCCATCACTTTCTCCCGACACCAGATAAGACAGTGGCATAAAAGCCAACAGCCCATTACTGCTTATCATAAGTTATCCAGCCTGACTTTATAGTATGTAATAACCTGTATCAAAATGTACTGTAATATATAGCTGTGGCCTCGCTCTGGTCTTAGCATAACTTAACCCTGCAGCTCTATTCCACATGATCAAAACAACATAGTACTCAATCAGCTGGTCTTAAGTCGATGACAGATGTGGTCGTTACTATAGCAAAGCTCACGACTAGTATATGTCACCACCCTATTGACACTGAGCTGTGCCGAGCCGTGAATACATGCATTTCCTCTGCAGCCACACAATAACAGATAACAGACTAATGCTCCTGCATGGTATCGCAGCTAATCGGGACAGTGTCCTCTTTCAAATTAAAGCTCTGTCTAGTGTGTACCCGGCTCTCTGCATGTGTGGATAGGCTGGTGTGCACACAGAGACAGTGCTCTGTTTAAAAGCCCCTGTACCAGCTCTTGGAACATTTGGAGCCTGCCTCCATCCAGAGCTCCACGCTTTGCAGGTTATTTTCACTCCTGCATTGCTTTGTGTGTTTGTTTTTTTTTTTTTGTGCAACTTCATTGAACGAGCTGGAGCAGGAAGCTCAGTGCATTTGTCACCCAGTCAACAGCGCTTTGTTATTGCTCCATAATAAGTGGTTGTGCGCGAGATGTGAACGGATTCGGTGCGTTTGCGTCATCTGATCGGTTTGAAATATTGCAGGAGGGAGCAGTGCGGACAGATGAAACGGCCAGAGCAGAATTGTTATGCTTTGTGTACGTGGAAGTCTTTCATTGCTCGGTGCTTGAGTATGCGAAGGACGAAATCCACTGCTATCAGTCCACCTCAGGATTCTTTTACATGCATGACCACAGTAAAAGTTTGTTGTGCTTCGGGTGACATATTTATGTGCTGCTCAGGCTTTTGCCATGTGTGTCTTATATAAATAGATGGAAAATTAATTATGTTCATATGGTAGGATGACTTTTTCTTCGATGCCATGGTGAAGTCTGGAAAATTATTCTGGATCACTGGGTATGTTCAGTCCATCCACTGCTTTTCATTTTTATCTGTGGAACCAAATTGCATAAACAGGTGCGTGGGGTTTTATCATGTTCAAACATCTCAACCCATCAAAAATAAGCATGAGAGCACTCCAGGCCCACATTAAAATTTTTATATTTGCTGGTAGGAACCCTGCAAAAGCATATAATGGTGTTTATATATTTCCCCATTAGGTTCAGTCTTTCCATCCGAATACCCAGGCTAAACATCCCAACCTTAACTCACTTCATGATACAGGTGGGATGGAATATGCAGTGTGTGTGTGTGTGTGTGTCAAGTGTACATTGAGAACAATGCTCACACTGAGGGCTACTCTCTCCCACAGCCACATACACACAGTGAGCACTCACTTAGGAGTCAATCATAATAGCAGTTACATCATCCTGCAGAGGGTACAGCCTGCAGTGTTACTGAATGAACTCTCCAACCAGTAAATAACAATTTGGCCATCTTACATTTTAAACACTCTAAATTTTAAATTGTTATTTTAGCATGAATTACTTGAACAATGTGACAATACATTAAACAATATTTTCTCCCAAAGGAGGGTGGCTATTTGTCTGACAGTCCTACATGGTATGTTGTCATGTTGAATAATTACCTAGCTCTAGTTCATTTGCTGATTGGGTTTCTCTCTGCCTTCATTAAGCACTAAGTTGAGACAACAATAGTCACAAAAGAGCTTTCTGGAGCATCTTGGCATAATTTGTCACAGTAATAAAAGATCAGGCTATAATGCAGGGAGTATTTACTTAAAGTTTGAAACTGTTTTGCATGGTCTAAAGCCACGATTCTCAAACTGGGGTCCCCGGACACTTGGGGGGTCCACGAGCCATAGGTTGTGGGTCTGCAAAAGAAATAGCAATAAATTAATAAAGTTATGGCGTATAATTTAAAAGACGGAGAGACCTGGCAGTGTCCAATGTGCCCGACTTGTTGTCGTCAAAAAGTTTGAGAACCCCTGGCCTAGACAGTGCTGACTTCAGGTGAAAGTTCAATACGTGTGGTTACGTAGGTAGTAAATTGAGTTTGAGATAGAAAAATAAATAAATTAAATTTTTTTCCTTTTGCCATTGACTGTAAAATGGGCATATATGGTAGCATAGAAAATGGAAAAAACTAATGAGCTAAAAAAAAGTAATTTCTCATTTCACTGTGTCTTTAAGAGCAAATTAAAAAGCGGTTTTCTAAATGGATCATGTGTGTGTGTGTGGTCTGGTCTGGATATTTTCCATCAGTCATCCTTTTACTTACTTTTGGTTTTAAACAATAATGACTAGCAGGATTAGTAACCATGAAAATAATGTCTGCATTTTACTGGTATCAAGTCCAGTCGGTCTCAGTAGTTCATATGTGGAACTATGTTTGCTGGGTGCAGCTGACCACATTGTGGATTGTATGACTATGCACCATGTGGTGTTGCTTGACATGGTGTCATGAGTTTTTTTGTTTTTTTTTCTCCGCACTACCCGGTTTTGAATTTCACTCCGGCACTGAGCAGGCGGTGTTGCGTTACTGTGTCAGATGTATTACATGACTGATTTTCTTAACTGACTGTTAAGATCAGCTTTCAGTCCCAGGTGAGACATCACATAGTGGTTAATGGTTTGATTTTCATCATACAAGTTGTTAAGCATGACCGGTTGTCTGGCGCCACCATATATACCCTTTTAAATTGAATATCTCTAGTTTTTTTTTTCTATGGATATAATGAAACTCAGAAATGTGCATCAGCCAGTCAGTCACTGAGTGAACAGCGGGGGTAAGTTTTAGGTGACATGCTAAAAAACAAAGCCCATTATCATTTTTTGGGGGGTGAAAAAAAGAGAAAGAGGAAATTATGAAGGGACATGTAGATAAGTGATATGTAGACTCATGCATTGATCGCTGCCGCTCTGCTGCAGAAATCCATCAGTGCATCCATCATATGGGTCTGGTCAAGACCAGAACATAAACAACAACAAATGGCTCTGGGCCCTGCCACTTCTATTTCGCTCTCTCTCACACACGCGCACACATACAACACAAACACACATAGTTACCACAGCTACCTGTGGTATATTACACCAACATAGTATGTAAACATATTTTACAGAGATTCAAACACTGTTTGCTGAAGGAGGAATCTGCTTCTGCATACTACATGTGGGTCTGTGCCAATCTGGACAGACGAGAACTTGTAAACATGTCCGACTGCGGACACTTGAATGCAGTTGGTAATGGGGGAAATATGTAAGAATTCGTGGGCGGACATTGGGTGAAGTTGGCACATACCGAGAGGCTCGTGGGGCTTATGACAACATGTTGAAAAGACAAAATCCTACATAGTAAGCTGAAAAACTACACACAGAACATGGCAGCCCACTCGTCAACTGGATCGAGTGCTACGCCCCCTGTGCCGGCCAATCAGAAATACTTAAATCCTGTGAAATAATCCAAAAAAGCAGCTCTCAGTTTCCTGCCTTGGCCTCTTTCTCTCCAATCCATGTCGTTATTGTCAGCGTTTACACGTCTTTAATTGATTAGCGCCCTGTTTTCAAAGCTTTTTTTTTTTACCTCATTGTTCTCTGCTTATCTGTGAAACGATGTGTAATGCCTGCAGGTGTTTTTAAATATGGATATGACATGAATGATAGTCTGCTGCTATTGTCATTCAAATCGGGACCTAATATGGTTGTAAACAGGCTGATTAAACAAATACTCTTTGTGTTTGGGGTTTATTTGAGCAGCCTGGCATTTGCGTTCGCTGATTCCTTATTTATGAACCCACGGTTTTGAGACTTGGATCTTTCCATAATTTATGGTGCATTGTTTTTCATGCGGTCACTCGATCAATTAGATCACACGCCTCTGTACAATAAATGGAGATGGGGAGGAGGCTCTCGGGATGCAATCTGGGGTTTCTGGTAACTGATGAGTGCACAGTTGCCATTACCTGCACTGAGGGGAGGAGGCTGATATAGGATGAGAATGATGAGGACGTCGGAGGTGTTGAGAAACGACCGTTTTCTCAAGTTACGTTACCAGGCACTCAGTCACTGAGAGGGATTCAAATGACTTCACAGGCAACAAATGCTTTCCCTAACCTTGATAAGCCCATTGTACTGTAACAACGGACCTCAATGTAATGCAGGTTATGCAGAACGCTGTGAGACGTGCAGTTTCGGAGCATAAAATAATTATTTGGAGAACAAAGCAAACAAACAGCAAAAAAAGAAAAAGAAAAATGTGCAGCTGCAGAAATAACTCGATCAAAGCTTAATCTTCTTTTTTTTTTTTTTTCTAACGTTTGATTTCTACATCATCTGCAGGGTGCACCGTGTTAAATTGTTAAAGCCGGCACATTTACAGTGCGTTTGATGCTGTACCGACGGCGGTGTTGACAAATGTAATTACAGAAATGTGTTGAGCGCCACTTGTCCGGGAGCAAATGGCATCAAAGACAGAGTTCAGTTAAAAGCTTATGGAGGAGGCAACACAAACACACACACATACTTTGCCTGTATTTTCCAGTATGGCAATTACCAAAGGGCTTCATTACTAAATGAACCTGCACTGTATTTTAATCATGAGGTCTGGTAAAATATCCAAGGTGACACCTGCAAACGTCCTTTTCAGTCTGACTGATTCAAAAATTATACTCAGTTGTTAATATTATTATTCATGAGTTTCTTTTATCACCTTGGTAGAATCATAAGTTGAGCGTATAATCGTGTCATTTTCCAATTCTGCAAATATTTAATATTTCAAAACACGATTAAACAGTGATCGGCTGATGTTCTTGTTTCGCAGGGATGCAGAGTTTCGACCAGAAGTTTATTTCTCTCATTATCACGTATGATCATTCTCTCTTTCATACCCCCGATGCACCGTGATGCATGTTCAAGCACCGCTGTCAGTCTGGTGACAGTGACTCCAGCGAGATAAGAGACTGCTGGAGTGGCACATCAGTCAGCGGCTGGTGTCAGTGATTCTTGGCTCTTCTCGAACGAGTCCATCTTGTGCCGCCGCAGCGGCGACCTGAGCTGCTACATATGTAACAGACGCCGGCGTTAGACTGAGATCACTCATCTCTCAGCCATCGAAGAAAAGCGCCCACCAGGCCTATACTTAACAGCTAGAAAACGGCGAGGTGTCATTGCTTCACAGCTTGAGAGTGGTCATCGCAGACCCACAATCTCCGTCCTGCAATTTCAGCTGTTTTGCAGAGCTCGATCATTGTATGAAGGCGTAAATGACCTGCTACACTGTTCTATACAGTCTGTATGAGAGGAGCGGTTTCCTGCTCATTATGTAACTTGTACCTCTTTAATGCAGTATATTACCACTGCTCTGAGCAGGTCGTGATCATATCTTTGTAGCCATGTTTGTTGTTGACAGGGTTATGTCGAAAAATATTGACCCTGTTTGCACCAACCTTGATGAAGATTGATGTCAACACAATTTATTTTATGTGCTTTGGTGCAAATTAACACACAATGACTTTTCCTTGTTTTTTTTTTCCATATTTATTTATTTATTTTGACTATTAGAACAGAAGCTCAGAAACGTGTGGAACCTTAAAATTAGAAGTGCTCACTTCACTGCCTCCGGTGATGTATTTGTTCAGTCATAATGAGTCTGAATATCCAAACAGTAATATTTAGCAGGAGCTGTTAAATCTTCATAAAATATTTTTTTCCCCAGACATGTTTTTGCCCAAAGAGTTCATAAAAGTTTGGCTTTCTTTTATTTAAAAAAGAAAAGAAAAGAAAAGAAAAAAAGACTTGACAGTCTGTCAACGCTAACATTCGTGAACAGGAAGGGCAGGTAGGAAAAAAAGGCCTGTGCTGGATGAGACGTGCTCGAAGAAACAGAGGCAGTGGAAGAGAGACAAGCGAGACTTTATACAGCATAGATACTGTATGTATACAGTATATACACACACACACACATGCAGTGTGTGGATATATATATATATACATATATATATATATATAAGGGGATAAAAAACTACGGCTTCACATTATGTGTAAACTATAACTGCGATTGCTTCACCCACCTGCCTCCAGCTCATAGTAAACAGTATCATAGTAACATAGTAACATAGTATATGTTTAGTCACATTGTTTTCCCAAAGTGATATAATGGCACTGATTTTGTATAAATATCGTGGTATGACCAATAACTACTAATATATATGAAGTACTACTGTAACGTCTCATTAAAGTTTTGTGATGTTGCTGACGATAATGATGTTTAGATGATGCGATTAATTGGCCTCTATGAGATTGTTTGAGGGGGGAAAGAAGTGTATTGAAGCCATTTTTTTTCCTTGCCATCACTCGGTCAGCAATCTCTCCATTTCCCCTGATCATTAAGTAACACTGTTGTTAGCCTATGTAAATGAGGGACAGCGTTACCATGTCAACCGAGAGGGCATTTGGAGGAAGCTGTGGAGGGAAATGACTTATCTCTTCAGGGTGGCTGGTTGTGCAGGTCTGAGTTTCCCCTTTGTGAAAGGGATCAAAGCAATCTTACGCAGGCCCCTTAAGAACGATAGCTGTTCGGACATGGGAAATCAAATCAGCTTCAAAAGGGAACGCCACCGGGAGCCTGGGAGATGAGAGAATAGGATACCGATGTGAAAACTCTCTTGTTGTTGCACCGGAAAAGCAGAGAACACAGCTGTCTCCTGCTGTCCGCGGTGCCCAGACGAGATGTCTGCTGTTTAAGTCTATTGGATCCGCTGATGTAAGGATCTCTCCGAGTGTACGTCAGCACAGATCCGACAGCGAGTGAGCGAAATACTCTCCGTGCAACACGTGCCAAAGTGAAACCAAGTTGGGAAAGACGAGGAAATCACCCTCGCAAACGGGCAAACGCTGCAAGTGTGAGTCAGAGATTGTGGCTTTTTGGCAAACACACTTTGATATGATAGTGTTGACGCCCGAGCGTCCCCTCCTGTCCCTTTAGCATATGCTCTGAAAGCTGATTTCACAGCTTGCTGCCTGCTCTGAGAATAAGCCCCGTGAGGGAGGTGTAACATCAAACAGATTAGACAGACAGGAGCCAGGAAACACTCCGCTCCTCACGTTGACATGTTGTCGTTCTCCGGCTCAGTCTGGAGTGGTGCGCGCCATTGATTTTTTGTGTGCGGTGCACAATAAGGACGCCTTGGCATACAATCCATACCACTCCCCTGGAGCCTGAATAGGTGTATTTACTGTGAATCTTCTGTCTGTCAGGGTGGTTCAGGCGCCATCGTAATGTATGGAGCTGATATAACATCTGTGCTGCAGCTTTTTCTGACGCTTTTTTTTTTTAGTAATAATATTTTTTTCTGACAAGGATGTTATGTTCACTTGTTGATGCAGCGTTTCACATGAACCCCACAGTATTTCTCACAGTCAACATTCATTCGCCATTGTATTTTTTACTTTCATCTAGAATGATGGCTTGATTCAATATAAATCTGATTGCAGTTGAAATGGATGCTATTAAGTTATTATGTATATGATATTTATGTATATGTATGTGTTATTATCAGTAGTTGAGCTACACCCTTTGTTTATATGTATGATGTTTGTATTTCTACCAAAACTTTGGACATTAGCTAGCCAAGCAAATGTCGTCACCATAGCATAGCATAGCATAGCATAGCATAGCATAGCATAGCATAGCATAGCATAGCATAGCATAGCATAGCATAGCATACCTGTGTGAGGATGTGAAATATCTAATGGTCTAATTCCCTCTAAAGCTGCATTTGTGGTAAATTAAACAGTTGCTGAATTGCGTATTGATTCTGGAGTAATCCAGCTGTAACTGAGTACGTTCCGATTGATTTCGATTATGTGCTGGATTATAATATGCACAGCGGGGGGGAAGTTGGATTGCAGACTAATGTGATGTTGATGTTGTCAGTACATGTGCTTGCTTGTCTGTGCGTGTGTGTGGGTGTGGGTCACAGCTGTACATGCATCAGGGCCAGAGGGCTTGGTGAAACAAGAATAAAAAATCCTCTCTCTCTCTCTCTCATTTATTTTGTCCAGGTCGGCACGCAGTAAGGTTTGACGGAAGATGCAACGGGGGTGGTGGCTTGTTCGATGGCTGGGGACAGGAATGGCAATCCTCTCTTTGCTGAGCCACAGCTGGGGCCAGAACACGGAAGGTATGAGCACAGCACGTTGCACAGAGTCCAACACCCTCAGGCCTCCCCTTTGTCATTTAACCGAGCCCACACTGCCAGGAGGACACGTTCAGTGTGGCCAAGCCAATGTTTGTTTTCTCTGTCACAGGGCAAACTTGTGAGAAAAACTTTTTAGACCAGTAAAACGCTATCATTCATAATAAATCACCATCATCTATAATAAATGACATCACATCCACATGGTCTGGACGAAATCAGGTGCGCTGGTTACAAACCTGAATTCAGCATTTGCCCAATTAAATAATATTAGCTCTTTTTTATATTAAAACACAAAAACATATTCAGAAAATACAAACGTGTACTATTACCAGTTTTGTAAAAAATCCACCATACCTGCGACTCAACATCCTGATGTGCAGGGCAAATTCAGAATTCTGATTTGGAATCAGCATCATCAGATTTCATAAACGTCGGCTGGGATTGTTTCAGTAGCAAACCAAGTATTTTTTTTTTGTTGACCAGTGTAATACACCGAGTTCGGACTCCTCGAGCAACTTTGAAAATATTCTTGCACTGTTCCACTGTTTCTTACATAGGCACCAGCCATTTACGGAGCTGCATCAATAACTCCAAATAATTCTGAACATCTATCATAAAAAGGATGTTTAAGTTCCTGTTAACTGCGTGACAAGTGTAATTTCACTGAAGCTTGGGAGGACGGTATGAGTTGTTGCTCTCTGGAAGAGGCTCTCAACAATAAGTGTAATGCTTCAGTGCAAAGAACTTTGCTTTCACAATATTCTCACTCCCCTCCCGTTTTAAATTTACATAATATGTTTTTCGAAAGACATTATTTCGAGAACGGGCATAAATCCACTTTTTCTTCCCACACGGTTCGCTGATTTGCGCTGAGAGGATCGTCTCTGTAGTTTCATGTCTAAGTTCCCGCATCACAGAGGGAATCGAGCGTTCACAGTCTCAGCCCACTGACTTAGTGGCAGATGCCAGTTTAAAGTGAACATCAGCTGTGTGACAGTGACACACACACAGACATGTGTTCAATTCCTCTGTGTGGAAATATTGCACTTGATTTGGGTCAGTGTTCAGATTGGTTACTTTTTTGGAACATGTTCCCTTTATGCCAAATCCTGTTTCTGTCTTTTCATCCCATTCCGGCCTTGACAAGCTAACGGGTGTAAAAGGACTTCAGATAAGAGTGTACTATATTAGTCGACTTACTTTCAGTCGAAGTTCTTTTTTTTATTCTCCTTTGGTTGTATAATATCGCTTAGTGAAGAAATGACTTGCTGTATGATCAACTGAGCCTCTGAAGGTGAACGAGCGCCTGGTGGTTTCCTTTTTGGATGAAGTTTCACTCCCAGGCTCTGGACACATTAATAGACAAGTAGTTTCATGTGGAGTGAGAAAACCGTTGACCCAAATCGTAACGGCTGTGAGACTCAAGCACCTGCCCAGTGGAATAATGGCTAGTGAGGAATTTCTTTTACAACTTTCAGAAAGCTTGAGCACAGGATGGTATTTTTCATTCTTAGGTGTCCGTTTACCAAAGCGTCATATGGCGCTGGTGGACACGCAGATGGATGGATGGATGGATGGATGGATGGATGGATGGATAGATGGATGGATGGATGGATGGATAGATAGATAGATAGATAGATAGATAGATAGAAGAAGAAACACACTTTTATTGATCCCACCCGGGGAAATTAATTTTACTGCATTCCACACATGCAGACGGTACAGAGTACTTAGTACACAGCCGTATATATATCATGCACATGCGGAGCAGCAGGCTGCCCCCTACAGAAAGCACCCAGGGAGCAAATTTGGGGGTTAAGAGCCTTGCTCAAGGGCCCAAGGTGGTGGATGGCGGCAGACAGATGGCGGCGCCTCTTGATTGTAGCCCAGGTTAGGGATGGTGGCACATCACCCAAGTTTTCTGGCCGAGCTGGGATTCAAACCGGTGACCTCTGGGTCCAATGCCTCTTGGTCCCGAGCCCGATTCTCTGACCGCTTCGCCACCACCTCCCTTAGTTTTTCCTTTTTAGTTTTAAAATTAAAACTTTCATTTAAAATTTGCAACACCGCAAACTTATAACGATGCACACACACACACACACACACACACACACACATATATGTATATTATATATCTGGGACTGTAATAATGGCTTTTTCTCTGCTGATTATGGATGCGGTCTGCAGCCTGTAATTTGACTGGTTGCAGACAGAAATAATTACGCACACAGTGAGACAGAGTACATCAGTGCTGATGTGGTTCAGTAGGTGAGGGGGCAGTGAGGTAGTGCTGTGGCCTCCCCTGCCTCTCGGTGTCACCTCAGGATGATCTCAGTTTGAGTGGGGATTTTCACCACGCCCCAACACCACATCCGTCATCTTCTCACTCGTGAATCTGCCCACTCGGCTCACCTCGAGGCGCCCTTGGTGTTTTGTCGGCTTGTTTGTTGTCTGTCTATCGAGTGAAAACAGCAGTCGGACATTTTTGAAATGGTTCTGAGCCGTAAAGACAGTTTGCGTCACAGCGTCTTTCCAGTCTTTATTTAATTAGCCGGGACGCATTAAAAAGCTCAGACGTCTGATTAATGTGTGGACGCAATGTAACAAAAAACGGGTCTGACCTTGAGAAACGCCAGGCTTTTTTCAGCTAATCATTTAGTTGACTTATTTGAATTAGTCGATCTAATTAAAAAAAAAAAGTTCTTCAATATTCAGTGGTGTTGTTTTTCCTCAGATTAATGCATTCATGCGCAGCAAGCTTGAAATGTGTCGCAAACTTAAAAACCTCAGCGACTCTGCGATAGTTCATTCTCCCTGAAAAAGAAGTTAAAAACAAATATTAAGTTGAGGCCTGACATGTTCAGACGGTAACAACCGATCTCAACTAATAGATGAAATTCAAGGACCTTTCTCTTTCTGTTCCCTCATTTTACATATTTTCCATATTAGTTCTGTATTGCATCACTTAATTCCTATTTTAACACTGTTGCTGCTTTCGTTTCTCATTAATAATCCTCTCTTCCTCCTGCCATCCTTCGATTTCATTCCTTATTTGGCATCGTTTGACTCCAAGTCCCCCACCTCCAACCCCCCGCCCCCTCTCAGCGGCGTTTCTTTGTGCAAAATTCATATTTGTCCACATGTGAATGTAAATCCTGCAGCAAGCGCCGTATGTGGGTCCATAGACGCTCTCTGCGGTTTAACAAATGGCAATGAAAGGTCAAAGTTAAATCCGGAGCACAGCGGCCAGATGTGCACGGTCCATACCCCCACATCTCAGGTCACTGAATCCACATGTTAGACAAATGGCGAGTTAACACAAACGTGACCAGTTGTATTTGTAAGCATCCCTGCTATGAATGTGTGTGTGTTGAGGTGTGGATTAGTTAATCCACAGGCGTACTAACGCTGCCTACCTTCCTGTCTCACCCCATTCCTGTCTGTGTGCGCCCGTCTCCCTGTCTGCCCTCTTTTCCCATCTGCCCATCCATTCTGTTTTTTTTTTTTTTTGTGGATCGTCTGATTAGGGGCCAGATGTGCAGACTGTGTTTGGCTGCAGTCGAGGTCTGTGGACTTGTGGGACGACTGGAGCGACAGCGGGGGCTGGGGGGTTGAATGGGCAGGGGGGGTTAATCTGCTCACCAGTAGGCTGTAATCAGGCTCCGGGAGCAAGAGAGGGCAGGGAGGGGTCGGGTCTTAGTGAGGCTGGAGCAGTTGCTGGCTGGGATTTGCAGCGATAGACCCATCCTGGAGCTCAGTATGTGACCACTGTGCACGCTTGACTGTTCAGTGGGAGTGTGATTGCAACCTTTGCTCCCCCCAGCTGTGTGGTTAACCCCACGGAGAGGTAACAGAGAGGGGTGGGGGGTGGGCCTGAAGATGAGGCGAAGTGGGGACCGTCTGTAAGGTATCACATATCACTAATCCCTCTCTCTTCCATTATCATCCACTAATGAATCCACTAATATACAAGAGGCAGGATTTCATTTCCACCCGTTTCTGTTTCTCTGTGATTTTTCTTCTACAATTTCATAACATATTTGTCACACTCACAAAATAAGTGTATGTACACAATAACCGAATCCAGACAAAGTCGCGCGCTCTCAGCGGTTTGTAAGAAGGCGAGAGGCGAAAGATTTGGAGAGAGAGAGACGGGTGGGAGACAAAGGCAGAAGCAGCAGTTTCTTTCCCTGTGCCAGAGACACACACATCGCGGCCTGTTTCCACATTGATTTAGCAGTTTTTCTTCAAAACGACGTCTTGAATGTCTTCGATTGTGACTATGAGTGAATTTCTGTAAATAACAGGGAAAAGGGATGGAGGTGGAGAGTTGTTTACGAAAGAAAGCGGACTTCCAGAGTCCCTCGTATTATTTCATGTTGACTTGGGTTTGAATTCTTGAATTGTTGGCTGCTGTGAGCCTCATTGGTTTGGAGCCGCCTCAGATCAGTTGTTTTGGGGACGTGCAGTGGCATGAGACCAGAGCTGCTGCGAATAATTCGGAATAAATCTAGTGTTGAAGTCGTTATCCAAAACTTAATATTCTCATGTGAACTTACTGCACTTGGGTTTTTTCTTTCTACCCATGATCTTTAGCTCAATCAAATTTCTCTTTTACAGTATTTATCCTTGATAAGGTTCAAATGCAAAAAAAGTGAATATTCATATATAGGGGGTCCTCAAGTTACGACGGAGATCCGTTCCTGAGAATGTGTCGTAACCGAATTTCGACGTAAGTCGGAACATACATTCATAGGTAAGGTAGTTACAAAGTTGTGCCACTAGATGTCGCTATAAGACCACCCTACAATAAGAGTTTACTGTGGTGAATTGCCTTTTGTCCCTCTTGACCCTCTTGACACACTGTAGGGGTTGACATCACGAGTGTAACGAGCATTTCCTTTAGATTTCTGATATCAACCATGTAGACCCTGTGTTGTGAATAAACCTACGGTATTGCCACGATCCCGAACCCATCTGTGTCCGTGTGCATCTCCTTACCGGCTGCCGCTGCACCCCCGCACCAGCCGTCCATTTCACACAAGTAAACACAAGGCAGAGTAGCCTAGCTATGCTGTGGAGGTGTTGGAGAGCCGGCAGGCGGCTTGAGAGACAGAGAGAGCGCTCACCAACTAGTTCCCGTGCGAAGTCTGTACATATTTACGGGGCAAACCGCTTAAGCCGAAACAAGGAAGTTCATGGGAGATGTGTCGTAACCACAAAAACAACGTATCTTGCGACCGTCGTAACTCGAGGACCCCCTGTAATTGTTTTTCCCAAGTAACTTTAGTTGATACAGTTCTTAGAAGGCGTTCTGACAATGAATACTGATAATATATTTTTTAAGTGACAGCTACCTGTTTTTACTCTGTGTACATAATAACTCTAAAACTGTACAGTAATAAAGCAGTAATACAGTACAGTAGTAAAACTACACGAGGTGTATAGGTTGGACTGAGATGTGTATATGTGAATATGTAAACAATATACTGCGGCCTGAAGACCATTTGTAGACAAATCTGAAGATGTAGGCGTAAACACATCTTTGCATCGTTATGGATTTGTTAAATATGAACTGTGATGAACTCTAAACGGTGAGTCAACGCTTTTGTAAGAATATGCAAATGAAACTGGTTCTTCAGCGCAAGCTACATCTTGACGTAGCGCCGAATGCTCATCTGTTTGACCTGCTGTCTGTCCAACCCGGCGATGTGTGCCACTGGATGGAATCCATTTGTCTGTCTCATTGTCCTTTACCAGGCCAGGTTGGACCTGTCCCAGAACAACCCTCTGCCCTGCTAGACAGGCATCCATGCAAAAATAAACTCTGGGACTGCAACTGGGAATTAAATCAGTGTCCCAGTTTGCTCAGTGTCCACACAACCCTGTCCTGTGCTGTCTGCCACACGTGGGATTATTTATGATTTTAACCCCCTCACCTTGAAGTTTGTTTTATTTTTTTTTAATCTCTCCACCCCCCTCACCCACCCAACCCCCCACCCCACCCCGATGGACCGATGGCCCAATGGGAGACGTGCCATCCTTCCCGGATTATCCCGTCTCTCCCTGAAGAACCTTGAATCGTCTCCGTCAGATCGTTCCTTATCAACACGTTGTGACTGATATTTATGTGAAAGGGATACGGTCGCATATGGGCACGTACAGTATGAGGCATTATACGATATTATACGATAAGAGGAGCCGCGTGGTGAGCTGGCAGCTCGCCATCCTTTTAAAGCATGAGAAATGACTTTTTCCTGTTCGTCGCTTTTGCCCTTTCGAAAGAATCTTTCTCTGACTCCAACCCCCCCCCCAGACTCTCCTTTGACAGTTTTTATTCTGTTTGTTGTTTTTTTTAATAAATCGCTGCACGCTATGCCGTGAATCTGCAATTATTTATCATACTTAGTTAAGCAAGATGTCTCCAATAATAGGTTTGTTTTTAAGGTGTTTAGAAGATTGATTGGGCCAATGCAGTCAGGACCGTGTCGCTTATGAGGTTAGTTGTCCTTTAAAGACCTTTGCGTTCATTTATTTATTTATTTATTATTCTCCCGGGTAGCAGGGGTTTGATTTATTGGTGGCTAAAGGGGCGCCATTGCAGATGAAGCCACAGGAAGGCACAGTCTATTGAATCGAGTGGCAGCTAAAAATGCCTTTTTGAAGTTAAATGTCAGTGAGCAGAATTCATCTCGCCACCGCCTTGTTGCTCCAGTAATGTAGCGGTCGATGAGCTGCACTGTGAAGACTTGAATGCATCCGCGGCCATCTCATTTAAAAGTATGTGAAGAAAAAAATAATATTACCAATGTATATGAAAGCTTTACTGTCTATGGGCAAACTTTGCATTTTCCCAAACGACTACTTATTGTACGTGTGACAAAAAATATCTAAATGTTGTTGACCGTGTTGATTCATGGAAGAATAACCACTGTTTATTTAAAATCTATGTTCTATAATAGGAAAATATATTAAGTGGTAATAAGCAGATGTTGTTAGTTTAGCGGGTTTAGTTTAATTTAATTTAATGGCACTTAGCAGACAAGCCACAGGTGCATCACATTACATCGCTCCAGCTCGGATAGTGCACAAATCACATCCCACTTCAGCTGCTTTCAAAAAAAGCGAACATCCGTCAAGCATTTCATCGTGTTTTTGTCGTCTCATCAGTTTTTCGGTGCTGTTGTCAGATGTTTTGGTTTTTCGGGTGAGAATGTTGAACAATGTCTTGTTCAGTCGCAAACCTTTTGCAAATCAATTCCAGTTCGCATGCATCATTTATTTATTTTTTGATTTTGGAATACCAGATCCCTCCGTGAGACAAGGAATAATCATTTTGTAATTGAATTTTTATGGCTTCGAGTCAACATCGTTAGGCTGATTAGTGAGAGGATCCTTTTTAAGTGCCTACAAATTACCCCGAGGTCAAAATGAGACGATTTTGATTGTCTTCAGATAAAGCCTCAGAGGTCCACAGTGCTCTGATTATCTATCAGTGATTGAATGCTGCTTGTTGTGTTTATGATTTTCTTCCTTTGCCTCATGCAGTCTCTGACTCTAGCGCCGTCCAATAGTCATTTCATTTGGAGCGGGGACATTAAGTTCCGAGATTCACTGCATAAAAGCCTATTGAGCCTCCGCTGGGGACTCATGAAGGGCCACTATATATCCACTCACAAAAAAAAGCCTAGGAATAATGTAGGAGTACAAAATTTGATAATGAGAATCAGTACGTGACCTTGACACTTAGTTTACTCCCATTTGAAGCCAACAAGATACAACAACATCGTTTCTCAACAGTGCTGATGCTCAGTGCCTTGGCTCGAGCACATTCCACCATATCCTGTTTTCCCCCAACCCCCTCTCTCTGTCTCCGTTGACTCTACTAAACTCGATTAAAAGCAGAGATGCCAGATGCAAGCGTCATAGTGCAGGCCAAGAATAAGACAATTTTCTTCTCATAGTAACAGACTCAGTCTTTATTGTCTTGCCAGTTATAATCCCTATTCACCACATGTCATTCACCTAGTCACACACACAAAAACACACACACACACACACACACAAGCACAAGCACATACACATACTATTAGTCATTCAGGATTCATAATTACACACAGGATTCGTAATTACAAGGAGTGGATGAACTGGGGATCAAACAATCAACCTTATGGTTCACTACACCGGAGCTGCCGTCACTACAGTACTGATGTGCTAGCACCAAATTTACTCCATTATTACGACTGGGAAAAAAAAGAGAAAAAACAGCAACAACAACAACCTCTGCTTTATCCACTGGCATATGATGAAAGCTCCATCCTTCCCTTTTATCTGATTATTTCCAAGTATTGATTTGTGTGAAGACCAGGGCCTAGGCCTCTATGCCGATAAACAGAATAGAAAAAAAAAATCTTTGCAACCTGAATATTTTACCCAAGAAATAAAGTTGACAAGAGGCACAGACTGTCTCTGTTCTTAAATCTGGTTACCGTTAAAACCACAGCCTGGAACCCTGGTGAATAATCTTGTTGAAAGCCTATAGACCTCACTAACTGTGCACCACGTACAGCTGTGTACCGTTCTCCCCGAGCTCTGTGATCAACTGACTCTTTTATCCAGCTCCCACTTTTCTGCTGTTTTTTTTTTTTTGACTGGTTACCATTTTAAACACCTACATCTATTTTCTTCTTGACACTTCTTTTGCAGTTTGAAAACACAAACTTCCCCCTGGCACAGTACTATTTCTGATTCTTCTGCTTCCCTATTTTTGAATCAAATCCGTCTTCTCTTAAAATCCCAATTATTTTTCTTTTTTTCCCTTTTTTTTTTAGGATCGGTAATGGTCTTTTAGAGAAGTAGAAAAACAGATGAGTAGTTTCCACTTCTGTTTCTCTGTTTATACTATATATTTGTTCATGCATTATTATTGCTTGGTCTTAACCAACAATGCTTTGCTTCTGAATTTATAGAAGGAATAAACCTGAGTATGAAAATAAAGTAACATACAAAATGAATTTTTAAAAACATAAATGTCATCAGACCATAGCAGGAAGAGAATTACAAACAAAAGGTCAGTAGTTTCAGTGTGTTTCAAATGCTACACCAACAACTTTGGCAAATATATATATTTGGATAATGAATAATAGTTTGGTAAATGTATATTTTTGTATGTGTTTATGTGTTTTACAGAGTCAGAAGTGAGTTTAAGTCTGAGATTGCAATACTTGCAAAATATGTTCCACACAATGAGGCATCTAATTGTTTCAACCAGTACACAAACCGCAGATGTCTTTATCAGGGCAGGAAAAGTCAGATCTGTGTGTGCATCACTGATTGGTGTTGTTGTAAGGGAGGTCTGGGAAGATTACTTGGCACATTCGTGTATGACCACGGAGCAACTGGCAAGTGAATTGGCAGCCAAACATGTTTTCTACTCTCATAAATTTGAAAGAACGTCTTACTTTTTAAATGGGAGGAAGCAGATTCTTCACATTTCTCTCTATTAATGCTGCAGCTGCCATGTAAAGCTGCACACATACAAACACATATAACACACATTCTGGGCACAAATGTCTTTTCATTTCATATACCATCATTGGCACATGTGTGTTCACACTCTTCAGAGGATATTGTATCAGAGCAAATTTGCATACTCTAGTGTTATTGCTTGTGATTACGTGGTATGACTCACCTGCTCTGTTTATCTTGTCCCTATTTAAGGAAGCCCTCATCCAGGCCGTCTCCTCAGCAGATGGTTACAGCTTTTCTCATATCTGTAACATCAGATGAAGTTTGTCCCCAAGGAGTTTAGTTATGAAATGGTTGCACACATGTTTACCAACATATTGCTTTACACTGAGAATGCATTAGTAGTAGTTTCACACAGATGTTTATGTGGATAGAAATTACAGCCCCATAAGTCTCTAACTATGTTTATGATAATGATTACATACAATATTTTATATTGCAGCCTCTGCAGTTTCACGCCGTTTAATTGCTTATTATTGTGGGTATCTACACTTTGGATAGAGGGATAATAAGAAACGCAGCAAAATTACATTCTAAGGATTTTTTTTTCTTTATTCTCTGATTAATATGCAGTTTTAAACCACCACAGTAGTGAAGGCTCACGGGCATCCATATTTAATAAGGAAACTATCCACTGTTGTGCACGTAGCAACAGGTGCACAGCTGAAGTCAGGGAACAGAAGGTGGGTGTGAAACCCTAGAGCGCTGACTGCTGACTGATGGCAGTGTCGTTGACCTTTTTCTTTTTTTTTTTCAGTCCATCTCTGATTACATGTAATGTGAGACCGCACTCCTGACAGCAAGCTGCATGAGATGCAGCATCTTATACGATGGAGACAGAGCTAAGAATTCACAGTGTTTTTAGACTTTTTCCATGCAGTAACAGAAATGCCTCAGATACTGTGGGAAATTGTGGATCAGACATTGGCGTGTGTGCGCCTTCGTGCACTGATCTGATACCACACTTTCAGAATGGTTCGCTGAGAAAGAACAATTTTCTTTCAGTGTTTTTTTTTTTTTTGGAGCGTTGGATTTGCGTAACATTCCAAAAACAACAGTCGTGCTGTACTGACAGAGACCTTTGCCATAGACTAAACTGCAAAGATTTCTGTCTCCACTATATTATACTTTTCAAAACTCCCAAAGTCTTTTAGCTGTTAAAAAAGTTTTATTTATTTATTTATTTTACCACAGAGAAAATAAGTTTTATGACCCTTAATCAATGCCCGTATGTGTGTGTGTGTGTGTGTGTGTGGGGTTCACTAACATCCTTCATTTCTCCCCTGAAGCGTTCTACAGTATATCCTGCTATTTTCCTGCTATTCTCTGATCGCTGTTTGTTTTCTTTTTAAATAATCTACCTTTTTCTCCTCTTCCTTAACGTAAGAGCTGTTTTTCAACTGTTTCATACTTTTCTTCCATGCTTCTGCTCTGCTTCCCTCTGGCTCCACTAACCCCCGACCCCTCCAGACTGGCAGTATGAGGGTAAGAGGGCAAACATTAGTTGTCTTTTTTTTTTTTTACTTTCACTATTCCCTCTCTGTCTCCCCACTTATCCTTCCCATGGAAAGGCAGTGAATTGTCAGCTTTCCTCATATCAGCGCGTTGCCTTACAGAACCTACACCTCTGCATCAGACATCCCCCGTCCTCCCCGTCTCCTCCACCCCACCTCTCCTGCTGCCCCATCTGTTGCTGTCTGTCAAGCTGCCATTACCTGTCTCCCATGTGCTCGTACCACCTCGCTGCTGTGACCTCCATCTGTGAAGCCTCTCTCGTCACTGATCTGCTCATGAGGCTGCCACGGGCTTTGACCGGCCCGTTTGTCTGGTGTCAGTATCGTGCAGTCCATTCCCGTTGATGTCCGCGCGGTCGCGGTCGTAGGTGTCAACGTGACAGCTTACAAGAAAGACGCCGTTTTGACGATTATGTCCTCAGACCAATGACACGTTTAACAAAGTCAGTTTGTTTTTTTCATACACTGGCTGTAAATCTGTGGCCTTTTTTTTTGGAAAGAGTTCACTCAAAGTGAATTTAGACCTATTTTTTGTTTCACTTCATTTCCAAGGCTTCACTGCTTGACAAAGTTAAAAAAAAAAAAAAGATCTGCCACAACATTAAAGCCAGTTAACGGTCTTAATGATGTGGCTGATCAGTGCATATATCCAAAAATGTTTGATTATATGGTGAGTGCTTTTATGCTGCTGAAGTGATTTATAAAGGAGGGGATGTTCTGTTCTGCTACTTATCCACTCATGGTGATGGGTCCCAGTTTAAATGCTTTTTAAAAATATAAACTTGTCAGCATCTGCTGGAATCATTTCCGTTGACAGTGTAGAGTAAGCAGCATAAAATGGATTGAGTTGAGTTCATTTATTGAAAATATATGTTCCCACTTACCATGTCATTTTTTTATAAGCTGCCATGAAGCACAGTTGCGTCTCGGTATCGCTAAGTAAAAAAGACGCACACATGGCAAACTGCATTAAAATAAAGAGCCTCCTTCATGTTCTAACTTGCCTCTTCTCTTTGTGTATGCAGAATGTAAGCTGTCCCGGCCAGGCCCCCCCGCCACCATAGTCACCATTGACGAGGAGAGCCCCAACGGTATGTCGCCATCAGTCACCCACCTACTCCACTTACTCTTTATTACAGTGTGTTAAATGCCTGCGTCATCAGCTGGTTGGGTGTGTAACCCCTGCTGGGACTGTTTCTGTACTGGATTGAGTGCTGCTTTGGTAATGCAGTACATATTACTACATATTACTACTTCCTCTGCTGGGACTGTTCAGTGTTGTAGTGTGAGAGTACAGTCGCTCCGCTGACGGTGCTCGGGGCAGGTTGGTCACAGGAGAGTTTTGTCAGACATATTATTTTCCATTTCCATTTTGATTTTGTGTTTACATTACAGATTAATAAATCCCCGTTGGTCTCGTTGTGTGTGAGTGTGTGTGTGTGTGTGTGTTTTTGGCTCTCCCCAGGTAAAGGGGAAGTTTGTGTGTGCGTGTGTGTGTGTGTGTGAGTCTGACTGTGTGAATACAGATGGCGCTTGGCACGCAGACGTGATGTGGGCCTCCATTAATGAAAAGTCTTCTCCCAGGTTGTCTTTGCTGTGGTGCGGATCGCTGATGCGTTGAGCAGCACGTGTATGAGTGGGTCATGTGAGGCTTTTCTCATTCTTCTTTTATTTTCCTTCTTTATCCTCCTCTGCCTGCACCCAGTTTCCCTTTTTATCCCCCCGCCTCACTCTCATGTTTATTTTCTGTGTTTTTGGGCGTTTGCCATGTGCATTTTGTTGATCAGCATTTGTGTATGTGCAGATATGTGTGTATGTGTGTGTGTTTGGGATAGGGAGTGTTGAGTACTGCTCGGGGAGGAGCAGGATGTTTATTGAGGGAATGAGGGATGCGTCTCCCTCAGTGCGGCAGGTGTGCGTTTGTCTCCCTGCAGATATTATTACTGCAGGTTAACTAATAAGCAGCTCTTACTGCACACATAGGCTCCAGATAGGTTGTTTATGCTGCACGAATATGATTTCAGAAATGCTCTACGTCACTGATGCTGTATGCACGTTCTGGGCACTTCTTTGTTTATATATGCATATGTGAATCGTGCGGGTGTGATGGGACGGCTCTGTGTCAGATGTGGCTGCCAATTCGTCAGAGCAATAGCTTCCAATTCAGTCTGTCATACTGTCTCCTCTCCGCCTTCCTTCCTCTGTGCGCGCGGCTGTGATTGGGGGCTTTGATCGATTGCCGGGGGAACGTGTGAGATGGAGGTAGCCGAGCCTGCATCCCAAAGCCTCGCTCGCCCCACATGTCCTGCTGCACTGCGTGTCGGGGATTTGCGCTTAAGCCTCCTCATAAAGCACTCATTTACCTGGGATATGGGTCTCTTCTGGCTCCAGCAGCCTTTTATTTATCTCTCCTTGATGAAACAGCCCAGAGCCCGTCCTCCCCATAATGGAATGTAAAACAGGCAACCCGTCGTTATTGACCAAAGCAATTATCCCTCTAAATGTGTTGCATCTCTCCTCCTCTGTCACACAGAAACCATACAAATGGCACATAATAAGATTCCGTCTTTTCTGCGCATTTGCCTCTATGCTCATTCATGGCGGTGAATGGGAAAGCAAACAACATAATCACCGCTCTGGCTGGCTTTGTGCGGTGGAGGTCAGAAAAGAAAATACAGTGTAATTTTGCAGCGTGACCATCCATCCATCCATCCATCCATTCATCCATCCATCCATCCATCCATCCATCCATCCATCCATCCATCCATCCATCCATCTCAGGAGGGGGTGGCAACCCAGTTGCTCAAATGAAGCATAACATGTTTAATTTATCCGGGCTGTTGCGCCTGCAGACCCACTGCCAGTTGCCAGATGCAACACAGAACTTCTCTCTTACATGCGGTGTAAATATCTATTTGCAGGTATGTTCTCTATAAGGTTCGCTAAATTTAAAGAATTTAACCAGATTAAGGTGGTTTCTGTCCCACTGGAGAGGCGCAGCTGGGTATGTGGAAAGTGGAAAGCGTTGACGTTGTATTTTCTCAACTTCTGCGGAGGAAAACCAGTGTCTCCATAAATGAGAAGGCCATCTCCTGGCTTTTATCCTCACTCTGCGAATTCATGATTTATATTAGTCAAAGGATGTGAGGATCATCTCAGCCCTCCGCTTAGTCGAGCAACAGCTTGTGGGAAATCAGAAATGATTGTTGCTTAAGGGCTTTATTAAGGAGAAGTCGATTCTTTCAAATGATGTGTCTGCCAAGGTGGATTCACTCCAATCGCTGGTAAGCCACAAGACGGCACAAAGCCACATGAATGAAGGCAATCAGAAATAAGAATCGTTCAAAGGCTGATGATGTAAGTAACCATATGAGCCAATTAAATGCATAGCTGACCGCAGGCTTCAGTCTCTGGATGCACACAAGCTTAGAAACAAACTGTTTAATGGGTAATTAAAGGCATTTCATCAGCGGCATAACAAAGCAGCAGTGTAAACGTTGGTGAGGTTTTTTTTTTTTTTTCTTTTTTACATTATTAAACCATACGTCTCAGAGCGGGAGTCAGGTGGAGCCATGGGCTATTGTTTGTCTTCTTGTTAGTCTAAATATTTATATATTTTACACATTTGGGAATAAAATTCAGTCATAAAATTGTTTAATGTTGAAACGAGTCGATTGCAAGTACTTGTCTGGACAATGTTGGAAATTTTTGCCTATAAATGTATCGTCACTGAAATGTCAGTCTCTCAGACCGTTTCATTATAAGCCTCTCATTAAGGCGACTGCCTCTCTTAAGGCCATGCACATGGAATGTGAATGATAAAAAGTGCAACTGCATAAAAGTAAAAACCGTTAATATTGTGATCTATTCAGTTGTGCATTCCTGAACGAGGCCTTGCATGCCTCTCTGTTCAGAGGATTTATTATGTGGTGGTCATAGTGATATCAGGTTCATGTTTTTATTCTTAAACCCTACAGGGTTTTATTAAAAAGAAATATAACACTCAACCTAAATAAAATAGTGAAATAAAATCTGAGAGCTATACCATTAATAGGCACTCCACCGACGCACTCAAAGCATCAGCAGTCTTCGGCGTAAACTATGTCCTTGTCTCACCTCCGCCTCGTCTGGCCCGACTCTGATCTGCTCCAAAGACGACCACACGAAGCTCGTCCGAGAGAAAATGCAGTGGCAATGTTTCCGCTGAGACACTCTGGAATTCTGCAGCGTTGTCGTCGGTTTATTGTCGTCCCCCCTCGCTTTTACCGTTTTATTGGTATGTTTTAGGGCGCTGTATTGAGTTGGCAAGGTGTCAGCATGTATTTTTAAATGGGTTGTAGAATGAGACGATATTGTTTATAGCCGTTTAGCCTGATGCTGCGTGACACGGTTCTGTTATTCTTGTGATGTGAGAGATTTAAACGTTTCCCCATCGCTGCACAGCGGTGTGTCATTGGACCCCATTTAAATCAGTTTCCTGTTGATGCGACTAAAATAGCATTCTCGGAGATAAACTTTGTGCAATGTCGATAATATCGATTTGCGCGTTTTCATTGTCTGGATTATAGCGTCAGTAAAATGTTTTAATGAAACGTGCCACTTTTATACACTAGCTATTGTAGTGTGTCGCCCTTCAGGTTAAAAATAACAAATAATAAAAATATAACATACGATTCATCTAGTATGTTGCCGAATTTCTTATGTCATTGCCTCTTATTTTTAGATCCAAGACAAACGGCCACCGAGCTCCTTTGGCATTGTAAGAACTAATGGCGGTGACGCAATGACCAGCAGAGGGAATATAGAGTTCCAGAGTTCCAGTGCTAAACACAGTGCAGTCTGTTTAAAGGTCTCTCGTATCATCCAGGATTACTGGCTCTTGTGAGCGCTACAGACTTTTCTCCTGTGTCTACTCGTTAGCCTTCAGTATTTGCAGAGTTCGGAGGCAGCTCTAGTATTCTGCGAGTGTCTTTCTCGACCACCGTTGACTCTTTGGCTTTGCTTGATTTAAATCCCTCGCACTCTTTCTTTCCACCGAGCTTGTTGTCGGTTCGACCGTACGTGTAGTTTGTCTGTTTTTGTTTTGTTTGTTTTGCCATAACAATAAGGACAGTGCCGAATCCCAAAAGAGATTATCTCTTTGAATGGTAAAAATGGTATTTTGCAATAAATCTATATGTCCGTTTTTCCAAATTAATACTGAACTTTGTCTGACAAGTCTATAATTTTTTCTCCCGTTCCTGGCACTTTTTTTTCCCCCAAGGTTAGGTTACCCAACAATGGGTGAAAGCTCCAGTTAGACGCCACCTATTCATGTGGCGCGATGCCTTACTATGATGAATCTTCAGACACCTATGTTCCTGAACTCCATTGGTTTCAAACAATAGTCGGTGTCAGCGGGGGAGCAAAGTGATGTATGGGGCTTTCAGCGAAGTCCCGTACGAATAGCAAGGGCATCATTTGTAACTCTTTTACCAAGTGGGGTGAAAAAAAAAAATCATGATCGCTACCCGAAGAGGATAACGAGGCACAGTGATCCACCACTTGCCATAAGTGGACAAAGTTGACTGTTTGGCCTCCTGACTGCCTTTTGAGTTTTATTGTAGGGGAATCTGATTTTGAGAAGAAAAAAAAAATCTCTCACAGTCATCGCCAGTTAAATCTGAAACGAACAGTTGACGCCTCTGTAGTTCAAATACACTTTATTCTCAGTCACTGTCAAATGAATACAGTAACAAGGTGCAGTTATTCATTTTCAGGTCACTGAGGGCTTGTATTGTGGTTTCATGCTATTATTGTTGTGGTGAGTCAGATAGATATTGATAACCCCACTTTATGTTGCTATATTACTTATATACTGTATATATACACACAAGGCATATACAACGTGATGAGGAACTAGTTTGATCTGGCACTGCATTAACACATGTCTCTGTTAGAGCACAGCCCCCCTCTTTTAAACGTGACATGAGACTAAATGTCAGCTTACTAATTAATCTGCCCCTGCTGTTTGTTGACATTCACCTGATAACTACAGGTTGGTTATCTAGGCCTTGCTGCGGTGATTGTTTTTTTTATTTATTTTTTTTAATAAGATTAATCAGTTGTCAGGGCCATATTGCCACTGAGAGGTGACATTCCCATAAACTGCAGTGGGCTTATGGGAATGTCAGTGCAGTAAGTAATAATCTATATGACCTACATGGCAATGTGCAGGCTGGAGTGTACCAACCCCCTCCTATCTCAGCCTGACTCCACCGGAGTGAAGTTAGGCTAAGCTTCGGAGCTGTGTGGTTGGGGATGGCCTTTTGCTTAAACCTAAAATCACTGACATATAACAACTTTTTTTTTTTTTAAGTATGACTTTTAAACTGTTTTGCTCTATAAAGAAACTTACTGAAAATATATTTGGTGTTCTCACGAGTTTGGCTGTTATTTTGCCCATCAGGACTAATTTGGCGTATAACGGCTACAGATCTGCATCAGACAGATTGATCACGGCCGCTTCATGCGCACATGCACAATAAATGTTTTGCGTGCACGTCTGCGGGGGAGCATGGGGGGGGGGTCGTACGTGCGAAGGGGAGCCGTTTACCTGTTCGTCATTTTCACTTGTTTCTAATCGCTCTCATGCAGATGTCAGACACGTTCTCTCTGTTCCCGGCTTTGTTTTGTTTTTCTCACTCGCACGTACCCACAACCACATGCACACACATATGCACACACACACAGGTCCCCGCTGTTAAATTCTACAATCGCCTCCGCTGGTGATGATTGCTCGGTCATTAATTTATAATTAGATTGTTGCTGAAAGGCTGGGATTGGTGCACAGTCCTGGGTATCTTTTGTATTAGAGAGCATAGCAGGAGGGCAGGAAATTCAGTGAGCCTCAGTTATACAATACATACACAACTTTGCTGACCGCCAATGTACACGATTGTTGTTTGTGCCTAACAAGCCATTAATATGACATGAACTGATTTAAGGTAAACTCCTAAGCTTAATGTCTTAATTGGATTTAAATTGTCCTGCAAATACCTCTGTTGGCCCCTTATTAGACTACAGGTCATGTTGTTTTTCTGTAGAAGTGGAGTACATGCTTTAGTATTTGATGTGTAAATACAGACTGCAATTACAGTATTATGTGGAGATAAGTGTTTGGCGTAATTACTTCTGTTTTGCTGTTAATCACCTTGTGCTTATCCTCATTATTTCATGGAAGTGGGTCTTTAATGTGTTGCGCTGCAATTTAAAGCTTTTTGCATGGCCAACGCCGGGCGTCAATACAGTTAGTTCAGAGAAACTCACAATATACTCACACAATATATTAGGTAAACAGTCGACATCGATTCACCCAAACTATTTACTTCATTCAACCTGGGATTGTCATCGTAGAATAATAGTGTGGTAATAGAATATGTCCTTCTTTAATCTCTCTGGAAATCGCAGGTGCACCATCTTTCCCTGCATACATGTGAGGACTATAATAGTTGTTGTTGGTCCACACTGTTGGTGGCACAGAAAAGTGTGTGGGGAATTTGCTGCTGAACATTAATAGTACTTGTTGACACTAGAATGAAATCTGTCCCACAAGTACACCAAGGCATCGGAAGTTGTTTACAGATGATGCAATGAGTGACTTTTTTTTTTTATACGTCAGTAACTGTGACTCGCTTGATATTCATAGTGTTGTTGCTCTCAGAGGTGCAGAGCCAGCACTGTATTCATCAGCACAGGGATACTGGATACTGTACAACTGACGTAACAATGCCAAGTTTGTGGACACGGGAATGTTGCTTGGGGCAATTTAAATGATCCGTGCTTTGTTTGGCTCATATTGTCTCGGCCATGGAATTAAGGTTAATCAAAACCTTATTGGGCCTTTGCAGTCCCACAGCAGCTGTCAACACAAAAGGACCAACCATTTTTTCCCTTTGTATTGGCTCCTTGTTATGAAATATTGACTGTATATTGTTTACTAAATTATACCTAGTGCAGCTCATGAGTGTATTGTTGTTTTTCTTCCTAGGTATATTAAAAGAAGGTAATAATTGAATTTTCCAGTATAGGGAAATGTTTATATTCTGAGAGCTACACCAATAAATAAGTTGAACTCCACTGTATAAATATAATTATATGCATCTGTGGGTGTGTGCTCACAAATATTTCTATTTTTTTTTCAACTTCGTATAGTGTGCTCCTTAGGCGTGTATATAATCTTTATAAGAGACACACGAACCATCTGCTTGTTTGGATTTATTTATGTTCCTCTCTGTTAATAAGATATGAGGCATTCATCAGTTAAGTTCCAGCACGTTGTAATGGGATCGCAGATTAGTGTAATCCTCCCATTAGGATAAGCAGTCATTAAAATGATTGGTCATTCATATTTAATATTTATGTCTCGTTTCTTTTTTTGAAGCAGTACATCATTTGCAGTCAGAATACAGTGCGCCAGTGGAAAGCAGTGACTTTTAGAAGATCAGACGCTGCAGAACCATCTGCGTGGACATCTTCACCTCTCATGACCCCTTCCAGACAGATAACATTTCAAATGTACCAAATAACCACTTTATGGTAATATTGAAATATTTACCGTTCATGTACAATTAAATGCTGTAATACTCAGAGAGGGGAGTGTTATTGTCTACAAGGAGACAGCCGGCCTCCTTGAAAATAAGCAACCGAATGTTTACCAAGCAAATTACACCCACATGTAAAGCACAGTGTAATTAGCCTGTTCGCTTGCTGCTTAATAAATGATCTGATGAACAACAATAGAAGATCGGTCAAGGGCAACATGACGGCTGTAGACATTTGGCTATCACTGGCTATATCACTGGCTAATCGCCCGTCTGCTGTCTCAGGATTATCCACCTTGCTTCTGCAAGAAAGTCTCCCTCCCTATTACATTGAGTAACATCATGTTACTCAACATGACAGGTTTTTAGATTTCGACCTGATTGAATTGGTTTGGAGGAGCAGGTAAAAGGGCTTTGGCTTCTGGATTCTATACACCGGACTGCTATGACAACTTAATTTCCCTTCAGGGATGAATAAAGATCTATCTATCTGTCTATCTGTCTATCTGTCTATCTGTCTATCTGTCTATCTATCTATCTATCTATCTGTCTATCTGTCTGTCTGTCTGTCTAGCTATCTAGCTATCTAGCTATCTAGCTATCTAGCTGTCTGTCTGTCGGTCTGTCTGTCTGTCTGTCTAGCTATCTAGCTATCTAGCTGTCTGTCTGTCTGTCTGCCTGTCTGTCTAGCTATCTAGCTATCTAGCTGTCTGTCTGTCTGTCTGTCACATATAATGCATAGACAGCTGTGACATCGGTGTACTGATAAAGGATATATACTAACTTATCATGCGTTAATGGTGCAAGAAGAGAGGTTTTCATGTTCGGCGGCACATTTCAGCTGTCTGACATGCGTTGTATGTGCAGCAGATCAGAGGGGTAATGATTATCGTTATAGAAACAAGGACACGGTTGTGGTTGCTGGTGCAGATAATCTGGTTACGGGCTTTGATGCACCCTGTTTCACGCATATATTTACATCTAGAATGTAAGTTTAAGTCTTTACTTAAATCTCAGAATTAGAGATTGCATCCAGGTATTTCTTACTGAACGGCTGTGTCTGGTTTTAGCTGACTCCTCAGATGAGAACAATACCATTCAAATAGTCTGTTTTTTTTTCTTAAACCAAGAAATGAAAGCAACAGCAACCTTGCTATTTATCAAATGCTTTCTTTTTTCCACAATCACCGCTGATGGCTTAATGCACCTTTCAGCATCATCATTTAGGTCTGTATTGTTCAGCCATTCTTTCACAGCACACTCTCCCCAGGTTCCTCTCCTGAAATAAAAATACCACATCTCACAAACGTGGTCACACATAATGGATCGGCGCAATCATGAAAAAAGTAGTTAAACCATAAAAACCCCCGTAATGTTTCGGACGTACATTTTGCAACAATCTTTTATGCTGTGTACTTGGCAAAAATGGAGCCACTTCTTTTAATGATTTGCCTTTGTATCTGTCGGGGGTTATTATAGACAAAAAGACGTGTGGGTTTCGAGCCGCCTCAGTGCCGACACATCACTGCACACGATTGGCCAAATCTAGAAAGTCACAACAACGTCACAGCCGTCACACATGCGTATGAACAAGGTCATTTGAGTGACGGATGTCAGGTAAATGTTTCATAAATACATATATAAACACAATAGGGGGTTTGACATTATTGCACAGCCATAGTGATTTTGTTGTACGTCAATTTGCAGCCAGGAAATGATGCTTGTATTGGGGCTATTTTTGGCCGTCTACAGAGGCGAATGAGCTGTCTGCCAAAGTGATTGGAAAAAGTTGTCGTTTCATCCCGGCTGAAATTAAGCCAAATCCGGCAGATGACGCGACACTAATTTCATGCCCCGCGTTGACAAAATTATAGGCTCGGGTCCCGTTCCCGCTCAGCATGTGCATACTGATGACAAACACCTCATGCAGACTGAAGGAAATAAAAACGACTTTTTTTTTGTTGTTCCGGAGGATTGGATCGCTGTCTCTCTTTTTTTGTGTGTGTGACTCTATATGCTCAATGAAACAGCTGCTGCTTTTTTCCCCCCACCCCTTTGTCTCCCTGACTCTAGTTGAGTTTGACAGAAATGCACAAACCGACAGATGTTCTTTCATGTCAAAGTATTTGCCATGAGGTAATTAGAGGTTGTTTAGCGTTTGGAGCGCTGAGATGCGAGTGATGTTACATCCGTCCTCATTTGGTGGCGGTTGTGATACACATATTTTAATTTTGGCGACACATGCAGCGGAGCGAGTCCCGTGACAGCTGGTGCCCATGCTTATACACTGTCTTTATGGGACCCTGAGCCTCTGACTGAGCAGTCGTGCATGACACAGCCCATAATATGCTGTGTTTGGGTGAAACGTAAAGTTCTGAGGAGCGTTTAGCATTTCTGTGGGAATGAGATACTCTCCGTCGAGTCTTAGAATATGACCTAATTTTAAGTGTGCCATTACGCTTTTACTTTCCTGCCACACACTGAGAGCGCACACATATCTTTTAGTTGTAAAATATGTTTTTTTTTTGTTGTTTTTTTTTTAAAATTCTCTTCCTCATTCTCTTCGTCATGTCAGGCTATATTCCAGACTGCAATGACGCACCGCAGGGGCTCCGTGGTCCTGACTGCACACGACTTTATTTGGATAGAAAGGGTGTACTTTCATTTTATTTTTACCATGGATCGCGCTCTATATGTCATCGTTCCTGACAACGACTGGAGAAACGGTTACACAGATAACAAGGAGCAGTCGGAACAAAAAAAAATGAAAATAGTAGAAAGAAAATTTTCGAAACTATTTCCTGCTTCCATGATAACTTAAACTGCTGCCTTCATTTCCATACGCACACGGTATCTTTTAATTGCATTTGTATGCGTGAGTGGTAATTGAGTGGAGTGGATGATTAAATACCATGGAAGTGCTGTGATCTGTGAACTTTTTATGCTGCAGGGTCACGTTTATATAATATGGTCACAGATCTAAATGTATTTGTACCTTTTATAGCTTTTATGTCAACTGGTTTCATATAGTATGAGATGACATTTATTTCAGACTTAGGGTCCAACTTAACCTCAAGCTCTATCCATCATCTCTTTCATCTGTTGTTAGCAGCTCTTTTTAAAAGTCATGGCCGTGCACCGACTTCAGTGTGATATTTGAGAGAATACCGGCGGCAATTCAAAGGTGTTAATAGAAGCTGTCTTCCACAAGAAGATTGGTATTTATCCAGAAACCAGAGTCACGGTGTCCTCCGCTGGTAATAAACGGTCTATTTAAAAGGATGGTGTCAAGTAAATCTGTGTCATCAACACAAAAATGTATAATGTAACACAACATCAGTGAGTTGCTTCGGTTTCAGGTCGTAGTCAAGAGTTCTAACTGCTTGTTTTTAGCTTTGTGAGTTAAGGTCAGGTCTTCAGCCTAAAACTCAACAAGCCAAACCAACTTTTTCTTTTTTTTCATACTTAACCTGGAGCCCCATCAGAAACAGGCCTCCACACATCTGTTGCCATCACCCGCTGATGCCAGCATCGCTGATATTTTGGATAGAAGTGAGCCCTCTGTGTGGTCTCTATGGGATTAGTGCACTGTGAAGCGCCGATCAGAGATCCTCTCTGACCAGAGATGACCCTGATTCATCTCCGATTATTTTTAAAAAGCAGTGCACATACAGCACGCACAGTGGAACTCTGGGTACGGCGCTCGCTTATCCAGGTCTGACAGAACCTGACATCTTCACGACGGATGAGGACGACAAATTTTACCATGTGACTTATTGGTTGAGAGAGGAAGTTCCCAGAGATGAAAAAAGTATTTCCTGAAGTTCAACCGGCTTCATGAGGAGGCTCCTTCATAATGTTATCAGCCGTGTAATTCACAACTCGAGTAGCTCCCCACTCAAGTTACTGAAGCAGCTCTATTTGTAAAAAAGCAGTGTTTTAGATTAATGGACCGGCGACAAGGGGGTGTTGTCTTTCGACTTTTAAATTAAATTCTCCGACGATCCATTTTTCAGATGGAGTTAAGCCCAAGTCAGACAGATAATTATAGGTCCGTGTGATCGCGACACACGCATGCATCAAACCCCTGACTGTTGCGAGGAAGACGCGCAGACATTAATAGCGGCATAAAAATGCAGGAGTGGTTGTTATAATTATAACGCGAGCGCTTCCGTCGCTCCTCCATCTGGGCTCCTTCTCGAGCACCTAAAAGTCGGAATGACCCCGCAGAATGGACAATTCTGCTTTGCGAAATGAGGAAAAATACAAAATGTTATGAGCAGTGATTAAAAAATCCCATTAAAATACCACCGGCCTCTTGGGTTTTACAGCTGGTAGCATGTCAAGTGCTTATTAGTCTCTCTGCAGCAGTTACATCGACCAGCTTGAATCTAAACTCACCTTTATGGAGAACGTACAGTGTTCTTTGGATAAACCATCAGCTCACGAATGTTAATTTGAAACTTCTTGTGGGTTGAATGAAAGTTATTATCAAATAAAAAAAAATATATATATATCAACATTTAAAGAACCTGCATAACCACAAGCTCTGTGTTTCATGAATACGCAACATGCTACGTTGAGATGGAAACGAGATGTTGAGATGTTTGTGTGTAAATATTGACTGCAGGGTCATAGGCCATGGATTAGGTTCAGTATGTTGAGCTGTATTTAATAAACACGTTTGACATTAGCATTTCCAAATTTCATGCATTATTTTTGGTTGTTTGTTGCTATGAATCCCAAATTCTAGTGCTGGTTAAGTCAGATTGTCTCAGTATTTGTCGTTGTAGTTGCAGCTTCAAATAGCAGTTTTATAGTGGCCTTTAACTTTCTCCAAGTCTTTTTCAGTAAGGTGCATTTTTGTTGAAATTTCAAACTTGGCCACTTTCCTCCCCTTGGAGGTCTTCTTTTTTCTTTTTTCATGAAATAACCGGCAGTTATTTCATGAATCCACTAATTTGGCCACTCGGGAGTCACGCAGTCATTCATCTTAACAGGCTACAGGAGAGTTGTCCAACAGGGCTACGATGGCAAAATTTAATTACCCATTGATGAACAGATGTAGAATATGAATGGAGAGTCGCTTTCAGATCCAAGATAATATTCCCAAATTCTTTGCAGGCTTTATAAAGATTTATTACAAAGTTGTGTAAATATTTAAGCTTCTGTTGTTTCATGAAATATTATAAAACCCTCACCCACAGACAGATACTGTGTGAAGAAAGTCTACTCCTTAGTTTATGATGTCCAAATCCTTTTTTTTTTGCTTTCTTGAGCAACAAATTATTTTCAGTCGGTTCGACAGCGTTGCCATTGGTTAAATGGAGACTGCTCTGCCTTCACAGGTACAGTTTTGGTGGAAAACATGCAGATAAATGGTCGAGCCCAGAACCCGGGCAGAACCATCTCGCTGACGCTGCTGGATAACTACGACTACTGGGTGATACTAGCACCAGCTCAACAGAGGCTGTACCTCAACAGCACCGGACGCGTTCTGGACAGAGATGTGAGTACTCGACACTGATGCTGCTTTGCATCGTGATTTCCATCAATTGAATCAGCTTATTCATTTCCAGGTTAAATAGTGACGTAAAGACTCATAAGGATGCTAAGATAATATTATGCCTGTCACCCAAATTGTGGGTCTTTGGTAACAAAAACTTTGTCCTGTTTTGAAAAATATATATATTATATATATATATATACAGATAATTATATGTTATCTGCAGCTTCGTGGCTGGAAGTCGTTTTGAAAATGTATATTCACATATACATTTGCAGATGCTTTGATTCCGAGCCCATTAGACTCTGAAATAAATGTGAACAGTGTGACTTTTTCCACTGCTTTGGCTGCACAAATTGAAAGATGTTATGCAGCCACGGTTTGTGATGATTTGTTTTGTTATGATTTGATGCTTAATATAGTAATGTAATATACAGTATGTCGTGGTGTGGATGTAGTATGTTGGACTGAGCTCCCGACGGTGAATCGTACAGTATGATGTGCGTGATGTGGGATGCAGTGTTCTGGAGTGTTGTGGATAAGGAGCTGCTCTTGAAGTGTGCAGTTGCATTAAATAGAGTTAAAAGAATGAGCTGAGTGTGAAGCTACTAATGGGAATTATCTCAGAAACACAGCCAATTAACAGGAGGAATGTCAACAGTGGCGAGCCAGACCTTTGCATGTGTGGAGGAGATTGGGGGGGGGGGGGGGGGGGGGGGGGGGGGGGGGGGGGGGACATGCCGGCAGGGCAACATGGCTTCATGCTTGTTTCTACTCTCTGATGATGCCTGACAAGTAGTGGTGGCAATAAGACCAACCACTGCAGTCCAATAAGCATTCCAGCAGAACACTGTGCGAGGCTTGCGGCGCTGTGATCAAACATTTCAATAATTCATGATATGTACTACTCCAAAACAAATCAGGCTGCACAGGCCACTTTAAAAATAAGAAAATAACTATGGCATTGATTTGTTCACCGCCGTAATATGCAGGCGTCATAATTAGCAAGAGGACTAATTAGTCGTTTTGGTTTTTGAAACGAGTTCATTCTTAAAAACATGGGCATGTATTGAATTGTACTTCAGTCTTTCTCTTTTTTTTTTGTTCCTCCCAGCCTCCCAACTCTATCACCACCATTGTGGTTCAGGTCCAGTGCACCAATGAGCTTGTTGGTACTGTCATTTTCCACGAGGTGCGGATAGTGGTCAGGGACAGGACAGGATGTTGCAGTGGGTGTTAAGTGTTCTGGAGTGTTGTGGATAAGGAGCTGCTCTTGAAGTGTGCAGTTGCATTAAATAGAGTTAAAAGAATGAGCTGGGTGTGAAGCTACTAATGGGAATTATCTCAGAAACACAGTCAATTAACAGGAGGAATGTCAACAGTGGCGAGCCAGACCTTTGCATGTGTGGAGGGGGGGGGGGACATGCCGGCAGGGCAGCATGGCTTCATGCTTGTTTCTACTCTCTGATGATGCCTGACAAGTAGTGGTGGCAATAAGACCAACCACTGCAGTCCAGTAAGCATTCCAGCAGAACACTGTGCGAGGCTTGCGGCGCTGTGATCAGACATTTCAATAATTCATGATATCTACTACTCCAAAACAAATCAGGCTGCACAGGCCACTGTAAAAATAAGAAAATAACTATGGCAGTGATTTGTTCACTGCCGTAATATGCAGGCGTCATAATTAGCAAGAGGACTAATTAGTCGTTTTGGTTTTTGAAACGAGTTCATTCTTAAAAACATGGGCATGTATTGAATTGTACACATGAGATTAGGAAATATACAACTTTCACTGCAATACTTCAGTCTTTCTCTTTTTTTTTTGTTCCTCCCAGCCTCCCAACTCTATCACCACCATTGTGGTTCAGGTGCAGTGCACCAATGAGCTTGTTGGTACTGTCATTTTCCACGAGGTGCGGATAGTGGTCAGGGACAGGAACGACAACACCCCGCGCTTTCAGCAGCCGCGATACTACGTGGCGATAAATGAGGTAAGGTTTGTGTTTCTGCAGAGATTCTTTCTTTTAAACTTAACAGTTCTTATGTTTTTTTTTTTTTTAAACAGAAGTGAATTTTACATGTACAAGTATACGGTCAAAACTATTTGTGCATTTTCCTCATGTTTTTTTCCATTTGACTCATAAAGTATGTATTCGGTGCATTCGGTGTTTGGAAATCGCAGCCAGCTCTCTGCATTTATTTATACGGGACAGGACAACATTGTTCCTCCAAAACAAACCTGCATCACCAACAGTGATCCAAGACAGTGCATCAAATTCTGTCTTGACTTTACAGTCTTGTGGTTACAGATTAGAAAACGATTCCCTGCTTAGTTCTGGACAACGGCGACTTTCACAGTGTCATTATAGCCACATGCAGCTGCCCCAACTGAATAGTGAGTCATTTTACATTGCTGTCACTGCCTGGTCCTGTGGACTTTGCTAAGGCAGTGGACATGTGCCTTCAGACTGCTACTGTCTGCAACATTTTCCCATTTTGACCCCCCCCCCCCCCCTTTTTATATACCCCCCCCCCCCCTTTTTTTATATATACTAATGGTTTGGTAAGAGGTGTCTTCATTGGCTTTCTGCTGTAAGTAGATGATGTACTCACAGGGGGGTGGTTTGAGCCACTGACATTTTTCCACTCTCCCATTTTCCACCAGCTCACACCAGTTGGAACGACCATTTTCACTGGCTTTGCGGGAAATAACGGCGCTACGGACATCGACGATGGGCCAAACGGACATATAGAATACAGCATCCTTTACAACCCCAATGACCCGGTATATGGACAAGTCACGCCATGATAAACACCCTCTACACCATTGTAAATTTCCTCAACAATCATAACTCATTGCTGACAGCCACCGTTTTTTTCTGTCTTATCGTGTCACCGCCTTCTGTTTCAGGTCTCCAACAGGACAGTGAGTGTGGCCAACACCCTCTCAGGACACATTACTTTGGCAGAGAGGTTAAACTATGAAGAGAGGACCCGCTACCTGGTTTTGGTCCAAGCCAATGTACGTGAGCCTTGTGTGTTCATTGCTTGTCCACTGTTGTGTTCATACGTTTAGGTTCGTTTGCAGAATTGGACACTGAAACCGGACTGATGAAACACCTTTTGGTCATGAGAGGGATGTTTGCTTCTTTTGACCGATTCTAAAGAAATAATTTGAACTCTTTTGAATTCATTCTGTAACCAAACCACTTAAATTAGTTGTTTAATTTGCATTTACCAATTTAATACCAATTATCGGCTCAGGATCGGCGAATATTAGACTGAAAAGACTTTTTTTTTCATTTAAATAGATTGGAAATTATTTGCGATATAAAACAGTCGTCTGAGATGCTTTGCGAACCCAGGTTGATTTAATTGTGGCTTTTACCTTAGGGACAACATTTTCCATTAGAGTTAAGCAGCAACATGACAGAAAATATTGTAAAACAAGTCATTCTAATGACGCCATTAAAGCAGTATGAATTACAACGAAGGAATTTATATGCTGATTCTCTCATCTTTAGCCATAACAATTAGGCGGCAAGTATCTATTGACCAAGTGTCACTGCAAAGCACTCGTCATTTAGACCAGATGGGAGTCGTGCGTATGTACAACGCTGCACGTTTCCAGGTCTTATTGTGTGAAGACTCAAAATACAAACAAAAACATACAATTATCATAATATTAGAATCTAGTTTCAATTAGCGATTCACATACCTGAACGATAAGTGGTCAAATATTACGCCACGAAATTGTAAAATGTCACAGTGAAAGCACAGCAGCGCAGATAATTATTGAGCAGTCAACTCATCCTCATCCTCCGCTTCTTTCCATTTTCTGCTTGAGGGAGCAAAAGACTCCGCTCTTTAGCTTTGTAAAGAGGTTCTCCAGAGAGATTTCATTTTCTTTTGGAGGAGGACATCAGAGTGGAGGAAAAAAAGAAAGGCGACATGATATTTACCAGGACTCTGCGCTGCTTGTGTCAAGAGTTCAATTACACTGACAACGCAAATCTGTGGAGTCCTGTGCTGCTCAGTCCTCAGGGTCCCAGCAGTAAGCAACAGTTCTGCAGCTTTTTTTTTTATAAAAGCTAAAAAAAAAAAAAGATCTTCTTTAGCTGGCCTCGTATTAATGCACTGATGATCAAAGGGACCACTGGAACATATGCTAAGGAGCAGCCTTCATGCTTCTAACATCTTGTATTGATTTCCACGGGAGTGGTGTTTAGCACAAAGCAACCAATCGTTTTGGGTGTTTGAAGGTTGGCTGGTTATCACTGTTGCCGTGGTGAAAGTTTAGGTTAATTGGCAGCTCGGAGTTGCTCATAGGTGTGAATGTGAGTGTGAATGGCTGTTTGTCTCTATACGTCAGCCCTGAGGCAATCTGTCCAAGGTGTCTCTCACCTAATGTCAGCCATTGATCAGGACCCCCCCGCCCCAACATACACACACACACACACACGTACACATAAAGGATAAGCGGTATAGGAAATCAATGACGGTGTGAAAGTTGAAATTAAAACCATATGATTATCTACCAGGATCGCGCCCCGTATCCTCCCAACCGACGCACCGCCACCACAACTCTGACCGTGGACGTTCTGGATGGAGATGACCTGGGCCCCATGTTCCTCCCTTGTGTTCTGGTGAACAGTACCCACGACTGCAACCCCCTCACCTACCACACTGCTATCCCTGAATTCACTGAACCGGTAAGGACCGGGTCGAAAGGCGAACGTAAACACACGGCCGTTTGAGCAGATTTCCCTCTTTTAGTAGTGTGCTCATGTTCCTCCTGCTGGACGCGGATGTGTTTGGTGCACATTTGTTTTTCAGAACAGTGGTTTTTGGCGGGTCCAGGAATAATTTCTGGGCGGCTGGACGGGGCAATTAGAGCTGAGGGCTGACTTGACCTGAGATTGCACCACTGGAATGAATATAAGCAAAAGGAAGAACAAAAGAGTGAGGGAGATTACATTCACAGTTCATCTCTTTTCTTTAAACATCCAGACAATTTCTGTTGAATTATTGATTTGGACTCGACCAGACTAGTAAACAACACAATCTGGAGTCAGTATCCATTTACCAGCTTTTCCACAGCTACAGATCATTTCACTCAGTCTCTGTCAGCAGATAAGTGGATGTGGACTGGTTTACTTGTTTGCTTGTTTTGGTGCTTACAGTAATATAGCATGGTCCTGGACAGCAATCTAGACTAGAGGAGGCTATTGGATTAAACTGCATTGAATTAGACTGAGCTGGAGTAGTGGGGAAGGAATATATTTTGGATTGGAGTCAGTTCAGTGTCCTTTGATTGGAAGTGTCCCAGCTTTGAATCGCTCTTTACAAATCTATTTATTTTTTTGTTTTTTTTGTTGCCAGCTTCTAGTTTCATTACTGCCACCAACTGAAGCATGATAACATTTTTGGATACACTGCACACGGAAAAAAAAAAAAACATGTAACAAATATGGCTTTGGTGTACCGGGGTGTTTAGAACATGGAAGTGGAACTGAATTAAATTGCACCCACTCGTAAATTACACAAACTCCTGCTATAAAGACACAATGGAAGCAAATCAAAAGTTGTAAACAGAGTCAGACGTCTGACAAAGGAGAACATATACAGTGCATGTACTGCATGTCGATGTGCTTCTGTAGCCTATGTCTATGGGGAGTCACAGCTGTTTTTATTCAGCGTTTGCCTGTGTGATTTATAATTTATGATAAAAGGTTTGCAGACTTATAAATATGCAGCGCCCGGGTGCCGCAGCTACACAAATCAAAGCTGCTTTATTAGCGTGAAGAAATATTGGCTTTCCTAGACGTTACAGTGTTGTTGCATTTAGCCTTTACTGTATCTATGCACATATGCATTGATAGATTGTGCCCTTATTATATTATCTGTGTCTGATAAAACATTTATGTTTCCTTAAACAGTGTACATTTTAATTTCAGTTTTTAGAATCAGTGTACAATTTTCGCTCAGCTTTTGCTTTTTTCCCATTTTTACATATCTGCCCACTGGGGCATTTGTCTTCTCCTAATTGACGAGTGTATTGTAATTAATCACAATGGCTAGACGGGCGTTATTGAGTTGATCTGTATTTATTTTTTTACTCAGTGGGAATATGATGTGGGCTCTGGAGTCCCTGGATAATGACTGCTGGAGGAGGGAATTATGGCTAATCATCATTGTGCAGTGCCAGAGGGATTTGATTTAGCGCACCTCCAGACATTGTAAAAGCGAGAGGGCTGGTAGGGGGGGAGGGGTGTAAGGATTACTCCAGAGCTGAGGGATATAAATATACCCCCTCAGGGAGGGATTCTTCCTACCAGAGAGCTTTTAGCCATGTGTGCAACACGGTCCTCTTAGCACGCTCACACATACTCTAGTAGCCATATGGAGGCCTATCACATGAGGAGAGGTGTCCTGAAATCTGATGTGCTCGACATATCCCCACTTAACCATATGTTGGTGCAAACGTGGAGGAGACATGGAGCTGGGTTAATTAGTGCTGATGATGTCTGAGTGTGCACGGACGGGAATACGAGCCCACAGCAACACGTTGTCCGTGATGTGCGGCTCCAGTTGAAAGCATGTTGATGAGAAATAAGTCTTAATTAATAAAAGTCTTCATATTAATTCGATGCCTTGACGGTTGTCCAGTGTGCAGTGGATCAAACAGCTGGAGCGATGGACCAAATCAGCTGATTTAGTGGATGTCGGAAATGTGTTTCTTGCCTTTATTTTTCCTGAAACTGGGGAAAAAAATGTCTCATGAAGCAGGAATACATGATTAAAGTTTTCTTACATTTGGAGATGGTCCAGCAAGGCACCACATGATGACGTGATCGAGCCAAGGCTACATTATTATGGTTTTAGAAAGTGTATTTGAGGCGGACAGTGACACAACCAATCACCGCAGCTCCTCTCATCCCTTTTAATGGTGAAAAAATAGTGAATGGGCCAGTAGGAGAGTCATGGAGCAGAGTCAGAGCAAGAGAATTCCAGGTTTATTTGGAGGAGCCCAGTTGCAACAAATGAACAACACAGGCTCAGATGAAATATTATCGGGGGGGAGGTAGGGGGGGCATTTGAATCTGCTTCCTTCCTGCCTTGTTGACAATATTTCTCACTTTGTTTCAGAACAAACTGAACCCACTGAATACGACCCCTCCGATCCGGGCCGTCGACATGGACAGAAACATACAGCCCCCGTCAGACAGACCTGGCATTCTTTACTTCATCCTGGTTGGTAGGTCCATCACACCCCCTCCATGGAAGTCCTGGATTTGACGTCTGATTCTCTCTGGTATCGTAAAAGTCCCTGAATCTGTGAATGTTCTCGTCTCGTCGGCTGCAGGTCAACCGGTCACGTACCCACAGTACTTCTCCTTGAACAGAACAACTGCAGAGCTGCGTGTTCTCCAGCCCATTAGCAGGGACTTGTATCAAAGGTTCACGCTCGTCATCAAGGTAAATGACAACGGGAATTCATTTTTGATTGACTTCTATGGATCTGTGCTAGTTTGTGTTCATTAAACGTCAAACGATATCACATACAGGAAGATACTGTGTGACTTGATCTGAACCCAGGCTCACTTCAGAGACTCATTCGTTGCAGTGTAATTTCAGGTCGTGCGTCGTCTTACAGTAAGAATTGCAGCAAACTAAAATTACAGTCATCTGTCAGTGCTGGATAATAGGGCAAGTTAATCCTGTAAGGCTGATGGTGTTAAAAAAAAAAAACATGCATAGTTTGTATCTCCTGAGCGTGCTGGAGATGGATAATCAGAGTTCAACCCACTGTGGAATAACGATTGTTCCCCCGCCTCTGCATTTGCAAACAAGGCAGTTTAATTAAAAATATCACTGCTGTTCCTCATATTTTTCATGCATTAGTGTCACATCGAGTTCAACTCATATCTCAAAAAAAATTAGTATAATAATAAGTATGCACCCTTACCTGCTCCGCCCAGATAACCTCAGTCCTGAAGATCATTAACCTTATCTGTGACTGCGCTGGAGATGGGGGTGAAAAGATATTATGATTTATGGACGTACCAGCAGGATGGGTGCTGCGCTCTCATGAATCCTAATTTAGAGCCTGGCGTTGCCCCACTTCTGCTGGTGGAGAGCATCAATGCTGAGGAACTTTCCAACCACCCGTCACTAAACTCTCGACACCTCTCAGCACCGTGTAACCTGGTGTTTACCAGCATGGCTCCGGAGCACAGAGATAAGAGGAAGAGGCTGATTTCCACCAGAGGAAGGAGGATTGATTATACGAGAGCCATTTTTTGGCAGTGGATTGTGCATAGCTAGAGGAAGGGAGACAGTTCAAAGGGGTGGGGGTGATGGAGGGGGGGGTAGATAGATAGATAGTTGTGTATGGAGGATGGTAGGGAACCTTATCTAGCTGAGTCATAGAGGTGGAGGAAACATCGCTCTAGGACTCAAAGGAGGAGGAAAGTGAGTATTAGACGTTGGTATCTTGAGTTCTCTGATGCGGCACGGTATGTGGTCTGCATCGCCAATGGTGGAATGGGTCTTTAGCATATTTCTGAACACACACACACATCTGTTGCCCTTCAAAAGTCATCATCTGGTCCTAATGGAGTCGTATCAACCAGGACGACTTGGACGAGATGAAGACAAGTGAGACGGGCAGGTGGAGACGGAGAGGAAAGACGTGGGTAAATAGAAAAAAGGAGGCGCAGAGATGCAGTGTGACAACTAAAGGATGATGGAGTCACCGCGGGAGAATCAAGGCTGAGTGATAAACGGCGAGTTTTGGCGGCGGCGAATCTGCTGCAGGCCTGCGTGTTGTAGCAGCGGAGCAGAGGTCATTTAGCGCTGCCTCCCACAAATTGGTACGCCGCTAAAGAGCGGAATCACCCGGGAACCCTGTTAATGCCCCGTCTTCCTTCCTTTCCCTCTCTCCCTCTCAGACCCAAATGTTTGTGTGAACGTCATGGGGAAAAAAAATAATAATAAAAGAGAAAACATATGCGGCTTTTGTGTGTGGATGACAGCTGTTCTCCCTCAGCTGCTCGAGTGAGCGGATTGCATCTGTGGGTCAGCGCGGTGTGGGTGTTCTTAACTATCAGACGGATATGGGAGGAAATCGGTAGAGGATGTTTGGCAAAGATAGACCGGCATAACAGCGATGGCGCTGACAACAAAAAAACAGGTGTAAAACCTGGACCGGGGGGGAAACAGCTGGATGTGTGGAGAGCTTGTAGCAGACGTCTCCACAAACATGACAACAAACAAGACACTGCAGTTTTTCCTCATCCCCTTGCACACTTCACTATTCAGCAGTACCAGTACATTTGTCCATTAGAGTCAGCGTTTTGCAACACAGGAGAAGCGACATCAAGCTAATTTGCAGAATCAGTTCCAGGTCATGGCTTGAGCCGGCGTCACCTGACTCCCACACCTTATCTGTATTAACAAAGCTGAAATGTTTCTGAAGCCTCCGTGTGTGGGAGGCAGCTGTGACATATGCACTCACGAGAAGAAATGCTGCAGTGAATGTCGGACCAGACCACATCCATCTGGTAGATAGTCTCAACCCCCCGGGAGTAAGACCCTGACTTGTGTTAAATGATGCTTTAGGGTTTGAAAAGCCGTAACGACCCACATTTGGGTTGGTGGTTTTGCACTGTGTTACCTGAGGAATCTTGTCGCCCACCAACTGTGCTGGGAAAATAACTGGGGAGCGCATATTTATATTGTGTATTGGGTTTGTGTTACCGCAGTCTGTGGTGCAAATACACAGTAATTCTGGATGCAGGTGGGTCAATATTTCATTCATGCTTTTTTTTGGGAGGGGGGGTGACAAGCTATAAAGATTTACGCAGATTTACTTATACAGATGAATGTTTAAGCTGCGTGGTAACATTGTCTGTAGAAATACTTTATAGACTATAGTATAGTATATAGTCTATTGGGTTAATGTAGTAAGACGGAAAATATTGCTTTTTCCTAAAACCTGACAACTTCTTTATTCGCTGTTCCTTACTTATTCTCACTTTTACTTTGTAAAAGGTTTCACTTTGTCTCGAGCCTAAATGTGAGCTGACGTTTAAATGAGTTTGCGTTCCGAGGCTGAATGATGCATATCTGTTTTTGGAGACGCTGAAGAGATAAAGAGCCACTGGACAGAGGGAACACAGCGGATTTTGCACAATAAGTAGTAGAGAAGTGGAAAGCAAGTGCTGAGACTCCTTTACTAGTTAGTGGTAATTTTGTCGTTGACTCATCTTGTAATAATTCCACTGAGCCTCTCTTAATCACTGGTCAACCATCTGATTTAGCGCTGCCTCCCACAAATTGGGACGCCGCTAAAGAGCGGAATCACCCGGGAACCCTGTTAATGCCCCGTCTTCCTTCCTTTCTCTCTCTCCCTCTCAGACCCAAATGTTTGTGTGAACGTCATGGGGGAAAAAAAAAATAATAAAAGAGAAAACATATGCGGCTTTTGTGTGTGGATGACAGCTCTTCTCCCTCAGCTGCTCGAGTGAGCGGATTGCATCTGTGGGTCAGCGCGGTGTGGGTGTTCTTAACTATCAGACGGATATGGGAGGAAATCGGTAGAAGATGCTTGGCAAAGCTAGACCGGCATAACAGCGATGGCGCTGACAACAAAAAAACAGGTGTAAAACCTGGACCGGGGGGGAAACAGCTGGATGTCTGGAGAGCGTGCAGCAGACGTCTCCACAAACATGACAACAAACAAGACACTGCAGTTTTTCCTCATCCCCTTGCACACTTCACTATTCAGCAGTACAAGTACATTTGTCCATTAGAGTCAGCGTTTTGCAACACAGGAGAAGCGACATCAAGCTAATTTGCAGAATCAGTTCCAGGTCATGGCTTGAGCCGGTGTCACCTGACTCCCACACCTTATCTGTATTAACAAAGCTGAAATGTTTCTGAAGCCTCCGTGTGTGGGAGGCAGCTGTGACATATGCACTCACGAGAAGAAATGCTGCAGTGAATGTCGGACCAGACCACATCCATCTGGTAGATAGTCTCAACGGGCCCCCGGGAGTAAGACCCTGACTTGGGTTAAATGATGCTTTAGGGTTTGAAAAGCCGTAACGACCCACATTTGGGTTGGTGGTTTTGCACTGTGTTACCTGAGGAATCTTGTCGCCCACCAACTGTGCTGGGAAAATAACTGGGGAGCGCATATTTATATTGTGTATTGGGTTTGTGTTACCGCAGTCTGTGGTGCAAATACACAGTAATTCTGGATGCAGGTGGGTCAATATTTCATTCATGCTTTTTTTTGGGAGGGGGGGTGACAAGCTATAAAGATTTACGCAGATTTACTTATACAGATGAATGTTTAAGCTGCGTGGTAACATTGTCTGTAGAAATACTTTATAGACTATAGTATAGTATATAGTCTATTGGGTTAATGTAGTAAGACGGAAAATATTGCTTTTTCCTAAAACCTGACAACTTCTTTATTCGCTGTTTCTTACTTATTCTCACTTTTACTTTGTAAAAGGTTTCACTTTGTCTCGAGCCTAAATGTGAGCTGACATTTAAATGAGTTTGTGTTCCGAGGCTGAATGATGCATATCTGTTTTTGGAGACGCTGAAGAGATAAAGAGCCACTGGACAGAGGGAACACAGCGGATTTTGCACAATAAGTAGTAGAGAAGTGGAAAGCAAGTGCTGAGACTCCTTTACTAGTTAGTGGTAATTTTGTCGTTGACTCATCTTGTAATAATTCCACTGAGCCTCTCTTAATCACTGGTCAACCATCTGATGAAGTAGCAAGAGCCCCCCCATACAAATACTAGGTACAAGGTACTGAGGCTTAATCCTAATTGAACCCCTGATTGAATTAAGTCAGTGTATCTTTTCTTGTAATTGAAATGATACAACTCCTTATTAGTATTTCTTAGTTGCATGTAGTCAATGTAGGGTGACTGACTATGACCTTTGCCCTTATTTCAGGCTGAACAGGACAATGGTCACCCCCTTCCAGCCTATGCGAACCTCGTTATCGAAATTCTGGACGAGAACAACCAGGCGCCATATTTCCAGTTTGCCACCTATCAGGGCTACGTGAGCGAGTCCTCCCCCGTGGGTACGACTATATCAGGCAGCGCTAACCTCTCTACTCCCCTGGGAATCATCGCTCTGGATAATGACATCGAGGAGGTAGAGTCGCTCACTGCGGCCTATACTTTACACATGTCCCCCCAAAGCATGTTTACATACAAAGACAAATGGTGCATTGATTTTAGTCTGTTGACATTTTTCCATGTGTTTTTGTTCATGTGTTTTTTTTTTCCCTACTGTATATTTTTCCTAAATGTAGCTGGCTCCTGGTGATACACCTGTAGGTAAAAGGGCTAATGCGGAAGCAGTAACACACACACACACACACACACACACACACCACAGTATACTGGAGGGATGTCCAGATCAAGTTTCTTTTGCTCCTGATCTAATATTCTAAATATTGAGTATCAGCTGATGCTAGGTTTAATCCAATATTTACATTTCCCTGCACAGTACAGCTACTATGTGCACACTTATTAGCATCAAATGTATTTATATCAGCAGACGATACAAATTCAGGATTTAATGGCATAATTCCTCTACATTAGTTGTGCATGTTTAATTGGTTTTCAAAGAATATTTGGTTTAGTGTCCTGGTTAAGTGTTTTGCAGTATTTTTGGACAGAAAATAATTAGCGTGGAGGGTTTGAACAGGATTAGGACAAACTCTCTTTATTTCCAACTCCAGCAAATTGCTGAAGATTAAATGCAAGGGCTTTGTTTTGTTAGTTTAGGCTACCTTAAATGTACTGCCCCCCCCACTATGGCTTTACGCCAGTGTGGATGTCTGAATTTTGTTGTTTTGACCACGATGAAAGTGGTTGCAGTGCTTTGTTCATTTTTTTTTTAAAAAGGGCCTCGACAGCTTCCGCACCTGCTGCACAATGAATTACAATTCATTACAAACAAACAATCAAAGATAGGAGTTTTTATGGAGCTCATACCGATTCAAAAAAAAAGAAAAAAGGGTCTGCCAATTGACTCAGGACATCCCTACCGCTAATGTGTGCGTCACACTGTGAAAAGTCAAAAACACAAACTGAGAGCACTTACCACTGCTGGAGACTTCTTCACAAACAGATAGTTTTAATCAACTTTGTAATTGTGTTTTAGCGGAAGCAAAACTCTTTGTGAAACTCTCCGGTGGGTTCGCAACAGCAAAAATTACAAGTTTTCTATTGTACAAAAAAATTTGATCCAAGGAGAGTAATATATAGTCTCCAGTAATGATGAGTGTTAACGTGATTGAATCTAGCTGATGCATTGACTTAAAGGGTGTGTGTGTGTGATTTGCTGTGCAGTGTTCTTATATACAGATGAATGAATACTGACTCTATTCTTTCTGAAGAATTTATTTCACGAATAGATTCTCTTGTGTGTAGTTGGATTGTGGCGGGGTTACACACTTGTTTGCGACAATTAACAAACTGTGCGGTTGTTCGTGTGTGTTCGGCGCACTGTGGAGGATTCAAATTCAATACGCAAACTGCGCCCATGGCGTTGTGTTTAGGTGGATGACACACAAACACAGCCAAAACAAATGGCCACCGCCTTCAGTTCATCTTTGAAAATGTCTGTTTACTCAGTGACTGGAGAAGATTAACAAATCAAAGTGGAGTGGAAACAGAGATAACAGAATCAATAAGCCACCCAGTCGTGATGTTTACCAAAACCCTCTTAAGAGACCTCATTGACGGACGTGAATCGAAGCCAACTCGCCGCAGCGGACCGCAGTGAACTCTGGGTTTATTTCTCAACTGTGTGAGACAGTGATGATACTTGGCTCTTTAACACAACAAACACACAAACAAAAAAACGCTTTCAGGCTTGTTTAAAATGTGGGTGCTGTGAAAAAAGCCCCCCCCCCCCCCCCAAACCCCAAAAAAAAGGAACAAAGGCAATAATGGTTCAATGATGGTCTGGCAGAAGACATTTCCTCTCTTCTCAGCCTTATTGGCACACTCCTTTAAAAAAAAAAAAAAACAAAGAAATAAAATACATTGCCTTCTACCTCCATCTACCTCCATCTTCAGCCGCTTCTTCACTGTTTTCTGAAAACAGAAGCGAGACATGCCAGCAGATTACCTTTCCAACCTCTTGGCAGATCTAAATGCACAGTTTGATAGGTTTTCTCAGCGACCCCAGCCCCCCACCTCCCCACCCCATCTGTCGTCATGGTAACATGTTTCTTATTGTCTATATCTTTCTGTTGGAAGACCAAAGACCCGATGCTGAAGATTACCCTGAATGACTACACCACCATCTTTAGCCTAACCCCATCAGGGCTAATCCGCTACCTGAGGCTCCTCAAACCTGTGGACCGGGAGCAGCAGATGACCTACACGTTAACGGTAGGCAGCACACCGGGTCTTGCCCTGTGACCTACATCTCCCGTTGTGTATATTATGAAAGCCCCACACCAAGAGGCAACTGCAGATCCAAAGCTGACCTGACACTTAGAGCAATATGACCTTTATCTGCCGTCAGTCAGAGGTCTGCTAACTCGCACTGAAACATTTACATCCATTCTACCCATATTTATTTCCACCTTAACGTTGTGATTGTGCGATTCTCCTTCTTCATATATTTTTTTATTAGCAATCATTATCTACTGTGTTGTGTCCTGTGCTGTTGTGTAGTGCTTCGTCTGTCATGTTCCTTTGCACACCATATTGAGAAATAATCCAAACACATGTAAACAAACATATAACGATTTCAATACAAGGGCTAGAATAATAGTGATACTTGTGGGTTACGATATTAACAGCAGCAGTTAATAAGAGTTAATAAGAGTAATAATGACAATGATAATTAGGATAATGAGTTATAATGATAATGATTGCTGTGGATTCGTGGCCGTTCCGGATGTTGAAGACCTGGAGTTAGAGATTTCTGTAGAGTGAGCGCAGGAGGAGAAATCAGGAAGGAACGGCACAAAACACAAGTGCTTGCGTGATATAAATCCATGGAAGTGCATCATCGGAGTTCCTCCAGCACTCCAGGTAGGAGATGGTTCAGTGCTCTCCTGATCCAGCCTGAGCTACTTCCAAATTCCATCACGATCCTGAGGCTTATTAATCTTTTTCATGTATGTGTGGTGTTTTGTGCGTTATTACTATTCATGTTTCGGCTTTATCGCTGTTACATTGAAGTCAACAGCCTTGCTTCGAGGAATGCCGGCACTCTGGGAAATACAGTTTGCCGTTTCCATCATGGGGCATTCCTTTGGATTAGTGGGCTTCAGCGAATCAACAGCGAGCTTTGTGGGAACGGTTCCCCGGAGACCACAGAGATGAATCTGCTTCTGATATAAAGCCGGGTTTGTTTGGGCTGGTAGAGGTGCTATGGACGTCAGCTTCAGCAGTTTATAAGAACTTGATTATGTTCTCGCAGCGTGTGCAGCGTTGACCCTTTTATTAATGCTGTGTATGCAATCTTTATCCAATGTAGTTTTCTTTCTGTGTCTTGGGACATGAGGAGCAGATACTGTACACTGGGCTCGAGGTCTGCTCTAGAAGTACGAAGAAATCCGTTGTGAATACGCTTAATAGCGAGAGCTGACAGTGTGCCGCTGCTTTTGTAGCGACTGTTTGGTACATTGCATTTTTGGATTTCCATGGCTCCCTCAGCTCTTTCAAATGGATGCTGCATTCACGATAAGACGTAAAAGAGAGACTCTTTTCTGTATCCTCGGCAGCACTGTCCCCTCTCTTCCACTCTGCAGCATCCACCCACCCCCCCACCCTTCACGTCACCGCTTTCATCGAAGATGTTATTTGCCTGGTGAATGTTTTAATGGTGGTGGTTGTTGTTGTTGTTGTTGAACTTGTCTCCCAGAGACTCGCTGTGCATCAAATGCTTTAAAGATGGCTTCTGAGACGCATGTATTTATAACGACTACAAAACCCTCCAGAAAAAACACACACACACACACATTTTCATAGAGATATTCTTAATGTTTTGTTGAGATGGAAAAAGTCTTGCTGGACAAATTTAACATTCATAACACTCATTAGTAAAAGTGACCAAATTTGCTAAATCTGCCATTGTCACCAAATTGTACAAACAACTAGATGAATACACGATTCAGTACAGTTGGTTAAAAGTCACGTTTTTTCCCCCAGTTGTAAAGCTCAAACTAATCTGCATGACTAAACACAATATACTCTTAAATGAGTATATAATCAGGCATTACATTACGTTAACATAATGTTTCCCAGATATCAGCATAGCGGCTTTTGAGCTTGTCTCTTTTGCTTTCGTGAGGATGATGTCACTTACAAAGATTGTTGTTGAAAGAACCTCGTGTCTTCCTGTAAACGCCAACATTAAAATCAATTTTACAATTAGTGTGCGTACAGCGACCAACAAGGAGAGAGAGGGAGTGCATACAGATCCAATTTAGATAAATTTCAGCCTTCAAAGATGGTTGTGTTAATATTTTTAATATGTCAGAGGTAGGATGATAATTACATACCTGCTTATATATATATATATATATATATACACACACACACACACACACACACACACACACACACACACACACACACACACATATACATATATATATATATATATATATATATATATATATATGGCCTCCATATATTCATGTGGAGATGTGTGAAAATTGGATGGATGGATCCAGTGTTTGACGGGAGAGGAAAATGTTATGGGTGCTGTTGTGTATGTTATTGTAGTTTTCTGTGCAACACCTTTACTGTGAAAGTGCAGTGTAACTGGAGTTTTCCATTTCAGTGCGGCGGGCCAGTGTTTAGGGGGCAAAGTAATTTCCCCTGGAGGACCATGTAGTTCTGTCTGCTGCCACAGTTGTTTAGATCCCCCCCCCCCCCCATTCACTCCATTTGTTGTTTTCCCAGGTCCGTCTCATTTCTTTGTTTCTCAGTGACAAATAGACATGCAGTTTGTTCAGTTTGAAAGCAGCCCTTTATTCAACACGTGTATCTTCCACCTTCCTTCTTTTCTATTTTTATTCTATTATGAAGGGAATCAAAAAACAAACCAGGGTTAAGTGTCGGGTGAACATGTTGAATTCTGAGATCTCTGATCAAGAAGAAAACAAGAAAAGGTTGAAGCTTGAATAAAAGAAAAAAACAGTTTTAAACTGTGATGTATACCTGCTTTATTCTCCTGTGCGTCTTCAGATGGTGGCATCAGACGGCGTTCAGCAGAGCAGCCCGGTAACCGTTAACATCCTGGTCCTTGACGCCAACGACAACACGCCCACGTTTGCCGAGGTCTCCTACATGGTTGAAGTCTTTACAAACATGCAGCCGGGGGAGACGGTCCTACAGGTAAAGCGCTCTTAGCTCTCATCTTATTCATCTGGCTCAGCTGATCTGTCCTCCCACTGCCGTGCTCTCCAAAAGAACATCAGACACTAAAAAGGTCAAGTTTAATCTTAAAAGCCAGTCATCTCACCCTCCCTGAAATGAGGCCAAGGGTCAAATAGCATCTGGTATGACCGCTTAACCGATTTTTTATAGGCCGTTTATGATGAGAGCCTCTGGCTCCCAGAGGACGCTGCTGCAGCTTATTTTGATGCTACAGCTTTTACATTATCATCAGGAGCATGGGAAAGAAGGTTGGATTAAAATTCCAAGGCCTAAAAGATACGAAGCCAAACTGCACCACGTGGGCTCATAATTACAAGCAGCAGGATGCCATAAATCACTGGCTTGAAATGGTGTCTGGTTTATTCATGTTCAGAAGAGACCATGATAGAATTTCTTTATCTTTATTATCATTATTATGCTTTTTTTCTCCACCTGGTACCCTGTCGGGTAGCTGTCTCCACAGCTTTATTTATTTATTGGTATCCGTGACATATGAAAAGGCAGCATGTGATCATGTGTCCGGTCTGAGCCTTATTGATCATTAAGGTCACATAGCTGCGATCGCCAACGCGAGGGAAATTGCAGCCAACATTGGAAGCCGGTCGGTGGAGCAGTGTCGGCGCAAATCGCAGCGCACTTTGAGTTAAATGCCAACCATTTGTTCCAACCCACACATGAAACAAAGGTCATGAGTCCAGTAAATAATCACAGGGCGCCAGAATGGGTTCATGGCTGGAAAGCTGACAATCAGTCATGACCCTCTGCTGTATGCATATTGTGTATTTATGGTATTTGTACATTGTGTGTCTCCGCCTGCTCTCAGTTAACAGCGGCAGATGCTGATGAGGGACTCAACGGCCTGGTGACCTATGAGATACTGGCTGGTTCACAAGGACATTTCGTCATCAATAATCGCACTGGACGCATCACGGTGGCGCCTGGCGTCACGTTAACTGTGGGACAGTCGTATGCGCTGACTGTCAGGGCCTCTGACAATGCACCCGCGACCCAGAGAAGGTACAGTATCCGCCTGTGCATGAGACAACTGGACAAGAGACGATTTCGGTTAATGTGGTAAACGTGACGCACACGAGAGCCGACTTGTATTTTAAACCCTAAACTAAGCACGCGGTGTCATTTTGTGTGTCTCCTCAGGGCTGCAATGAGATTGCGGGGTTTTTTTTTTTTTTTGTCAAATTCAGTTTTTGCTCGCGGTGATTCAAGTTAGCATCCGAATGCCACCAAAAGTCTTGTGTCGCTAAATTATGGAGTAATGCGTTTGCTGACAAGCTGCTGGGAGTCGACAAACAGATGGTCCTGTTTCATCTGACACTAAAAATTTATCGCAAGATGATTCATCAATTTTCTGCTCTTTTTGTTGTCACTGAAGAGGAGCGAGTGGAAGAGCGGTGTTTTTCACGTCTTCGGACCGGCACAGCCACTTTTGATGACCTCGGCTTAAAACGAGCTGCAACAGGCTACAGTTTGTGATAAATGTGACGCTTCTTTCTTCTGCTATCTTCCGTCCAGGAGCTCCATCACTACAGTGTACATCGAGGTTCTGCCGCCAAACAACCAGAGCCCCCCACGCTTCCCTCTGTTCACCTACAGCCTGGAAGTGAGCGAGGCCATGAGGATAGGAGCCATCCTGCTCAATCTGCAGGTGAAGTCACTAACCCACAAACAGGCACACTCACACAAGGAATGTGCAAAGCAAATGTGGATGATACATTTTTGTATCTTTCTATCTCTCGGTTATCTGCCTTGTGTTTCATAGCCGTAGGCTTCAGTGGCTCTACATAACCTTCAAGCCCCTGCGTTTTTCTTCTTCCCCCAGGCCACAGACAGAGAAAATGACCCCATCACATACCGCATTGTGAGTGGGGATTCCCAGAAGGTCTTCAACCTATCCGCAACGTAAGTTCAGATGTTATTCATGTACAGGCTCTCACAAAGTGGGACTCAAAAGGTCTGAGACCCCCTCCACTGTTTACTGGGAAATGAATGGTTGGATGAATCACCCAGTGCGGAGGTGGCAAAATAAATGGGGCTGTGTTGAGTACTGACGTATGTCAGAGAGTTCACGGTGGGTTTTGTGTAACGTTGTACAGCGGCTGCTCTATTGCTCAGCGTGTGATTTTGGCGACACAAAGAGAAGGACAGCTCAGCTCTGAAAGTGCTCCATGTACACGCAAGGGCAAAAGACTTGATGACCACATGGCGTCCTTTCAAGTAACCACATGGGATCTTCCTGTCAGCATTAGCTTCCCTCTGAGGATATACTGCAAGCTACCAAAACAAGTGATGATGATGATGATGATGATGATGATGATGATGATGATGATTGGGCAGAGGGTGGAAGTAGGGATGCGCGTTTGTGATGGATGTGAGTAGTAGTAGTGCTGACTTGACGATTATGAGTTGATTTACACATCAATCAAATTTTTATTTGTTTATTTGTATAGCCCATGTATATATGTATATATGTATATATATATATATATGTATATATATATATATATATATATATATACATACATACATACATACATACATACATACATACATACATACATACATACATACATACATATATATATATATATATATATATATATATATTTAAAATGAAAATCACCAACAAACCAATCATTAGTATTGTACAAGACAAACAAAATAAGAGTCTCATGTAGATGCAGTGAGAACATATGAAGACAATAGATTCAGGCACTGGCAGCCAAACACAAGGTAGAGCTCAGACAAGTATATGGAACCAAATTCTGTTTTTTATATTCTAAATAATTCTTGCGACTAAAGTAAAAACAAAAAAAAGCGAATGCCAGAGGAAAACAAGAAAACAAGAAAAACAATAAAAGTCATGTTTTTTTCAAGTCGGGGTAGTTTGGTCAAACCGGCTTAAATGAACACAGACAACTAACTGTTGGGAAAAAAAATAATCACACAGAATAAAATGTTATTTCATGGCTGGAGTGTGGTTCTCTCCTTCTTTTTTTTTTCTTCTCCCGCTTCATCTCGGTTCATGTGAGTGAGGCACAGAGCATCAAGGACCAATTATTTCTGGGGAGGAAAAAGAGACGCAAACATGTAACCTTAGTCTCATAATGAACACCAGCGTTTCAAAAACCCAGCTCACTATGCCGCTCCTCAGGAACAAGGGATAGGCGTAAAATATTAACGTAGTCCGTCCACTTCCCCCAAATAAGCAAGCTAATATGAAGTGAAAGATACATGGGGGAGTGAAAATGCAGAATCTTGCCAGAAGAGATCATCTGAGCTGTGCTATATGGACTCTGCAATATATTTTAATATATTTCAAATTGTTACGTTTATTATTTATCATCTTTTTACCTATTAACCTTTTTTTTTTGGTTTGGGTAACGTCACTGACAAAGACAATAAAAGGCTTCTATTCTATTCTATTCTATTCTATTCTATTCTATTCTATTCTATTCTATCTCGCTGATTAATGAAAGCTTCTTTTGTCTGCATCCTCGGCATTGTTTACCTGCCTTTGTTTACACTTCCTCTGCTTCACAATGTTGAATATGTCTGTGTTATTATGGGGGGTGGGTGGGGGGGTATACCCCGCATGGATTCATTTAGCTACTGTAATTATGACCAACTGTATGGCGACGTCGTCAAAATAACGAGGGACATTGTTTGCTTTGCTTCTTGGCTGAAGTAGACGCACACTCTCTTTCCTTGCAGCCCGGCAGTATAACAACTTCAAGCAGTTGCTGACGCAGCAGATTATGAATCAAAGAATGATTAGCCGGTACGTTTGACGAGTGTGCAATATAGTCCGCGCTCTCATTTTTCAACCCTCAGAAACTCCACTGTGACTCGATGAAGGGATTTATTGGCATCACTGCATGTTCGGATTCAGGCTACATATGGTGCATGTCCAATCCAGCCATTATGAATAATGAGCTCTAACGCCTCATAAGTGGGAGGGAGGTAAAGATGCTTCAGATTCTCTTCCTCTTATGGTTTTGAACAGGAGGCACCATTGAATCCAGCACCAGGTGCTATGCAGAGATCATATTCTAATGACTGACCAACCAGCTGTAACAGCATCACAATTAAACACAACATAACCTAGTCTCCAGTATTTCACTTCAGGTGGGGCTGATTCTAAGTTGACCCATATTGTTATAGTCATGCTGAATGTTATGATCAGTGTGTCTCTGGAGAAATGTAATATAATGTCCAAATCCGCAAAAAGCAACAGAAGCCATTTCCAATCTGTTTTTGCGAAATCTCTGAGCAACTTTTTTTTATTATTTATATACAGTATATCTGAGAGGGAAATTATCAACAACTCATTTGGCTTTACTTTATCCCACGTAAACATTCATGACATCCAAAACTAACATTCTATACACCAGTGACGGATCAGCCTCTGACCCACACCGCTGTCACTGCTATGATAATAAAGTTACCAGCCAAATTAACTTTATGTTTACGGTGGAGAGGTTGCAGGACACAAACATGATCGGTGGACCTCTCGGACCCCGGCAGTTCACCACAGTGATCCAGCTGCTGTGAGGACTGAACTCGCCAGGGCAGCAAAGTGGCATTAATCATTCTGCTCATTGGCATCATCACCAACAAGATCGCGATCATTAACACTGTAATTACGACAATTATCACTGCACATCTTCATTATCATATGCACATCAAAGCCTCCCCCTTTAGGCCTCACTGGGCACAGGGGGGGCTGTTTTTCCGACTCGTGCGCTTATGCATAAATAAACATGAGTGCGGCCGTCGGTTGTAGATGGCGTGCTGCATTTTTATGGTGTTTTTGTAGAGAGACGCGTTCTCGAACCAGTTATCTGGTGCGTTGCGTTCAAGGCAACGTTGCTGCTTTTAACTCTGCGCGAGCTGTCAGAGGAATAATGTACATCTTCTTGAGATTTTGAAGATGACGAGTTTGACAGTTATGGGCTGGAGAGGCGAGATGGGACCAGCGGTCAGGCTGTGGCTGGACCGTCTGGCCTCAGGAGCTTTAAATTAGAAATGTGGCCGACGGCAGGGGAATGTGATGGGCATTAATCTGGCAGTGGCCTCAGCTCAGATGTGTTTGTGTTTCTGGCAGAGCCTCTCCTGAGTGCAGCAGTGGAATTGTTTTTTTCCTGTGTGTGTGTGTGTGTGTGTGTGTGTGTGTGTGGGAAAGAGAGAGAGAGACAGCACTTGCACTCGCGTGTCTTGTGCAGCTGTGTGTGCAAACAAAGATAATTCAATGTTCTGCTTGGGAATGCACACACACTTTGTGTTTTTGGATACCAGAGTGCCAAATTATACTGCGCAGGGGCAGGCACAGTGCCTACTCCAGTCACTGGAAAGAAAACACGAGTCTGTCTGTAGTCCGTGTGCTTTGGGAGAACGGGGTGAGCTGCACAGAAAGAGAGAGAGAGACGCATTTAAAAACCCACCTGCTCTTCCACTACAACTCATCCCCCCCCTCTAAGATCGATCGTGTTTTTATCATCCATTTATTTCATTCAACAAACTCTGGAACGCAGAGAAACTCTGTTTCCGCTCATTCTCCTTATGACGCAGACGGGAAATTCACGACTGACTGGAAGAACAGGGCTGCTGATCGTGTCTTCTCTGACCTCCTCTCTCTCTCCCTCCACAGGATAGGTATTCTGCTTCTGGACAAGCCCCTGGACAGAGAGACCACCGATCAGTACCGTCTGATCGTCACGGCCTCTGACGGCCACCCGGGCGGGGTGAGGCACAACCTCTTTATTAAACACAACATCTCTCCATCTTTTTTCACTCAGTGTTAGCAGTGAGAATATAGACCACCGCTTAACTCTGCAACATCAGAATACGTTCCAAGCAACTTATATATGTGGAAATGATCACTTAATGGAGTTCATGAATATGACGACCTGCTGGGCTGTAGAGTATAGAGCAGACCTGGGCAAATTACGGCCCGCGGGCCACATCCGGCCCTTTCTACGTCTCTGTCCGGCCCGCGTGAGGCCAATCATAAACATAAATTAAACAAATATCTGTGTCATGCTTACAATACAACTGTGCTGCTTTTATTTTGAAATTTGAGAAAGGGCCGGACGTGGCCCGCGGGCCGTAATTTGCCCAGGTCTGGTATAGAGGGTCTTATTCACGGGTTGATGAAAGGCCATTGAATGGAAGTCCGCTGTGATTAAACCTGAGGTGAAATTCAGGTATTTCAGTCTACTAGTCGTTTCCCTTTGTTGAAAAAGTGTTCTTGCGTAGTAATTTACTAACGCAACGATCAAATTGCTACCCAGTAATAATCCGAATTACTTCCTCTCTGGAACGAAGCAGCTGTTCAGTTACAGCCTCGTAAAACTCGCAGAGAGGTTTGCATTTGAAGTTTTAGTGCAAGTTCTCAAAGTTCGCACGAGTAGCCATATTTTTTTTCCCCCTCCCATCATTATCATTAGTGTTACTTGTTCCTGCATATAAAAATGGAGAAATCATTTAATTCTACGTTAACTGCAAATGTTTCGCGCTGTGTTAAATCGTGATTCGCCAACTGATATTTAAGTGAAAAATCAGTCGAGCGGCAAGTTTTTAAAAAGCCGCTGTCCACACAGCGTCCCCGCACGTGCGTGAGTAGTGGACTCTCAGGTGTCTATATTCACAGAGAGGGCAGAGGGTAACTTTGCCTTGAACAACAGGAGGGAGTGAAAGGGAACGCTGGCTCCCTCTGAGAGCTGATAATCATATAAACCGCCTTAATCAAATTAGACCTCACTCGGTTGGCTCCATTGCTGCTGCTGTCTCTGTTCCAGGCCGAGGTGAAATGTGCCTTCCCTTTTAAGACGCTGTGTGTGATATATATATGTGGAAATGATCACTTAATGGAGTTCATGAATATGACGACCTGCTGGGCTGTAGAGTATAGAGGGTCTTATTCACGGGTTGATGAAAGTCTATAGTATAGAGGGTCTTATTCACGGGTTGATGAAAGGCCATTGAATGGAAGTCCGCTGTGATTAAACCTGAGGTGAAATTCAGGTATTTCAGTCGACTAGTCGTTTCCCTTTGTTGAAAAAGTGTTCTTGCGTAGTAATTTACTAACGCAACGATCAAATTGCTACCCAGTAATAATACTAATTACTTCCTCTCTGGAACAAAGCAGCTGTTCAGTTACAGCCTCGTAAAACTCGCAGAGAGGTTTGCATTTGAAGTTTTAGTGCAAGTTCTCAAAGTTCGCACGAGTAGCCATATTTTTTTTCCCCCTCCCATCATTATCATTAGTGTTACTTGTTCCTGCATATAAAAATGGAGAAATCATTTAATTCTACGATAACTGCAAATGTTTCGCGCTGTATTAAATCGTGATTCGCCAACTGATATTTAAGTGAAAAATCAGTCGAGCGGCAAGTTTTTAAAAAGCCGCTGTCCACACAGCGTCGCCGCACGTGCGTGAGTAGTGGACTCTCAGGTGTCTATATTCACAGAGAGGGCAGAAGGTAACTTTGCCTTGAACAACAGGAGGGAGTGAAAGGGAACGCTGGCTCCCTCTGAGAGCTGATAATCATATAAACCGCCTTAATCGAATTAGACCTCACTCGGTTGGCTCCACCGCTGCTGCTGTCTCTGTTCCAGGCAGAGGTGAAATGTGCCTTCCCTTTTAAGACGCTGTGTGTGATAGGTAATGAACATTTGCCGATGAGCCGTCACGGGAAGTGATGTTGATTGCCTTCCGTTTCACCTGCACACACACACACACACATACACACACACATACACATACACATACCTGGAACTGTGGCTCCTGGTCATCTGTTGACAGATGATGATTGTCGGTGAAGCGAAGCGATTCGTGAGCCAGTGTTACAGTTACCTGTGGGAGGGGCAGAGGAGCCAGGGCAGCGATGGGGTCAGAGAGCAAATAAATAAAAGAGAGTGTTAGATTGAGCTTCAGCCACAAGCTGCCAGAGTGTCCACACTGGCACCGTTTACCTGCACAGCCTGTAAGTGCATGTGCCAAACAACTTGTCCACAGAGTCAATTACTGGCTGACTGTGGGTTAAATGTCACGGCTAGAAAGAAACGCTGTCAGTGCGGAGAGGAAGCCGAACGGGGGAGAGGGGAGAGGAGCGAGGGTGAATATGGATTTCTGTGCGGCTTGGAAACGGGGGGCGGAGGGGAAGGATCAAAATCAGCACAAGAGGAGGGAACAGAAAGGAGAAAGCGACACGGAGAGGAGAAGGACACCGGGGATTCGAACGTGTAATTAGCAGAGAATGTTGGTAACCATGGTAACCTGCCAAAAAGAGCAAATCAAGCCATGCTCCCTGTGGCGCTACTTCTCTTTGAGTATAGTCCAATTTCCAAGCATATATACACACACACGCATATAAACTTCATAATACTTGTTGAATTTTAACTTTTTGTTTGCACGTGCGTGAAACTAATTCTGCAAAAATCGTGCTGCTATTTTGACGTATGTGTTCGGGAACAGTATATAAAGGGTGATAGTACCCGTCAAGCGGACTCAGGCGTCAAAGCCTCTTCCCGGGAAGCGGGATGAAGCTGCATCGTCTTGCCCTCAGAGAAGTGAGGACTTCTAACAGCATCATCATATCAGTCCCTGCGACGTGGCATCTGTTTCAGCCTTTCGCTTGAAAGTCAAAGCACCATCATCCAACTCTGGCTCTTTCAGGCGCAGGGCAGACGACAAGACATCACAGGGATCCATGTACTAAACGCTGAATAAATAATAGCAGCTCATTAATCTCACTCATGGCCATCGAGTTTGGGGTTTGGGCTTTGATAAGAACACCCACGCCAAGATGGAGATGTCTGTAGGTCGCCCGCGAAACGATAAACCCTGTCATCACACTGCTGGGGCGCTCCATCCTACGGCGTTCTCCGTTTTTTTTTCGGAGTGAAAGGAGGCCTGGAGTGTAATGGTTTTCAGCGTGGGTTGCCATGGCAATTAATACACGGGAAGATGAATTAGAAATGTCTGAGAAAACAGCAACAGTGGTGGGAATTCACTGGGCGGCGGGATAAGGGTGACATTACTAGGTCATTTCCTTTGTGACACATGTCAGTGAAAGTCTCCACTTCCCTGTCAGCTTCAAAAAGCTGTCTTCTGGTGAAATATGTTTTCCTTGCCAAGTCTACGCAAACCCCCCAAACCCCACCCCACCCCCATGCTTCCTCCCCCAAAGGAGATCCATGACACAATTATTTGCATACAGCTTTTGTCCCAGTGCACTGACAGATTACAGATTGTGCATATTCAGCTAGTTTTTGTGTTGTGGTACACAGTGGGCCAAATGAATGAACACCTCAAATTATGCCGGAGACGATTTACCTCGTCCCGCGAGATAAAGCCAAATAAAATATAATGTGTTTTAAAAAGCACTTCAGTTGAGTCTTTGGCTCGTTTGCTTTGTCAGTAAAAATGAGTGGGTGAATTAGAGGAGAATCTGGCAAAGTGCTGTGTTAACTGATGGAGGTACTGTGTAAAGAGGCACTAGTCAGTGTAATCGCGTGTCACCATTGGAAGATCGAGTCGACAGGATTCACCCAAGTAATCCAAATATTTTCTATTCCATTAAAAAAGGCGTCCTCATATTGGTTCTTGAGAAATAGTGCCGATTCAGTCATGAGCCCAAAGTGTCAGCGGCAAGAGTGACTATGTCCTGCTTCTGAATAAACCTGATTTTGATCTGAATGTCTAAATCAAAATAAGTAAAATATACATAAACAAGTGGCTATTGCTTTAACTGTTATTCTGTCTGTACAGTATAGTACAGTAGATAATTAGCCAACAGTATAGTCACATGCAGTGAAAGGGGTTTTGGATGTTTATGATGAATCTACCAGGCTATTGACATTTCACAATATTTTTACTTTCTTCAGGTTGACTTATCTTTCCAAATGTTGACATGATTTATTTTATTCCCATTTTTCTGAAAATAGGATTTTTTTTTCTACATTGTCCTTCGGGGGCAGCGTCGAGCCAGGTCTCTTCGGCCTAAAGGGCACTTAACTCAGCTGCTCATTGACCTCGACTGCTTGTTATCCATGGGCGCACAAGTCAAATGAAACTCACTAATGCATGTCTACAGAGTGACTTCCAGGTCCCGTCTACTCGAACTCAGACAATCGTCCCGATCTTTGTCCTGTTGACCAGATATAGTCCCTAGTACTGTCTTCACTGTCTTCACTGTCTCCTACTATACATTTGAAACTATGCTTTAAAACTGTGCTTCTTTCTGAAAGTTAAATACAGGGGGTCCTCGAGTTACGACGGTCAGTTTTGCCCCGTAAATACATACAGACTTCGCACGGGAACTAGTTGGTGAGCGCTCTCTTTGTCTCTCAGCGCGCCTGCCGGCTCTCCAACACCTCCACAGCACAGCTAGGCTACTCTGCGTTGTGTTTACTTATGTGAAATGGCCGGCTGGCGGGGGGTGCAGCAGCAGCCGGTAAGGAGATGCACACGGACACAGATGAGTTCGGGATCATGGCAATACCATAGGTTTATTCACAACACAGGGTCTACACGGTTGATATCAGAAATCTAAAGGAAATGCTCATTACACTCACGATGTCAACCCCTACGGTGACAAAGGGCAAGTCCCCATAGTAAACTCTTATTGCAGGGTGGTGTTATAGCGACATCTAGTGGCACAATGTATGCACAATGGCACAATGAATGTATGTTCCGACTTACGTCGAAATTCGGTAACGACACATTCTCAGGAACCGATCTCCGTCGTAACTCGAGGACCCCCTGTATTGATTTTACGTTTTAGTCAGATGATGTTATGCAAATATAATGTTGTTTATTACCTCTATGTAAGGATAACATGTTTCTTTCTTGTCCCTTTGCTTTTTGTTTGTTTTCCCCTTTAGACGTCCACCACCACCGTGAACATAGTCGTCACTGACGTCAACGACAACGACCCTTTGTTTAGCCTCACCATACCCACAAATTTTACTGTGGAAGAGGAGCAGGCCAATTTGTTCATAGGACAAGTTCGGGTAAGTGTGATGTCGTCCTCATGTTCCAATCCCAATCCCAGTCCCAATCTGTCCTTTTCCCAGGCATCAAGATCACTTTTATTCTGCCCCCTGTTAAATAGCCAGATGTTTATACTGGTCAAATAGACACGACTGCGTGTGGGTTTTCATTGTTGTTGCCCAATAAAATAGGAGTTTGTTTTCAACGGATGTGTCAGTGTCAACTGAGCTACCAGATTTGTCTATTCCCTGCCCTGATGCTTATCAGTGGGTCGACATCACACATCCAGTGACACTTTGCACATAACGTGCATACTTACAAAGTGACAGACATGGCAGAGGTCTCACTTTTTTGTCGCCTCTATTTCTCTCCCTGTTTTTAAAGTCCTCACATTTCGGGATCTGCTCCGTGTCTGCGGCGCTGTTACAATACCAGAAATTTTAGCATCGAAATGATGGGAAACATCTTTGTCTGAGTTTAAACGTGGTCACAGCCAGTGCACAGAATCATTGTGGTGTGAAGCGATTTAAGAATAATAATAATATGATAATAAAAGGCTGTAATCAGTTTAATTTTTATGCAGTCTAATGAGCTTTTGCTTTCGGTTGGGTAGATGAACATCATCAACATCAGCAACATTATCTGTATCTTTAAAAATATCTCCATCTGGGTAGAAAAGTGTTTGTGGCTTTAATCGCCGGGAAGCAAACACTTTAAATTGTTGTGTTGACGACTTCAGAAAGTCTTTTCAGTACTTGTCTCTGTGCCATTCCGGTTTCTTGTCAGGTCCTTGCAAATGCAAATACATCCGTTATCCGTCACATTTGTTCTTTGGGGCTTTATGCAGCTTTTGGGATATATATACTTTTAACATTTGGCATCCCCGTTACGTTTGTCAGGGGGTAATAAAATGGATTACCAGTAAATGTCAGCAGTTTATGAACTGTGAAATAAGAGGAAAGGACATGCGAAGGAAGCGCAGTGTTTGTATGATGGTGATGCTCCCCTGGTCTCAAGACAGCCAGTAGTGGGACCGTGGGTTAGCCCACACCACTGCACATGCACATGCACATGCACATGCACATGCACATGCACATGCACATGCACATGCACATGCAGAGATGCCACAGCTTAGCCTGTAGTCGCTGATCAGGAAGGGATGCAGGATTTTTCCCACTTTGTGCTGCTGTTCATTGGCACCAATGACTGAACATAATCATCCGGTGATTAGATTATGTAACAACACCTTGATTTTTTTTTTTTGTCGTTATACATGTCGCATCAGAAAAGAGCTGATTGTTAACACTTGAATCGGTTAGGTCCCTGTGACCAATTCCTTGTGCGAGTAAAATTGCTCAATAGTACAAATAGTGCAAATTTGCGGTTCCACTTTTTCTCTTTAGATTCGTGTGGGTAAAGCAAAACGGCGTGGAGCCAGAATATAATAGGTTCCTATACACCACCTCAAAGCATCATATGAGAAAACACACCACTTACTTGTGTCAATTCTGAGACGCCGACGATTACACTCTAAATGCCAGCTTCGTAATTGCCGGGCCCTGATTGTTGTGTGGCGATGAAGAAATGTACAGCTTTGTGCAAAAATAATATTTTGCTGGAAATTGTATTACATTGAGGAAATGCTTTTCCCCATTAAAACAGTATCCTTCAGCTCAATGTCATGTGACCAAACGAAACACAAAAGCCACGCAACAGATGCAGGAATTCAACTTGAACTACAGTCACATTTTGCGTCTTAATCAATCATTTCACATTAAAACGTGACGCGTTACCGTAACATTGGTTCTTTTTTTCTTTCTGTAGCCTCGTGAATATATCCCAGGGGGGTTGGGAGGGGTGGGGGGGAGGGGTAATGCAGGCTGTAGGCAAAGGTGAAGATGGCTGCAGTGCAAACGCATTATTGCATTAAGTAGATTAACGCTACCCCTGAAGCACTTTGGATTATCATAATTGGAACCTGTTCCCACCTGTTCTTATTTTACACACACTCGCATGGACGAGATGATTTACCATGTTATCAGGATTGACAGCACTGCAGGTTGTGCTAACAGGGTCATTTGTTCTGCCAGTGACGAATCCCGCACCGTTCTGTTTCGCTAATAGCAGGGAGCCATAATCTAAACGCGCAGATGACCGCAGGACAAAAACATTAGCATTCATGTCAGACGGATCATAGGAGCTTCGTGTAGAACCGTCGCCATAGACGCTGAAAACGTTTCACTGTGTGTGAGCTGTGAAATGTCTTTAGGAACATGTGTACAAATCAAAATGATTCAAAGAAAGCGTTATTTTTTTGTTTTGTTTTTTACCGCTGGACAAAGCAACAACACTGATGATGACACCATAAAAAATGACATGATCTACATATCAGTTCTTATCAGGGTGGACCACTGTTCAGAATAGTTATTACATAATTATCGAGTAAATACAGATCGTAGGAAAGATCATTAAAACTTTATGTTCATGTTCAAGTAAATATATTTATTTTGCTGATAAATGTTTCCTTGTTCGGATCGATTTCCGATGCATCCCTAAAGTTTTTTTTTTTAAACATGCTCATGCATATTTTCAGCACACATTCCCCATGGGAAAAGAGTAGGCTCCAAGCGCGGTGCTAATTGGAGAGGCTCCTAAATTTAATGCATTTATTTTTGTTCCATGCTGATTCTTTGATTAAATAACTTTCATGTTTTTTTTCCTCCTGCAACTGAACACATATGCCAGCATTACATCCCTGCATTTTACTTAGTTAAACACATAATCCCAGGTCGTTTATATTAGATTGCTTCTTATTAAGACTGCACCCGGCTACTCGAGCCAATTCTTATGCCGCTATGCTGTTTGTGCCACTTGATATCACCAAAGCAACTCTGAGGTGCCACCTTAAACAAAAGGCAATTCCCAAAACTGCTCCATGCAGACGTCTATAATTCAAACAGCACTTTATCCCATAGTCACTACAGAAATATGCAAATTGGTTGTTTGAGTTGGCTGTGAATTAACTAAATGACACCTCTTGAAGGTGGGATAAGTGATGATTGGGAATGACTATTGATTAGCTCACACTGTTTATTTACACTTCTGTCTATATAAACACACACATATTGACCCAGTGTGCGTCACTCTGTTTTGCACACGCTTTAAAAGTCATGTTTTTCGCCTTGGCTCCGTCAGGCACTTAATGCACAGCACAGCTTTTAGCAGCCAAATGTGTCTGTGAACCGTTCCGCCTCTTCTCCTGTTCTTTTCGTCCTTTTATTTTTTTATTTTTTGTGTGCGCTGCCTTGTCCTTACATGCACCGAGGTTAAAACTGATCACTAACCAGACAGATGAAATGAGTCATGAGCTCCCTCAGTATTTATTCCTCATCTCTTTCCCCTCTGTCTCTCGCTTGGGCTACAACAAAGAATTACCACCGCAGTCTTAACAGCTGGAGTACGAGCATTCACGCATATATTCACGGGCATAATAATGACCTGTCACACCCACATAGGAATTAACATTCACAAAGCAGCTGATTTCCTTTTTTTCCCTGTAAAAAAAAAGTACAGTAGTTCAGTGGAAGCAGGTCGTTCTACCAAAACAGACCTGCAGTGTTTTAAGGCTCTAATGCAATCCATCGCATAAATAAGAAATAGTGCAGGTTTTCTGTATGGTTGCATGGTGACTGTAGAATAACCTTTAACCGGCAATGTTACCGTTGTTAATTTTCCTGACAGCAGACCTAGTCCCCTTTCATCTGGTATTTTAGTGCATTTTCCACATGTACCAACAGCCGTCATAGAAGACTGGTCTCAAAAACGCACTGATGAATTTAATAAGTTGCACATTTCCAAAAATGTGAAGGAGGCTTGGGATAATGTTGCATGTCTCTGTCATAGGGTCAAATTAGTTTTTTGGGGGTTTTTTTTCACCCACATATATCATGCATGCTATTGTATTGCGAATGAGCTCCTCTGGGAGCCGAGCTTGGATGCAAAATAAGCCTTCTGGCCTTTTAAACCAAAAGACTGATTGCTCATCACGCTGACAAAGACTCATCTCCAAATGAAGAACAGGAAAATGATGCACGAGAGGTGCTAATTTTGTCCCTTTGTGTGGTTGCAGCCGTTAAAATGTACACGGTTTACTGGTGAAGCCTCGGTGAATGTGAAAAACATTAGGTTTAAGGGGAAAAAAGATGGATGATATAATGGATTACAGCAAACTGTCAACATCAGCTGTTTGTGTAAAGGGAAAAAAGCAGATATTTAGTTTTACTTGCCATGCCACTAATTGGTTATTATATTATATTATATTATATTATATTATATTATATTATATTATTCTTGTAGATTAATAGATTTTTAAATGTTTAGACACAGTTTGTTGCTTCACTACAATTAATTAGCAATTAAACTTCAATTCAGTAAGCCAGCTTACTCTATTAGGCTTCCATCTAATTATCAGAGCCACATTGCATGATGTCCTTCTTATATATAATTTGTGCTGGCGCAGCCTGCTGTTTAAACAACTGCAGACATGTTAGTGCATTGTAATGGATTACAGCAAACTGTCAACATCAGCTGTTTGTGTAAAGGGAAAAAAGCAGATATTTAGTTTTACTTGCCATGCCACTAATTGGTTATTATATTATATTATATTATATTATATTATATTATATTATATTATTCTTGTAGATTAATAGATTTTTAAATGTTTAGACACAGTTTGTTGCTTCACTACAATTAATTAGCAATTAAACTTCAATTCAGTAAGCCAGCTTACTCTATTAGGCTTCCATCTAATTATCAGAGCCACATTGCATGATGTCCTTCTTATATATAATTTGTGCTGGCGCAGCCTGCTGTTTAAACAACTGCAGACATGTTAGTGCATTGAATTACTTTGTTGTTCACTAAACCACATTAGCAAAAGCCACAACTATCAGACATCATATCAGCCTGACAACAATGCTAATCCATTGCAGGGAAATACTTTCCATACAAAGATAATCACCCGCAGTAATAATCATCCCATAACAGAGCCATCCGTTCATGTTTTATCTCCCCAGGCCACTGATCCAGATGCAGGCGCTAATGGCCAGGTGCGCTACCGCATTGTGAACCATCCCGACTTGTTTGTAATAAGTGCAAACGGCAGCATCTACACAAGCGTTCCTCTGGATCGCGAGCTGAGGAGCCAGTACGACCTGGTGGTGGAGGCCTCGGATGGGGCGGTGGATCCACGCAGGTCCACCCTGACCCTCTCAATCAGGGTCACGGATATCGATGACAACAGCCCCGTCTTTTCCCAGCAGACGTATGTGGTGAACGTACCTGAAAACAGCCCAGTGGGAACTGTGGTTCTGAAGCTGAGTGTGAGTACACATTTTGTACCCTGCAGCATGTAGGCGTTTACAACGACGCTTGTATTAGCATGCTTTTATTAGCATTTTAGCTTTTAAGTCTATAAGAGAGAATCTCTTTTCGTCTCCGCGGACAAACACGAACGTCTTCCCCAAACGGCGAAAGAGTTTAAAGCGCGGTCGAATCGTTAGGTGCGTTCCTGTTCCGTCACATGTCAGTGCACGTTGGCGCTGAAGCGAAATCCAGATGAACCCTCCGCACGCAGAGAAAACACGGAGCGCAGGGGCGAATAATTGCCAGCATATTGTGAGTGACATTTCTCAGTGAGGGATAAAATAGGAAGAGAGAGAGAGAGGGAGAGAGGGAGATGTGAGGGGTGAGGCGGAGGGGTGTGAGTGACAGTGGCACCGTGGCACCATTAATCTCCAAGACGACGACACCGCACCTCTAAGCGGATGTGGGTGGCTTTCAAGAGGTCTAAAGAGGAAATGTGAGATAGTGAGACTGAGGGGAAGAAGTGGCTGAGAGGGATGGAAGAACCACCACGTTCGATCTGTTACTCCCCTTCACCTCGGTCACCGGTCGAAACCCACCTGCCTTTCAGCGGTCCTCAAAATCTTCCTCTGCTGCCGCCGAGAGGTCGACCTTTTTTGACCTTGGTGATTTTTTTTCCCCCCTCCATTAGCGTCAGCGGGAGATTCAGTCGCCCGGTGTAATTGTAATATGTGCAGACATACATGATTTGCAGGTAAAACTTATAACTTATAATAATAATAATAATAATAATAATAATAATAATCCCTGATCTTTTATCTTGGGATGTTAGGGATTGAAAGTTGCCCGTCCAGTACTCAGGTTTTTCATGAAATATTGGACAAATTAGTCGTTACTCAAAGCAAATATGGCTGTCGTTTTTGTTTTCTTACTTTTCTGCTTTTGCAACATATTTTATAATCTGTTTCACAAGCCTGTGCAAATTATAATAATATATAATGAGGACCAACTTGAGCACCTCTTAGTGATTTAATTTAATCAAAACCTATTAATGATTAATGTGAGTTACCCCTCAAGCATTAAAATGCAAAATTAAAATAAAACTATTCATATTCATTACCCACAGCTTTTACCCACCATTTTATACATGTCTATATATAAAACGTCCTCATTTTGAAGATTTTTCTCCTGTACTTTTGATAACCCTGCATTCTCATTCATTAAGTTACCATTAACCCTATGTTGCCTTCAATGTACTTCTTTTTTTTTACAGGCAGTGGACTCGGACCTGTTCTCCAATGTCACGTATCGGATCAAAACGGAATCAGCCAGGCAGCTGTTCTCTCTGAATCCCATCACGGGGGAGTTAGCTGTGCTCCAGGCCCTGGACTTTGAGAATCTGGCAGCTATGGCCATGGGGGCTTCTTACACTTTTCAGGTGGAAGCCATCGACCAAAGTGGGGTCATGCCTCCAGGGCAAGCTACCGTCACGGTCCGCATCACGGTAAGAGCCGACCGGATAGTCAGCCAACCACGACCTCTGAGGCATCTAGTCGTCTTCTATCTGTCCTCGCTCGCCCCTCAGGAAGTGCAGCGCGGGCAGAGAATATGTGATGATTCATTAGCAGCGTTTCACAGTCGTAATAGCTTTTCTCAGGCCCAGTCCAAAAATGGATTATTGTAAAGTGTAAGGCACCTGTGCTGCTTTTGTGATATGAAATCCATTGTCGTGCCACTCAGGGCAAAAAGCCGACTGGATTTCCTTTGTAGAACATGTTTCGGCCTCCGGAACCAGCTTGTCCTCACCATGTCACCGGGACAAAGAGAATGGATGGGAAAAATGTTTTCGCCGTGCGCACGTTGCCATTCCGGCTCTGAATGACTCATTAGCTTTGTGACTGCAATTATGTCGAGGTTTTCAGGAGCTTGTGCTCCCTCTCCGACCTTTCAAGAGATTAACAGCTGAATACCAACAAAAGGATTAAACGCCTTGTGCTGTGATACCTCTAAAATGCACACACATGGGTGTGTTAATGGGCGCGGGTTTGCACTTTGCGAGCGATTCTGTGGTGCAGAAGTTTTTGCATGCACATCCCTGCGTGACCGTCTCAGAGTCTGCAGAATCGAGATCCCTGTATCGGACTGAACGCTCGAGCGTGCTCTGCCAACCTGCTGATTGAGTTTGTCCTCTGATGAGGACAAGCTGTGTTCTCAGTGCTCGTGGTGTCACTCAGGGAGCGGTAGCGTTTGATAGGACATGGTGTCGCACAGCCGGCGTCATCGAACCAGCGCCAACTGTTCTGAACTGACAAACCCGAATCAGAATGAGCGTAATGGATTCACACGAGCTCGTCAGGGACGGGAGATGGAGCTGATTTCCTCATTTGACACGTCCAGAGGGTTAATCGAACCCGCCGCCGTCTGATTTCCCCTGGTGCCGTTTGGTTGTTGTCTCTCTCATCGGAGCATCCTTTGCATCTTACAGTTCCAAATGACTCCCCCAAACATTCTCTTCTATTCTTGTGATTCGGAAAGGGGCGGGGGGGGTATTGTGTTCGTGCAAACATAGCACACCTACCTTCCACCACAATGTAAATATAAATGTGACTAATCGAGAATATATTGACTTAGGTCATGAAAAACATTGTTTTGGTTTAATTGATTCACTGCAGTTATCTGTTTTTATCAGACAATAAAGATACAATACACGTCTGTTTTTGTTTTTAGGACATGAACGACTTCTCCCCCGTCTTTAGTCAGGACCTGTATAAGGGTATGGTGGCCCCCAACGCCGAGAAAGGAACGGTCATCACCACTGTTTTCGCCGAGGACCAAGACCCACCTGTGAGTCTGTCCAAACACGTCTGTCGTTGTTAACGTTCATATTTCACATTGTGATGATCTTTCAAAGCACGCTGACTCGGTAAGATGGAGGTGGATTTTTTTTTTAATCATAAAAACATATTTATTGTTTTCATTCTGCACCAGCGGTTCTAATTGTCAGGGAGTTTTGTTTTAGCACCGTCACCTGTATGAGTCATCGACCAGGTGCCTCAGACGTCGTGATGTTTCCTCAGACTCCTGCACCCCACTACATCTGATCACGTCCTCCTGGGACTCGAGCTCTGAAGATTTCCTTTTCTTTCCTTCCCACAACGTAGAAAGGAAAAGTGTGACACCCGCTTGAGACTAGAATTTGTGCGACTAAGAGGTGTCAATGCCGTCAATGCAGGTTTTAGTCTGTCGATAGTTTAGGATAAGTATGTGGAAATATATCTTTTATTGCCAGCACCACATGCTTTAGTGAATCTGGTGAGTCAGAGGTGTTTGATTTCAACTTTGTAGAAACTTCACACATTCATTTTTTTTCTCTACAAAGCAATATATTGTTTGAGTTATTTTTAAATCGGAACTGCGAAAGAAGTGATCCAAGAGAACCCTCTGCCTTCACCTAAAAGCTTCTCCCTCTGAAGTGAAGTATGGCCTGAGTGGAGTCATGTTATTAGTGGCCCTGCTGCTGTACAGACGCTGGGTGGACGTGTGGAGGGTCACTGTGGGGAATTCGCCTTTGTGCGACCATAAGCGCAGGAACAGACAGGCGGGAGTGACTCAGATATAGGGGTTTGACAGACAGAGGGATTAGGTTTCCTAAGACGAGTCAACGGACCCAGTCTGTTATTGAGCAGAGCTCAAAGCGTTTTATTGACAGGATGTCCGTCGGTGACACGTCTGTTTGGTGAGAAGCATATTTTGTGTCTAAATGTAATAATGCGCTTGAGGTCCGATCGCAGAGATCTGTATTCGTGGCCACAACATATCATAATGTATGAAAAAAGTATTTTTACACTTCTAGGTGTTTCCCATGAATTGATTTATTTCATTTCATTAACTGCAACATACTAATTTTGTATTATCTTTCCTCCCTCCCCTTCTTAATTAAATATAATATTATTTCCCTGCAAAGCTGCATGCACGGAACATAATGATTGACAACTGACCAACACGCAGTCGGTCATGCGTATCGTCAAGGCACCATCCCACGATCACAGTTGCACAGACTCTGGATCGTTAGCATTAGATTAGCAGTGGCGGCATTGGAGGGGACTACATCTTTGTCCAGTGCAAGGAAGTAGAGTTGCATTGTCCATCTTTATTTACAGTCTTTAGGTCCAGTCTGATATATGGGACACATGGGATGAGCAAGAACTGTCAGCAGGTGCATGTCCAGCCTGGAGCGAGACATTCTGTGACCGTCTCTTTCCTGAGTCACTGTAGGTGGAGCTCCTGCTGCTGACGCCAATATATTACATCTCTGATGTATATGGTGTTGTTCGTTCCTGCTCCTGTCCTTGCGTCTTTTTTATTTCGTGTTAGAAGACAGTTTGAAGAGCTTTTAGAGATGAGGGCCATTTTTCTAAGAATCCCCTTCAATACTCTCACTCAGATGTGGTTGTGTGGTTTTTTTTTTTTTTTGGAACATCTTAGAGATTCATTTGTGTGAGCGAACCTCCCGAGGGATCCACTGCTGCTACAGGATTTACCTCTCCTACTTTAGCCCCAGGTTTTTACTCTGTCCCTGGGGGACACCGTCGCTTGAAGCAAGGTAGCAGAGCGTAACAAAGCTTTTTAAAAACCAGACCAGAATTTTAGGTCCAAAGGGAGCAAAGAAGAGTACGATCAGATATGGAGATGATTTGCAATCAGGCCCCATGATTAATCTTAATCAGAGGGTCATATTAAAGCCCAGGCTCTCACTAATGAATGTAAGTGTTACTCTGGAGACGAGAGGGGTGAGTTTAATGGAGGAGGTTTTTTTTATTCCAAATGAAAGAGGTCTGAATCACTGATTAACAGTGCGTTTATAATATGTTTCTGATGTAGACACTGATTGATGTGATCTAGCACATGAAGGAACAATGGGACGTGACAAAAACAGACTTATATTCCATATATAACAGTCCTGATGTAGCCTTGTGGCTTGACTACATTATACAGCATCGAATCTAACTCTCCGTCTTCATCTTGACCTCATCTGAAAATAGTGAGTGGGTGGTGTCCGGAAAAAGTGGCTTGATGCGGTCCATGTCCTTCTCTCTCCTTCCTCCAGGGCACTCCGGCCAGTTTGGTCCGCTACAGAGTGGACCTGGACAGGTCGCCGTACAGCGGGAGCATCTTTGATGTTGAAGCGGAAACGGGAAGAGTCATCACTAGGGTCAACCTCAACGAAGAGCCCAGCGTGACCTTTCAGGTGTGTGGCGGTGACTATGGCGACCGATAGCTCGGTAACGAGCTGCTTCGGGTTGTAAATTCTCTGTGGCACTTCCAAGATATTAGTTGTAGGTTTATTCAGAGTCAAACATAGTTAGTGGGAGAGGATTTGCTCTTGGAGGGAGATTCACAGGAAATTGTGAGCTAATACCCGATTAAATCAACAACATCAAAACATTGAACACAGAACTTCACAAATAGTGAGTCAGTACCCACATGGCAAAAATGACATGAGGTGACCTCTCCTGGTCGTATCAGTGGAGCAGGTGTTGCAGGATATTATGTCCTAATGACGACGCATCACCTGCACTTTCATGTCCTATCTATCACCTCCAGCCGCCCCCCCACCCCTCGTCCTTTCTCTGCTGCTTCACACATTTGTCTGTGTTTATTCTCTTTGTCTCCCTCTTCTGCCACATCATACAACCCCATCTCCCCCCAGACACCATTTTCTTACTCACTCCCTGGGAGATTTGCAGATCCAATTTTACAAAATAAAAATGATAAATAATAAAAATAAATTTAATCCCACAAGTGGAATTCCAACAAATCTCTGCATTTATCCCATCTGATGTATATGATACATGTGTATATGATTACACACACAGCAGACACACACATGCAGAGCAGTGGGCAGCCATTTAAGGAGCACATTAGGGGGTTAAGGGCCTTGCGCAAGGGCCCAAGGTGGTGGACAGTAGCGGACAGATGGTGGCGCTTCACCCAATCTACTGCCGGCCCTGAATCCAGGATGGTGGCGCTTTTCCCAAGCCGGCTAGTATGGGGTTCAAACCGGCGACCTGTTGGTCCCAAGCCCGCCTCTTCGCCACCACTCCCCCATGCCTTGCAACATCCTAAAATAAATGATTTGTACATGAATGCATTTGTGCAGTGTTAACGTTAGCCCTCTCTTGCTTTCGGCAGTTGTTTGTGATAGCCTTTGATGACGGGGAGCCGGTGAAGTCCAACAGCACATTGGTGGAGATCACAGTCCTTCAGCCTTCTCGCATCCCGATCTTCACCCAGGAAGAGTATAAGTAAGTCTTTATACCTTATACCTTGATGCATCTGCCTCTGCCTTTAAATGTATTGACCCAGGTGCGATTTAGGCTATAGCGCCACACCTGGTGCGATGGAAAAAAAAGCTGGAGGAAGTGCATAGGGTAATATACGTGCTTGTACATCTGAGGTTGGACCTTCTTGTCAGCTTCTAATATTTCAATCAAGGATTTTTTAATACTAATATTTATTGTGAGGTTTTGCAGAGGGCCGTCCCTAATGGGTTTCATTATTTTGTAATGGCACTCAGTAAAGTGGCTCCAGTTGTGATTCCTCATCCTTGTCGTGGTCTCTTTGCTGCGTGTGACTGATTAACGAGTGTCGAGTATAAATATGTATTAGCGCTTCAGGGTAGATGTTGCACATCATCACTGCAGTAAAACACATTTGTTTCCCTCTGAGGGCAAAGCCAGGCTTCCCTCTGAGTTTATTAAGAGTCTCTTTTGACAAGATTAAGTGTTGAGACTGTTAAAGCGGGAGGGAGAGCGGGATGAGGGAACATAATCTTTACGGCTGTGAGATGAGCCACTGCTACGCGTGCAGTAGGCGATGGTATCGGGTCAGTGCTGGGTGGAGTTTTGTCTCTGCCGATGTTCCTGGGATTCGGGAGTAGGCCGGGAAATCATCAATAATTAAAAGTAAGCATGGTTTATTAATGTTCCAGGTGAAGATGCTTTGAAAGATCCGCCATGATTAGTGTGCACTTGTATTATCTGTGATACTGTGCCGGCGTCGGCACCTGTCAGCGTTCAGGAGATGTTCACCGGACTGTGAAAGCTTTGAAGTCCATCGGCCTGTTGTTGCATGGTACAGTGGAGACTCTAAGAGCTTAAAGTTTCGGCGATTGACACACACACACACACACACGCGCACACACACACACACACACACACACACACACACACACACACGCACACACACACACACACAAATATCCCTAACCTTTTGTGAGTAGTGTGTGTATATATAGTACTCACAAAATCTATCTATCTATCTATCACACACGCATCACTCTCTCTCTCAAGGGATAAGACAGGTCTTTACCAATGTGTCAAAACATCGGTTGACGTACTTGGGGGGGGGGTCATCACACTGTGTTTTGTTCATTTTTGCTTGGTTGAGTTGCTATGCGTTTTCTTAATATCTTAATATATCACTTCCTAATAGTCTTTTTTATTTCATGTACTGTGTGTTTGTGTTTGTGCGTGTGTTCTCTAGTGGTGCAGCTTTATTCAGCGATCGATACGTAGGGCATCACATCGCTCAAACGCCGCTGATTAATGCTTTGAATGAGTGTTCCGTCTGACACCCAGCGAAGGTTGAGGCCACAGGCGCAGGCCTCTGTGGAGTGTCCCGCTGACAATGCTAACTGTACACAGTGGCACAACCGCTATAAATTATGAGCCATGGAAGCATTAGCCAGGTGCTCCAGCCTCTCCAGCTGGACGGCGTCCTCTCCAGCAGAGAGCGGCCAATCTGCTCGTTCGGCGAGGAGCTGTCTCCTCGCGCCTCGCCTCTGCATCTCTCCCCGTCCTCCTCTCCCCGAGGAACCTTCTCAACACAAATCATTCTCTAAATGTCCACAGAAGATCTCGCCTGTCTCCATGAAGGCAGTTAGTTATAGCGGCAATCAGGTGAGCTATGCCTACAGCTCCAACGCACGCAATTAAAACAACTCAGCAGGGCTTTGGCTGACTTAATGATTTCTGCTCCTGCTTTATGGTTGGTCCCTTCCATCTGTCAGAGGGAAACGAGGGGCTCCCAGTCATTGTTGGCTAAAATAAATGGCTCGTACCATAGTCAACTGTAGAGGCACGCTGCCACGTAGTTTTCAGAAGGTTTGGGAGAGGGGAGAAAAAACAGCTTGTGTCGTCTCTGGAGAATTGCTATCGTTGTTTGTTGTTTTTAAACCCTGCATTGAATGATGTCATTAGATGCAAAGGTACAATATGTGCATGTGGGAGCAGTGAGAGTCCAGAGGAGCTGGTCAGGTCTTGAGGAGTCCTAGCATGTATTTACTGGAAAATAGTCTCAGCTGCATCTACATTTCACCTCGAGTTCACGGCTATGCTGTCCAGCTCTCACACGCCCACGCTCGCCCTCTGCCGACCGCGACCGAACCATCTAAACAACCCCCCCGAGACAGCAGACTTTCTCAGACTCTCACACGTCGATGAAAAATGCTCCCTCTGTATTTGGATACAGTCACACACATCAAAACGATGGGGACAGCCTAGTTTCCTAGTTTACAGTGGCCTGCTGCTGCCTTCGAGTGGACCCTAAATTATCAACCGAACCCAGACAGCATCGGATGCTTTATGGGACAGAACGGCGTGCTGAGATCTGGCGTCCGCTTTGGCATTGTCTAATTGATGTCTCTTTTCAGCTTCCGAAGGTCGAGCACTGCAATATAACTGCAAGGGCTGCGACAACACAACTCTGATCCCTTTCCCTGTGTGGAGTCAAACTATATCTTTGGCCAGGTGCTAATGGATTGTGCCTCTAGGCACAAGATATTTACTAATGGGAGTTTTCCTGTGTTTCTTCATGGGCTTGATAGCGTCTCTTGGCAGGTTGGCACAACCTTTTCAAAGAACCTGGATGCTCCCTCTGTCAATTATCTTAAATCTGATTCCTTTTTTTTCTTCCAAAGCATATTTTCCCGCATCCTAATACTCCGCCTGTCTCCTCCACGCAACCGAAAGGTATTTCGTTCTTGCCCTCTCATTCCTCTCTTCCTGCGTTATGCAGCGTTTGTCAGGTGATGTCATCTGTTGATGTAGCCTCGGGAAATTTCGGAAGCGCAGGGTTTGATTTGCTAGACAGCTACTCCCAATATTTATACACGCTATATAGTACAGTAGGAATGTCGTCATGCATAGATAAGATTGCTCTATGTGATTCATAATTCAGCCCTGTGAATGGAGATCAAATATCTTGTAGATTATTTCCGCCTGTTTTTACTATGTGTCTCTTTTTATTTTTTTATGATTGACTATAGCAATTATGCATGAGCAGTCATGTTGAGTTATGGAAATATGTTCAGCAGGATGCCCCTCCCTCCCATTAAAACCCCCTTTGAATGGCTTTTCCATGAAACACAGTACACGGGGAAGGGAGTAAGCCGCTATCTAACATGGCCCTACTATGTGACACCCCCCCACCCACCCCTGTACTGAGGGTACGTCTCTTGGCCAGTGTTGGAAACCTGCAGTCTTCTGTGCAGTGTTCTGCGCTGCTTATCTCCCCCACAGCCCCTCGCCTCCTAAATCTACTCTAAATCACAGGAGACGTTTGAGTCACCACTTCTGAGTATGTCATTTTGCTCTTCGCCTCCTCTCAGCCCCCCCACACACATCCCCAGAGTTTTCCGTCTCAAGCTTAAATTGCTCTCTGTCAGTTTCTCTCTCACTTTGTCGTCCCCTTGCTCACCACACAGTCAGTAGGCCGTCTTATTCTCCTCCTCAGTGAGGCGGTGAAGCTCGGTCTTATGTAGGTGTGTCTGTGTTTTTAGACATTTAGACTGCTTGTTTCCTCAGAAACACGTTTGCGTACGTTCCATATATACGCTCCAAAATAGAATATTGTTTGTCATGTCAATGTCACATTTATATATATATATACATACATATATATATATATTTTTTTTTTTTTTCCTTTTCTTCTCTTTTCTTTTCTTTTCAAGCTATACGTTAGATGGCAGATACTGTCATGGAACCCTGACAGGCGCACTACAGCGTGCTACCTTATTAAACAAAACACTTAGCTATAGTCTAAACATAGCGAGCAGTGACTGAAAGTACAATTAACACATTGTCAGCGTTTACGTAGCCCCACTAATCGCACTAACTGCATGCTAGAATAAACTGTGTTCACATTTTGTTTGCTGCTATATGCATAGAGTGCACTCGGATATATATATATGTGCATGTGAATATACAGGGACATACTGTACGAATTTAAGAGTTTTCGTTTGGTTTCAGTGTGCATAAATCTACTTAACGTTTCCCTTGAAACATTACTACTCTGACCATTAATGTGAATGTCAGTGGTTATAGTCCTTTTCTGCCGTTTCGTGACGTTTATAGACCATAAACATAAGACCATAGACATCCTGCGTAAATGTACCCTCGATATTTGACCAGTTTGACCAAGGATTTAATGTCCTCAGTGGTCTGACTCATACCTTACTGCACAACACCTGGGGAAAAAAAGATAGTGTTTTCCTGTTTACCAGGCACAATGGAGTCTGCAAGCTTTGACCGGTAATCAAAAAGCAATAAATTACTCATTAAAGGAAAAAAAAAAAAGAATTTCTTGAAACCATTGCGGTGGATTCAAGGAAGACCACATAGCTCAACTCTCAACAAAGTCATCCATCACATTTCTTATTCAGACAAGGCTGTAACTCTAATAGAATTAGGCAGATTGACATGCTTTTATAGCATGTAGCTCCTTTATTGGCAGCCTTCTCACAACTCTGTCCTTTGCTCCGTCCTTCTACCCTACTGTTCTTCCTACCTATTTCCCTCTGTCCTCCTCGGAATAGCCCCGAGGTGTGGAGGCCTTACATACCTTTGAAGGGCAGGATTGATTTCCAACCACATGTTTGAATCTGACGGCTCCAGACTCCAACCTCTTAGCACCAGGAGCACGTTGACCTTTCACTCGTCTCTGCTAAGCAGGCCGGCATCAGTTGGCTGTCAGATGCCAAGACACGCTCTCTGCATATGTCCAAAATATCAGCTAAAGGTTGATACCATCAAATGTTTATGCATATCGTATGGATACAGACAAGTGCATGGTGCTGAATTATTGTAAGTTTCATTTAGATTTCGGAAGTGTTCACTCAGCACCAGTTAGACGTGTCAGTTGACACATTATCTCGTAAATTATTTGGTGAATAAGCAAATTAGCTCGGAAACCGATTTTCCTGAAACACTGAGTGATGTGGAAATGCTTGAAAAGATAAAACATCCACAATACAGTGTGGTGAAACAAAACCTGAATGCTTTTAGCATAGTTTTTATAAACCTCACATGACCCGCTCTTACTATGTAACCATTATAATGATGTGAAGTTAAAAGTCATTCGGTTTTTTTTTCTCCACCTCATCCATCTTTTGAGATAATTACATTGCACATGATTGGTCACTATCAAAAACCAGTTTCTGTGAATTGCAGTAGCCAGCACATCACAAAGTTCTGTTAGTAATAATTGAGTCTGGGGATCTGCTGAGTTTAAAGTTACTGTTTTTTTGTTTTTTTCCTGGTTATGAGACAGCCAGATGTTGGTGTGGGGGAATAGATCATCTGGGCAGGAGCTGTAATCTGACAGTAAAATATGCAGGATGGCATCAGTAACTACATGGCACTGCAGGCTACAGTGGCTGGTCCAGTTTGGACAACGTCCTCCTTCACCGCTGTCTAAACATTCATTGTCCAGGCCTCCTCTAGTGTGCTAAATGTCCAAATGGATGATGATAAGTGAAGTGGCGTCCTGTGGGCTGACATGGCTATGCTGGCACACGGTATGTCCAGCTCTGCGGGTTTCCATCTTGCCCTCCAGAAGACATTTTCCCTCTTTCTTTCTTTCTGAACTCAGTAAAATAGCTCAGTGCGAACACAAAGGAAGTTTGGGTCTGGTGTGGTAAGATAGGCGATCAGAGGGAAAGCTCAGACATGAACGCGATCAGACAAGACGAGGGCTTGTAAACATTTTTATCTTGTGGAGCAGAACACAATAGTTTAATTTGAATGCTTGCATAAGCTTTACTGCATGTCAGATGGTTCGGATCTCGGAGTTGTTTGTTTGTTTGCACCTCAGCATTCATATAAAAAAAAAACTCCTACATAGTATAAGCTCGCATTTAATTAGCACTATTCCCTTGAGGACAAATTGATTCCGATTCATTTTGTTTTTCTAAAACGGACTCGTTCTTTTCAATAACTGGTGCTCATGTAACCAATAGACAAAGTTTGCCTTTAGGGTTTTTTTTTTTTTTTGCTTTTTGCTTTTTTGCCAGTAAGGCAAACTGGCCTCGAGGCAGAAAAAACTTCCTGGTGTCAGCGTGCTGCCATAGTGCGGTGCAGTTTAGGCAACAAACCCATCTGGTTAGTTTTAGAAGTTCTTGGCTTGGGTTTAAGGAGACGTCCCTGTTTTTTTATGCGCTGGGGTAAATGAGGAGAAATATTACCACAATAGATTTCAGTTTAACTGAGGAACTCGACAGTGTCTTTTCAGATAGCGATAATCCACAGACCTCATTGTGGTCACATTTCTTTCTGTTTGTTTTTTGTTGTTGATAATTTGTTGGTTTAAAATGTCTTCCCCTCTTAGAGTGTGCATACAAGTACATTTGCATCATGTTAACACTGCACCCAGACATTTAATTTATCAACCGTCTCCTATAGACCTCTCATAGTTCTGTGGATGGTCCCAATGAGGAACATTAATGCAGTAATGTTGAGTGGATTTCTTCAAGTTCAGTTCTTCCGCACTCAGGAACGTGCCCATTCACTTTTGGTTTCCCTAGGTCACGATGACCGTGACCTCATGTCCATCCCACTGTTGTTTATGTGAAGTATCTGGAATGCTGGTAGGAAGTTTCATTGCATTTGACACATGCGTCCACTTGGACACAAGGATGAGCTCATTGGAATGTGGGGGTCAAGGGTCAAGGTGATAAAACTTTTGGGACCTAACTCACTGGCTCGTATGCTAATTAAAGTAAAATACATGTAACACCTTTAACTAAATGCATTCTCGTTGAAGACATTGTGATACGATGTCTTCACTAATATACTGGGCACAGAAGGACACTTACCACATGGATAGTTTTATGGAATAAAACTAATAAAAAAAAAAATTTGAAATAGTGAAACACAATTTCAACAATGTAACATTGTTGTTAACTTTGAAAATCTCCTGAGGTACAAAAAATGCTGTTTCCTCTGTAATTTATGCAGTGCGAGTGCGCAGATGTTGCCTCGTTTATTAAAATCACTTAGCGCTGTGGTCTTAATGGAGTCGACGAGCGCCGCCGTGCTTTTCCTTGTTGCTGTGCTCGGGTTCGAGGAGCTGAGATGCGTGGCGTGTGGGAACTTTACTGTAGTTTAGCAATTCTGCCTCAATTTGCTTCCAGGCAGAAACAAACATGTTAACACCAGGGAGACGCTGAGGCTGAATAACAAGCTGCCGAGCAAACGTCTGCCTCAACACAACGGAATGAGGCTAATTCATAATATCAGCAGTAGTCAAACAAAGCTGCTGCGACTCACTGCTAAGTGCACGCCGTTTATGATGAGCTTGAGCGCACCCCAGAAAAAAACTGCCCGCGCTCGTGCCTTTGTAGTCGTCTGAGATCTTCATGCAGCTCTGCAGAGACCTGAGACTGAGCGAGGCCGCTCCTCGCATCTCCCAGGACGTCCGTCGGCGGCTGCTAGCGCGCTGATGCAATGCATGAGTAAAGCGAGAAGCAAGGATGGAGAGATAGTCACCACGGCCTCTGTGGCGAACGACGCGATTTATACACCTCTGCCTCGTCTCGTAAGCGTCACTCCACCGGTGCCCCGGGGCGGAGTGCTCGCTCGCTGACACCTGTGTGCCGCCCACACTTCTCAGCGCCGTGTCATTCACTCGCTCTCATGTTGACACCAGCAGTCCCTGCTGCTGCCTGTAGACATATCAGCAACTTCCGCTTCTCTTTATCTCTCTCTCCGGCAGGATGGAATTTTTTTTTTTTTCCCCTCGTCTGAATATGAAAGGAATTAAAGGCGGCTTTGGCCCCTGCTCTGAGGTGCGGGGTGTCGCATTCTGCATAATTGACTTTTTGAATTTGCCTGCTGCTTGATGCTTGAAGACGCAGCTTATTTATTTACTCTAAATGGTATATTAGAGTATAAACATTATACTCCTTATGCACGTCTAGCTCTTGTCCAATATGTCCGTACTGTTTACCCTTCACTCTTCTCTCCTACATATGATCTACTGTATGTAACCTGTTTCTCATCCTTTTCGTCTTTTATACTATTCCACACAATCCATACACCCTCACATTCCCCTCGGCATTTCTCCGCAGCTTATAACCCTCAGGCAGAGCCACTTTGTAGGGAAGTGATAACATGTCAGCTCTACCTGGCAATCACATCATGCAGCCCGGTCCTAGCTCCACACAGCCGTACCCAACTCCAGCCTGGGAGAAAGCGATGGATGTGCCAGTGGAGGTTATCCAGCGCTGTCCCGGGAGCAGGAATCCACCGGAGCTGCAGCCACTAAAGTTCAGTGTCTCAAATATTTGGCAGATGTGTGCTCCAAGAACACTGAGTATGTTGAAATCTTCTGGAAAGAGAGAGAGAGAGAGAGAGAGAAAGCGACACTCAAAATGTATGAGAGCTGCCGACCTGTCATATGTGTCATGCATGGAGAGTCTGACTGTCTCCACGGAGACGTAAACATTTGATTTGAATCCGCAAGGCGCTAATCTGCAAGTGGCTGCACTTTAAATATAAAACCAAATGTATCTAATATAAAATGCCAACGCAGTGACATGACATGTCGTTTGATGAGCTGGTGACTATTGAAGCGTTTTGTAGGAAAGCGACTTGTACCATTCAGCTGCTGGTATGAATTACCTGATTGAAACACCAAACGTTGCTCTGCAGCCAGGGGGCTGGAAAACAGTCTTATCACAGACATGACGTCTCCACTTCAGCCTCTCACCTTCAGAACAAACAACAAACCGCTGAGCGTGGCGTATTAAAAGCGACGGTGTCGTCCATGGTCTCGGTGATCGCTGACAGCTCGAGAGTCACATTTTCTGCACCGCTGCACCTCACCGTGGTCGCGTTGTTGTTGTTTTTCCGTCGACCGCCTCCCGAGCCAAACAGATGATCTACTTATGTGATTTGCGCGGGAGCCTCATGCGGCTCCATGCTCACAGATGCTACAGACACAGTCATCAGCCTGACAGCGCTCCCGGAGGGAACCTGAACCGAAGACTTCTGGTTTTATCCAAACAGCATATGATGCATACGTCAATAACGGCATTGAGCGCTTTGCAGAGTTTCAGTCACTTCACCGCAGCGATAACTTTGCAACCTTTTCCCAAACAGCCGATGATGCTACATCATCATCTGTCCACTGGAACGGCCTCTGTTTGATGTCCTGCAGGACTGTTTTTCTCCTGAGACACTCACTGTTGTCCCCAGGATGGATAGAAGGGACTTTTTTTCCCTCTCCGTCCTTCACCGCTTGCACCTTTTCCCCCTCTTCTCAACTTTGAAAGACGTAAACACATATTGTGTGGCGACCCGCCAACTGTCGGAAAAGTTACCGATTGTGTTGTTCTGCCTCGGCGAGCAGCGCCGACGGTGTCATTTAATGTCTCGGCAACTTGTGCGTCCTCTCTGCAAATACGCCCCTCTGTTTTTTGTTGTTTTTGTGTGTGTGTGTGTGTGTGTTTGTGTGGTTTTCTCCGATTTCTTCCCGCTCCTCATCGTCACCCTGGGAAATAGGTTCAGCTCTCATCGCTGTCGTCTGATGAAGGGGGGGTTAGTCCATAAAAGAACAATCAGCCCTGAAGGGGACGTTAGGCCGGCCGCATTTTCATTCCTAAGATAATTTTATTATGCACGTAGTGAAATGTGTTGGAAGTGAGGGGTCAGCAAAGACGGGGGAGATGAAAGCAGTGAATCACATTATAAACACAGTCTGGAGGCGTCTAATCGCTCCTGGCCTCTGTATATAACTTGAACTGCCGAGATAGTGTCGACTTCCCAAAACATTCCCCCATAACACTGACACTGACTGGATAATAGAATCTGACTGTCACAGATTATGGCGTGAGTGTCACTCCCACAGCGGCGTTGCTGTGAATGATAGTCAAACGTTAAAAGCAGACACACACACACACACACGCACATGTACACAATGGAGTCTTGGTTAGAGTGAAACTTCATGATCAGCTTCAATCAGCTCCCACAGACCTACAGGTTCCTCGCTGTCCGTGGCAGCGGTGATTCTGGTGTCGAGCGGTGACAGTAGCGTTTGCTGCTTATGATTAGAAACCGGACCGTCTGATAGTCTGGCGTAGACATTAGCTCTTACAGTGTCACACTTAATAAACACTCCAATCTTTTTGGCAGAATATATTAATTATCAAGTCTTTTTCTTAGGAATATGATTTGATTTTTTTTTTTTTTTTTTTTTGGTCCCTGTGTGCTACAAAGTAAGATTGTGGGTTCAAGGGTCTTTTTGGTAAAACTTTTTTTCCCGAAATTAATGAATGAAGTAAGCTGTTATACAATCACCCAATACTTTATCGATACAAAGACGGAATCTTATTTACAATAGGACCAGCAGAGCAGCCGAACAGCTCCTCCTCGGTGGAGCTGAATGTCCATCATAAATCACGTCTGCCCAGGGATCTCCTCCCCGGGTGACTGTTTCCTCCTCAGAAGGAATAAGTCAGAGAGTGTCTTCACTAATAGCCCAGAAAACCTCGGCTTCATCCCTTCATTGTATAGGCGCCGCAGCTCGATACGGAGATTCTCTGGAATCACTAAGCTCCTCGCTTTATCACGCAGATTGAGTCCAGCGACCCCGCAGAGAAAAGCTTGACCAGAGATGAGAGTCGAGGCAAAGGCGGAGCAGGAAAAATGGGAGCTTTGCTTCCTTACAGCCGGGATCAGATACAAAGCCTGCAATATTTCTACTCATACACCATAAGCCATATTCAGTCCTGTGAACGTTCTCATCCCCACTACTAAGTTCAGGATCAGCCCAAACTGTTGTGGATGATTTATTTACAAGTTTATCTAATAGTTTTTTTTTCACCCCCTCAAAAATATGATGTGTGCCCGAGGAAAAACATCCCCCGTTCATTTTTTACCAAAGATTTACAAAAAAAATCAAAACATTGGAGCAAGAGTTCAAGAGTTTAAATGGTCATACTTTCTAAGCCTATTGGCAATTCAAGTAGATTTTGTTTTAAAAAAACTTGTTGAAGTGTGTTTTGGCAGCAGTGCACCTGAAAGTGGTCGTAAATGACAGAGAGGAAGCAAAGAGACGCTTAATTCCTAAAATGAGATGGGGAAAAAACAAGAGAAAAACAATATTATTGCCAAAAACTGAAAAATACCCAGCAGTTAACCCGGCTGTTAGTGAAAACCTCAGCCTCTGGCTCATAGCTCTCTCCAAAATGTTAAAAAGTATTATTATGGTTTTTATAAGTGGGGTTCTTATAAGCAATTTCAACACACACACACATTCACAGTCACACTTGTGTACTACATTTCATGCATTTAGTCAATTTTAATCGTATGATAGTATTATGTGTCTCTTTCCTCAAAATGTATCAAAAAAAAAATTTTTTTTTAATCTATTACAAAAACCTTTGTATTCACACCAGCACCTTCTGTCATTCCTGTACTATTGTTATACCACTGGGTCAGTCATTACTGTTGATCCCTCCAATCATCTTTTGTCTCATGATTTGTGCTCTGTCTTTCCAGGTTTGCTCCCGTTAGCGAGCTGGCTCCATTTGGAACGCCAGTGGGGACTATTCTAGCTGCTGCTATCAATCAGACCATCTTCTACTCCATCGTGGCAGGAAATGAACTGGGTATGTGCTGCAGATCATATCGACGTGGATGTTTTTACGTAGACTGCGATAAAAAGAACTTTCTTTGCCTCTGTTCGAATTATGACACAGGTTTTCAGATATTTATTGCAGTAAATGTTCATAAATAATGAGTGTTAGATGTAGCGGCACATCTCAGCCACTGGTCCTGTTTGTCTTGTCCGGGAGTTGATAACTTGACACTGGTCTTCACACTATAATGGAGAGTCTGAAGAGCATAATTACGCCCTCAGGGAGAGAGAGCAGCCGACGGATCATCTCCAGTCTTTAAGCCAAAAAGACGAATCAGTCAGCTTTATAGAGCCTCTTCCACATACGCACCTGCATTGATCCCTTTTCACGGTCATATCCAAACATATGCTGGAGCCACTTTTCCTTACATGCTCAATGGAAACTACAGGAAAGAGATCCTTATTTATGGCCCCGGGCCCCAGCAGTGATATTCTCAGGATAAGTTAGGGCATTTTGATGCATGACCTTTTTGCAAACCACAGAGGAGTTAGGATCTGTCCACTCAAAGGGACCAAAATCAGCCAGAGGTATTTCTGGGCTATTTCCCCCAATAGGACTGTGACCTACAAACCAAATCTATAATTTAAGGGTCTTCTATGGGAATTGAAAATGTTGATTTCCTTGTGGTCCAGTGGTGCTTCCCCTCACTACACGCTGTGGAGGCTAAGTGGCATTAAAACAATATTCACCAAGAGACAATGTACAATGCTTTTTCTTCCACTTTGTTACGTGCTGTGATCTTGTTCGGTTCCAGGTCATTTTCAGGTGAACAACAGGACGGGGGTCATCTCCACCGCTAAAGCCCTGGATTATGAAAACGTGACCAGCTACGTCCTCAGGGTCCAAGCCGACTCGATGGTGGTGGTCATGTCCAACCTTCGCGTTCCTTCTAAAAGTAAGTTACAGAAACAAAAAAGGAAAAAAAATATGCGCTGTGCTGAGAAATCGGGGATGAAATTATGGTTTATTCGATTTCAGGTGATGCATTTATATGTAATCATAAACTTTATAGAGCTATTTTGCCTAGTTTGTGTTTGTACTTACGTACTTACACAACATATTTGGCTGCTGCTTGGGTCAAAACAAGGAAACAACTTTGTCGCCGTGTATTGTTTCGCTGTATTTGTGTGCTTTACGTAGTGTTACCTTTCTTCTCCGCCCTGATCCATTTGTACACGAGCAGGTGGCATGTCTGCCGCATCCTGTGATTGATTGTTTCACACTCCATTCAGCATCAGGCTCATTTTAAACTGACTCGGGTTGCACAGCGTTGACTGGTTTTCTTATCCACCACAGCTGCTGCTTTTCTTAAAGCTGTATATATATATAATGTATTATTTGACCTCCCTGTGTTCCACCTATAGTGCTGCTTACCGTTCAGAGTAAGTCTCAACGCCAACAGTATAGACACCTGACATTTGTTCCTAAAGATGTGATCTATCTCTCTGTCAGTGAAACAATGTCACAAATACCTAAAATTGTGATTTCCAACTTCGGGCACATGGGTCGAACGACCAGAAATTGCCCATTTGTTATCATTTAGGCAGTCCTCCCCCTCCCCACGCGGGTGGGTGACAAAACATTAATCATAGTGAGTTTTCAGTTAATAAGTCTCCGGTGTGTTCCAGTTCTTTAGGCCTCGTTGTGCATGAAGCAAACGAGATTGTACAACATGACTGCAGCCCAATGCCTCCCTGATCTCTCTCTCTCTCTCTCTAGCAATTCACTATCTGTTTTTTTTTGTTGTTGTAGGCTGAAAGGATGCACTCATAACGCAAACAAGGATAATGCTTTCTTTTATTGTCAGAGCTGCATACTCTAAAAAATAAAGTCCTCGAAAGCCTTTGCACAAACACAAAAAGTGATGGAAAGTAAGCGAAGGGAGCTGTAACCTGATGCCATCGACATAAGGAGTCAGATTAGGATTTTTGCCATTAAAGAAGCACGTTGGTTTAAAATATAGATACTTTTTTTTACACCATCAGACCACAGTCTACGATGCCTCAGCTCTAATAGCATTATGCTGGTTTATATCCGATTTACTTGCGAAACTTTTTTGTAACAATGGAAAAGGTGCCGAAAAACGAAATGGGTCTCGCACCTCACTCGAAATCCGTCGGAGGCGCCAATGAATACTCAGCGACCTGTTTCCTCCTGCTTCTTTCCCCTCCAGCGCCATCTGTCTCTTTACATACTGACAGCGAATTCCAAGAACACAATACACATGCGCACGCACGCACATCACTTATCGGATAGATGTAAAGTCAAAGACTCTTTCTCGCGCTCTCTCTCTCGCACACACACACAAGTGCGCTTAAGTGGCGTTGTCAGACTGACAGCCTCTTGTCGCAGTGTGTAAAACAGACGTTCCTCTCCTCACTTGTCTGACATTTATTATCCTGATGTAGATCAGGGCTTCATGACGGGAAACTTCCCTCCCGTCAATAATGAGCGTACACGCAGTTTAATTTATCACATCAACTTAGCCGCCGCTTTCGCACCCTATACGCACTGTATATCAAACGGCCAGTGGATGCACGTGCATGCATGCATGTGCAGGTTTTCCAATGTGTGCACGCATATAATTTGATTAAATTTAAATTGAACATGTTTTCATGTTAATGGCAGTGCAGTCTTACGCGGAGGCAAGATTCATTTGCCTTATTAGCAGTCCTTCCTCTTTAATGGAGCTACAGTATATGTGTGCAAGCAAGAGAGAGAGAAATGACGCAGGGAGAGGATATGTGTTTTTTTTTAGAGAGAGAGAGAGAGAGAGAGAGAGAGAGAGGTGGGACTGAGTAGACTTTTTTGTTTGTCCTATTTCCCTTGTGCACCCTTCGCTCCAGTGCCACATAATTTCACAATTTTGCATGGTGCCAGAAGAAAAATGGCCCTTGACAGTGCACATTTTCTACCTCAGCTGCTCTGTGAGGAGGATGTTGCTGCTCATACAGTATTTATGTTTGTATGTCACATAGGTGCAACTGGCAGATTAGGGAAATTAATGTAATTAATATATTGAGTAATTATGTTCAGGCGTCTCATAAAAGACGGATTTTGTTTCAAAGTCCAACAATTTTCCCTCTATCTATTCTTCCTGTTCTGCTTCCTCAAACTCTTTGGAAAATCAGTCGGCGTAGTGTTTGTCTGCACTTAAAAATTCCCAGTTTGGATCAGAATGCTGTTAAACTTTCCCAAACAGCCCGTTGTGGAAAAGAGTCAAAGTTCTCAATAACAAATGATGCAAGATAGAACTCGCTCAAAAATAATGACTGAGAAGACAAGTACTCATCGTCATCATTTTTATTATTCGCAGATGCCATATCTCACTCAGACTGCGAGTGTTATCGCTAATTGGCCGGTAAACAACATGCTAATTGGCTCACTTGTTTTCTGCTTATCAGGGGTAGCGAGAGGGCATCGGAATAGTTCAGACTTTCCTGAATCGGAATATTTGATGCATTCACAACAAAATTAACCTCCTGGTTGTTGCGAGTGAGCGTTTGCTGAAATGGCCTCCCACACAGTCTCTCAAGAAAGTGTTATGTTTCTGATGTGTTCTTGTAAATTGAAGATAATTGGCAGTGCAGTTAAATATTATTCTTATGAAGAGGCGTTTTACACAACTCATTCAGAAGCGAACAGCGTTTCTCATTGCGTTGGATTTTACAATTTCCAAAGTTAGGTACTTCTCAGATTAGCCAAAATGCCCGTCCTCAGATGATTCAAATATGACTTAATTAAAAATTGGCAAGTTTTGAAAAAAAGCGTTGTGACACATTTCCCTGATCTGTAACTTTGATGACTGTGAAGAAATTATACTGACACAACAGTTTCAAGGCTAAATTACAGAGCGTTTGATCAACAACACTTGGGATGACTTCAGAAAAGTGTTTATTTAACAGTCAGTGGCTGTGATTATATAATCTGTATTGACTCGTGTGTCCCAGTTCTTATTTTGTAAGGCAAGTAAACAGACTGGGGTTAAATCCTGTATGTTTTATGTTGATGTTGTGTTGAGTTGTATATGTTTGATTTGTATTTGATAATGGCTTTCACAGGTGTTCAAAATTCTGTGCCGTTTCCCTTTTGCAGCTAACACGGCCAAGGTGTTTATTGAGGTGCAGGACGAGAACGACCACCACCCTGTCTTCTCCAGGAAGCTCTACATCGGCGGTGTGACGGAGGACACCAAGATCTTCAGCTCGGTGCTCAAGATAGTGGTGAGTCAAGCTTTGATTTGCTGTTTTTGGAAATGCATGCTGAAACGTTAAGAAAAAAAAAAAAAGAAGAAGAAAGCGTCAGATTCCGCCTCCTCTTCGTCGCCACTTACCCTGCAGACATGGTGGGAGAGTTTATCTGATCAGCCCTCTGCCGCACAGTTTCATTTCGTCTGCTATCATTCGCTTACATCGCTTCCTCAATTCCGCTCTGCCCGCTGTCGGCCTTGTTCGCCAGGCAGGTGGGATCAGAAGCCGCCGATCGGTGTGATTCCACTGTGTTCGCAGAAGCATGGCTGAACATCCTGTTTGATAATCAGCACGCTCTGCCAAGGAGGACACACTCCTGTTTTTTTTTTTCATGTAGTACACTTGTTTTTTATATTTTCTCTACGTGGCGGTGGGTTTGTTATTATCATTTATAGGTTTGTTTATGTACAAAACCATTGTCGACAATGATAATGACTAGATTTCGAAATATTTACTTTGTGCTGAGGGGTCATATCACACTTTAACATTCTATTTTTGTCCCTGTCGCTTATCTGACTCAGGTGGATTCACTTTCTGTGGTCTGAGTTAATGTTGTTCTACGTTCCAGGCTCCTTATAACGTTCAGATGAGCGATCTGGGTTGATATATCAGGATTATTACCATATGCTTAAATCACTGAGGTAACGAGCAGCAGCCAGTGGTGCAGGGAACGCTTTATTGCTTTTTTTTTTTTTGCCCTGCGTTTTGCCTTTTAGGCAACACTCCGATTTACTGCTGCGGTTTGTTGGGTGTTCGTGCCAGAAAGAAATAGAAGGATTCCTCAAGGTTACAAAAGAAACTGCCGGTATTAAAATACAATAAATGAAAATACAATCCATTCAGATTTACATAACATTAGTTTATTATCTAAATGTATTGGTTCTTGGCCAAAAATACGCAGATGATGCCGCTGTGTCATTGCCAATAATGGGGACTGTGCAGTAATTCAGCAGAAGGAAATGGATTGTTCGCTAATACCTAATAGGATATAATCAGCCTTGCAGGACAGCTATCCTATACCCTAGACCAGATTTTCTGCAAGAGCTCCACCGACTTAACAAATATAAAGAAGAGATGTGTCCACGTGAGGACTTAAACAGATAAATAGTAAGTAGCTTTTTACAGTGTAAACAAAACTGGATACGGGACAATGGTCTCTGAAGCAAGTTTTTTAAAAAAAAGCCATCATCTAATGGTAAAAAACAGGAAGCCGATCATATATCTGTGTCCTTATTTTTTATAATGCTCTCAAAAGTAAAAATCTAAAAATACCTGGGGAAGCTAAGAGTTTTATTCATTTTATTGATGGTTTCAAATAAAACTAAGGGTTCGGTTTTACTGCAGAAAAGGATCTAGCCCTTAATCTTGACGTTATAATGTGTAAAAGCTCTTTTAGGTTGCGGACATTTCCCCCAGAGGACTTGATTAAGCTGCGCGAATCATTCTTTTATTTTTCCGTTAGACAACTTTTGATTTTGCTCTTAAGCAAAAATTACCATAAAATTATTTATTTGTCAAAAGGGAGTTTTTTGCCTTTGTCTCTCTCCACTGTCACATACTGTACTTCTGTAAAATGCCAAAAAGTAAAGTCATAATTTGCTGCCAGACAAATATAATTAAAGTGAAATTAATTTCAGTTGAATTTACCTGGACTGAACTTTATTGAATAGTGAATGAACTCTGTAGTACCAACTTTTTTTAATTCTCATTCTCATTATTCTCATGAAGGAGGTTCTCACAATTAGACCCAGTGATAGCGAGTGATAATATTCTATGATAAAAGTATGTTCATGCACAAACAGCCTTAATGGTTCAGCGCCATTACTCGGGAACAAAAGGGTGAGCAATATGTTTTCACTTGTCAAACTGCAGCATGTTAAAAACAAACTTAAATCACTGACTTATTCCCCCTACATATATGATGCTGTTATATACACTGCCACCCCGACCCCCCCCCAACCAACCACCACCCCAATGAGGATATCTCACTCTGTTGATTTATGCAGTCTCTTCATTGAGAATGTGCACCCCCCCACTCCTCTGACAGTAGCTGGAGGGAAAAAAATAGAGATTGCTCCTATTTATCAGTGTCACTCGCCACAGACAAGCACTTAGAAAATTGATGCCTGGGGGGCGCTAGAGCGCATATGACAGAATAGACGTGTCTAAGTGAGGCTCCGCTCCGATAAATCGAGTTTTTCATAAAAACACCACTTTTTGACCAAAGTAAGTAAAAGGGAGGCTGTGAAACTTGCAGGGGACACTTTCAAAGATGCCACCAAAGAAGCAAACGGCGAAAAAACCCGGAGAAGAAACTCCAGAAACTTTAGAGGGTGGCTTGCTAACTGAGCTAACAACTAGCCCCTCACTAGAAAGTGCAGCTATCCTTTCTGCCATAAACGGAATGAGTAAGCAAATGGACGAGAGATTCGATTCACTGGAAGAGTCTCTGCAGGCCACTCAAACCACGCTGGCGGAACACGCGTCTCGTCTCTCTGCAGTGGAGGTGATGGCCAGCGACCATGACAACAGGTTGGCTGCACTTGAGCTACAGGCTAAGCGCCTGGGGGATGCTAACAAGGCTTTACGAGACAAAGTTGTGGACCTTGAGGCACGCTCCAGACGCCAAAACATAAAGATAATAGGCCTGCCTGAAAATGCTGAGTCTAATCGCCCGGCTGAGTTTGTGGCCAACTTTATTGAAGAGTTGCTGGGGAAAGAACATTTTCCGAAACACATAGAAGTTGACCGTGCACACAGACTGGGTGGACAGCCTGCCAACGACGCTAACCGGTCCCGACCCCGTGTGCTAATAGCCAGGATACACAACTACCGTGTCAAGGAGCTAATTATGAGGCTTGCAGCGCAACAATCTCCCCTGATGTACCAAGGTCAGCGCATCCATATCTTTCCGGACTTCCCGGCTGAGATAATGAAACAGCGTCAACTCTTTGAGGACACCAGGAAGAGATTTAAGTCCGCTGGACTCCGCACGGGATTTATCTACCCGGCTCGACTGAGGGTTACTCACGGCAACGTCACCTCAACGTTTAACACCCCAGAAGAGGCAGAAATGTTTGCAGACAGCCTCGCCACATGAAGATGCTCTGGGGGAGACTGTGAGCGGCGATCACGATGGACAAACTGTATCCGAAACGTAGCACGGCCGCTTTTGTGGCCATAAACAGTAACGCACGTAATAACGGATCAGGTAAAATCCTAAAGTAATACGTGAATCTTGCCCAGTTAACTAAATGTTTACGGGTTCTATGGCACTCCTCTTTTTTTTTCTGGCTGTTTAGTTCTCAATAACTGCCTTACGCATTTAGCGGTAAATTGTTTCGATGTGAGTGTTTCATTTTTAACAACTTCATATCGGAGGGGAAGCGAGATGTTAGGTTGCTATTGGCGTTTTCACAGCTTAGTGTTAGACTAAGCCTGGTTGGATTTCCCCCTTTAACAGTATGTTTAACCAGGGTATTTTCCTACTTTGTTTGGGAAAGTGGGTTTGGGGGGAGGGTGGGGTTTTGTACACGTTCGGTACACTTGTGTGTTTTTGTTTTTTCGTGTTGTCTGAGGCTTTTGCTGTGTCCACTACTCAAGTAACAACTGTCACAATATGTCATGTCGTCAACGAACAGCAATAGAAGTGGGGGGGTTACTATGGTTAGTTGGAATGTAAAGGGGTTGGGACATCCTATCAAACGAGCTAAAGTTTTCTATGTTTATTTAATTATTCTATTACTAGTATATTGCCACAAGTATAGTTATTATATACATTCAAAGACTGTCTACCCTGGAATATATATAAATATTATATGTATATTATTTATATTCCCTTTAAGCTAGTTACATTTATTACATCTATTTCTTTATTACTATTTGTTTATTACTACTGTCCTTATTATTATCCTTATGTCTGTTATGTATAAATGTATGTCAGATGTTCCTTGTTCTGAAAACTGATAATAAAAATATGTTGAAAAAAAAAAAAAAAAGAAAATTGATGCCTGTGTGTGAGCTCAGTGGCCAGTCAGAGCTTGTGCGTCAGAGGTCGACGGAAGAAAAAAAAGTGTTTTGGCCTGCTATGGCATAAAGTGGTCTAACAAGCTTCATGCACGCAATGATCCTCATAAATTAAATGTTGTTTGGTTTTTGTTTTTTTAAAGGTCGAAATGTTGTTTTTTTCCCACACTGTCCAGTTTTTCCCCGCAAATTCTCCGAAAAATTTTAAAAAGTCCAGCTAAAACTGAAATGGATTCGATTTTTCAGTCTAAAACGTCCATTAGCAAGGCTGGAGCCAAATCCCAGCTGCCAGTGCGTGAGTCACGGCACCAGCCTAACACCAACATTCAGAGACAAACAACCACTCCCACACAAAGTCAAATGTACAGGACATTTCAGAGTCGCCAATTAACCCAACTAGCATAACTTCGGACTGTGGAGAGAAAAAAAAAACATGTACGCATTGGACCAATCTCCTCTATTAGGCAGCCCTGCTAACCACTGTACCACTGTGCCACCCCACAACTATAACAAATATTTTCGAGATGACACTGTAGCGCTTCAAAAGACAAAAGTCTGATATGAAAGGCATCACACATAGGGATTAACCTAATGAGCATTATCACATGAATCCGCAGCTCCCCTCTGAAGTGGCAGGGATTTCAAATGAAATTCAGTTTTTTGTTCAGATGCCTAGCGCGGCTTTTTCTATTTTGGTTACCTGCTGTGCCCAGTGTGGCGGAAAGACACAATTAGTGTCTAGCTGAAGAACCGTGACTCACACTCAGCATCTAGACTCCGAAATCCCCCCACAGGATTTGGTGGAGACCAAAAACAGAGCTAAAAGAGAGTAAATCCGAGTTATTGGAACATGGTGTTGATCAGAAACATGACTCTAAATGAATGATAATCTAATCCCGGTGCTATACAGCAATAATTCAGGTGATCTTTTCCACCATCTTGGAAGGTGATGACATTCCACTGCAACCAAGTTGCCAAACAAGAATAGTTGCTCAAGTTAGGACACCGTGTCTCCTCTTCCACCTTAAGGTGTGTTGCATTGCATGAAATTATTTATCAGCCTCCAACTGCAAATCTCTTCCTTCATGTCAGCTGCTTTCAGAGAACACCTGCATTGGAGGAAAAAAAAAAGGCCAAATATCTCCTCCAGTTGGAGGACAAGATCTCAAAGTTCCACTTTCTCACCTCTGGTTTCAGTTTGCTGTGATTAAACATGGCAGTTGTAGTAGTTATAATAGTCGTATGGTTAATGGTTGCACAAAAGCAAATGATACCTCAAGGGGAAAAAAAGACACTGGCAACTCAGATGGTTTATGTCGTGAGATAATAGAAGTGTTTTGCGTCATTACATCTGCAGAATAACTGATGCGATACATAACGGCGAGATTGATCGTATGGGGCAAATCGAAATTGAATGACACAATGAATATGACGCCATCTGCTGTGGTTTGTGTTTAGTCCCATGAGTAGTTGCGGGACAAATTCAGTGATGTCACAGCAGGGCTGCCCATCAGCAGCCAAAGGCAAAGTGATTGGGAAGCCGAGGTGCGATATGCTTGGAATCAAACATCTTGCCATCATGGTCAGGAGTTCTAGCCGCGGTTGGTGCATGCTGGCTCAGGCGAAATCTCCGCTCTCGAAATACAAAATGCAGTTTTTTCTTTTTGTGCGAGATATTTTCCTGTCTCATTTTGCATACCTTTGCCGCATGTGTTATAGGCCACTGACAAGGACACGGGGAATTACAGTGCCATGGCGTACCGCCTGATCATCCCCCCCACGGCAGAAGGCCAGGACAGCTTCGTCATCGAGACCTTCACCGGTGTCATCAAGTCAGCCATGATGTTCCGAAACATGCGCAGGTCATACTTTAAGTTTGAGGTGATCGCCACGGACGACTACGGGAAGGGTCTCAGCAGTAGTGCTGAAGTGGTGGTGAGTATTGTGTGTTTGTAAAGATATACGCTGTATGTGTAGTGTGTCTGTACCGGTCAATATGCCACTTGTTTGTTTACCTTTGTACCGGTGGCATATTGATTACAAGCTGAGATCCCATTCTCATTCATAGAGAAAGTCTTTAACCTGTTCCTGGTTTTATTGGGTCATGTTTTATAGAAATAGCGTATGTTTTTTTTTTCTTCTATTTATTCTGTCCATACATCAGCGGATGCCATCCACAAAGCACGCCCGCAACCTGCACTTACAATATGCAGTATAGATTTCTGCACAGTAACGTGCATTTATTATGGACCTTGTAGATGGTGTTGTAATGATATCATAAATAAATGTTTTGTTTGCATTTAACATGTGGCCTTTTCGCGACTGGCTGATGATCGATTCAAACCCGTTCTTCAGTCTTATGTTTTTATGGTGCATTTGCCTCCGTGTGTGTGTGTGTGTGTGTGTGTGTGTGTGTGTGTGTGTGTGTGAGTGAGGGGGGGGGTCTGGATAAACGAGAGCAGCTTGTGCTTTACTGTCATGCTTGTTCATTTTCAAGGGGACACCTAATTTCACAGGAGCCACATGGGAGATATTGCCACAGCGCACATAGGCTGTTATCTGTGCACTTAACCTCCAGGTCAGAATTAGGCCTTGTTAAGGTCGGTGCATGGCACCAATGCAAGCAGCCAATTAGAGGGTTTCATTCAGCGAATGTGAATAAATGGCTGAGTCATTATTTAGCTCTGTTTCCTGCTGTCTAACCCTGTGGTCCTCTGGTTTCTCTCGTACCTCTTATCCCGCTCTCAGGTTTCCGTTGTCAACGCGTTGGACATGCAGGTTGTTGTGTCCACTGTCCCACCCACTTTAGTGGAAGAGAAAAAGGAGCAGCTCATCAGGTAAGGCAACATTAGATATGAAAGTCAAACCGAATTACTGCCTTAACATTTTGAAGCGAACGTGTATTAAGAAGATGCCAGACAGTGTTTACTTTACAGCCAAAATAAAAGATCATGGATCAGCCTACGAGTCTGTCCTCTGGAGCGTGTTCTATTAGTTCAGATTAATTAATGATGAGATTGAGTAGTTGAGATTCATAAAGCAGTTTTTGGCAGCTCCCGGGACGCAGCGCTTCGCCTCTTTATTTCATCTGAAAGGGAGATGGGCTTAAGGAGTTGTGTTTTTTAAGAGCTCTCCGTCCACGCTGAGAAAAACACACACATTAGTCTCATTAGGCTTATGAAGCTCTCTGCGCTGATGTCATCCGAGGGGCCTGTGATTTCTCACAGCTCTGGGGGGGGGATCCAGGGCCATTTTACCTGAACGCTCCAACTGTTTATCCTCTTTGGCAAAGGTAGCCAGCACGGCTTTCGTTCATTGGCTGTAATTTGAGGTGTGGATCTCTCCCAGCCTGAGGATGGATTATCATAGTCGTGCTTTGCCAAGAGCCCAGTGCGGAGAAACAAGCTGCCGCCCCAATGGGACAAACATTTCCAGACTGTGGTGCTTGAGATTGGTGGCTTTAATATTGGTTCTCGGCGCAGAGCTGCCAGAAATTGTTTGAACCAACGTGAACGAGGATTGGAGTTTATATAAATCCCCGAGTCTAGACATTAACTATTTACTTTAGTATTTACGTGCATATCGCTTTCTTTACATGAGCATGACGTTTGTGTTTTGTTTTGTTTTTTGCGTGCAAGTATTCTGGAACGCCACGTCCAGGACCAGATTCCAGGTGCCAAAGTGATAGTGGAGGCAATTGGGCCACGTCGCCACGGCGATGGCTTTGACCAGGAGGACTACACTAAGTCGGACCTGATGGTGTACGCCATTGACCCTCTCACCAACAGGGCCATCTCACGTCAGGAGCTCTTTAAGTGAGTGGATGAGTGTTTATAACAAAAAGTCCGGGTTAAACATTTGGCTTTAATTGACATAATTATCCTGATGTGTTGCACGTTTTTCCATCTCGTTTTCCCAAGTTAGTCTGCAAACATCTTTTTCAGGTGTCCTTCTCCACTTTTTTTTGTTTTTCCAGTGCCTTTATAACATTTGATTATCCTGCAGGTGCACCAGCTCAGTCATACGCCGCGGGAAATGGGCAGATTTAAGGGCGAACAGGGTGAGGTGAGGTTAGGGGTGGACAAAATGGGAGTGAGGCGAGGGTGTATTTCAATCGGTCCATCAATCCATCATGTCGGTGCCTCAAAGGCTGCTCCGAGAGCCTGGTGATTATGTCAGCAGTACATCTTCTCTCTTTTTGTTTGGGGACACGGGGATAGAGAGGCAATTCCTGTGCTCTATCTGAAACAGGACTGCTCTCATCCTATTAAAAGTTCCTGAAAGATGCTTTTTTTTTTAATCCCATCAGGGACAAAAAAAAAAAGAAGAAGATAAGAAATCAACTTGTTCCACATCGCCGTCACATCTAATACAAGAGCGATCTTTAAAGGCCAGCTCCAGCCGAGCGTGAGACTTGCCCGTCAATATGAAATAGTTGTCCCTTCACTCTCTACCGATTTACCATCCTCTGAGCCGTCTGACACATTCTTTGTCTTTATTTATCCATATCAGTGGGCGCGGGTCAGTGGCAGATTGCCGTTCATTTGAAGAACCGCCACTCGAATGACATTTAAAGGAGCTTTGTGTATGTGCGGAATCAATTAGTGTTATGTCAGTGTCCTTGACCATCCGAGGAACGCCACCAAACGCCTTTTTCATTAAAAAAAAATCCTGACAATCGCCCTGGCGACAAGTGGCAGCGTTTGTGATGGCCAGTCTTACATTACATGATGCACGCTCAATCGCTGCTTCGTAAAGAAACGGCTGACTTGGATGCATAGAGCCACTTAGATTGGAGGAGAATGGCGTTTTATGCATGCAGCGTGTGTCTGACTGGTAATTGCGTGTTCTATCTGTGACTTTGTGTCAGATCACAGGCGGAGAAAGGGAAGAATTGTGGCGTTGCCCGTGTCCTTACGCCACCTTGAATCCAGGACTCTCCTTCATCGACGCATATTTATTCACCTATGGAAAAACAAAGATGACAGTAATTGGATGTGGCAGCCCGCTCGCTACTTTGTGATTCAGCATGTTTGAAAGACGCGGTGAAGCAACTGGTTATTGTCACAAAATAGCAGCGCGGCCGCGGCGGGCTGCTCGCGTGCAGCCATGTTTTCCGCTGATCCGCCACATCTATAATTGAAACACTGTGTGAAGTGCAAATTCATATTTGTTGGCAAAAAGGTCACGGGGAAAAAAAAAAGAACGAATGTGTTTGTTTATTTTTGTGGACGAAATAATTTAGACTTAAAGATAAAAAATAAAATCAAAAAATAAAATCAGCCTTTTCCGCACTCAGAATGTGATGGTCTACATGATCAGAGGTCGCTGACCTTGAAATCGTGGTCTCCACCTGTCTTTTTCCACAAAAAGTGACAAGCGGGAAAGGAAACAGTAAGGTTGCAGAAAAGACAGTGCAGACTATGAGGACAGTTTCAGTACAAAGCACGTTTTTTGTGTGTGTTGTTATTTAATATACTCACAAATGTTGATTATGGAAGCTGTTTGGCCGTTTACAAGATGAAGATAATTCACAGTCTCAGTGGCCCTGTGGAGCGAGAAAACCATTTCCTCCCATGTCCTCGCTGTTTCTAATAAATCACAGATTTCTCGACGGCAACGTGCTGGAAATCAACAAGGAGTTCCAGCCGTACCTCGGCGAGGGCGGCCGCATCCTGGAGATCCGCTCGCCAGACATTGTGGCCAGTGTGAAAAAGGCGGCCCAGGCAGTGGGCTACACAGAGGGGGCTCTCCTGGCTCTGGCCATCATCATCATCCTCTGCTGCATCCCCGCCATCCTCATCGTCATGGTCTCCTACAAACAGTGAGTAATAAATAATCAGTGGCGTCTGGAGTCGCTTAATCATGTCTAACTGGTTGTCAGGATATTAAAGAGGCAAATGTGTTTTAATTAGGCAGCCGATTATCTTTGGGGGGGGTGTTGTTGATTTGCCCAGTTTTTGTTAAAACGTTTGCGCATCGCACACAAATCAAAAATGTGTTGTTTGAATGTTGTTTACAATCTCTACCTCGGCCTGTTAGAGAAGAAGAAATGGTGGGGGGGGGAGACATAATCAGTAGAAATGAGAAGTGTATTTTCACGCATTTAAGATAAAGTGATGAAGTGGGCACGTTGTGTTTCTCTCTCTCTCTCATCTGATGACGGCGCACTCTGCTGGGCGTGTCTCCCTGCTCACGCCCTATCAAAGCAGATTAATTAACACTTATTTGTGACACATATCTACAGCCGCTTGTGACCGTCACAGTGCTCACTCATCTCTGCCAGACCGACGCAACGAACGGCGCTCCCTCGCTCTCTTTCCTGGCTGCGGCCCTCTCATTCATGCATCACGCACTGGACGCTTCGCAAAGAAACGCTGCTTTTTGTTTAAAGTATCGTTCGCACGGGTGGGGTCACTGGATTCCCACTCTGTGTCGGGTTCATATCCGATGCTGCGAGCGTTCCATAACCGGTGATGCTTGGGAAATGTTGATTCACGGCAGATGGGCAGAGTGGTCGTCCTTATGCAAATGCGCAGACCAAACACAGCACAAAGCTGTCGACGGTGACATTAGACTAACGCACAAACCGTCCGGGCAGATGGCGCTTTGTTGGTGGCGACATTAGTTTGGTAAAATTAAACGATTTAGAAAATCATTTTCTCATTTCCGCGTGTCAACATAATTCACTGTTGCCTAAATTTAGGGGAGCGGGATTTACGGATGAATATTTACAACATGAATCTGTGTAGTCGTGTGGAATAATTGAATTTCTGGTGTGAATAAGTGATGGTGCGATGCACTGGGGAGGATTCGCTTAAGGGAAAAAAAAAATGGTGCTGCTTGTTTTGGGCGTGCAGCCCTGCAGTCACAGCTGGAGGCTTGAGTGGTTCCTACGTTGCATAGAAAGTTTTTCTCTTGAGTGTTTAAATGAGTAAACATAGAATGTCAACAGTTGCATAAATAATGTGCAATGTTTCATCTGGCAATATTAACTAATTAACGAATATTAGCATTGACCTTAAAGCTGTTTTATTGTCTTCTCCCCTCCTGTCTTCTCCCTGCTACGTTATCACCAGGTTCAAAGAGTAAGTCATAATTCCATCTCATGTTATACGTCATGTTATATAAGTGATCGCAGGCTTTGCAATATGACCAAAAGCACATGTAAAAGTATCTCACAAACATAAGGTACTTAACCTATTTGATCATTTTCCTCCTTTTATTAAAAACATTGTGCAAATTTTAAATTAAGCCTGAAAAAAGTTGCATAGCAACATAGTTACAATTAAAATAATTACAAGTGTGAACTGTGAATATGGTTAAAAATGAATGAAACATATTGCACAGGCACTGGGTCATTGTTGTATTGTACTTGTTTTGGACTTGCTGGTTGAATTCCCTCTGTGAAAGTGTGAAATCATTAGTTGTGGAAAGATTGCGTGTGCGTGTGTATATATATATATATATGATATATGCTTGTGTGTGTGTGTGTGTGTGTATATAAAATGACTGGACATAATAGCATATTTCGTTTCAATACCACTTCCTGCATGCTCCTGCATGTTTTTATGCTTTTTTTATACAAGGAGTTAATTCTACCTTTGGTACGTCAGTGTATGTTGTTGTTTTTTTTCCAGTGTGTTTCCTCATTGGACCAGAAACACCTACTGTATCTGTGTGACTGTATATGTTAACACTTTGTGCAGGCGACAGGCAGAATGTGCCAAAACTGCCAGGATTCAGATGGCTCTACCCCCAGGAGGGAAAGCACCTCCGGCGGGGGCTCCCAGTGCAAACCTCTATGAGGAGCTTGGTGACAGCAGCATGTGAGTGACCCCTGACCCCTTTGTTATTACCTGCCTCACAGTGATCGCACCTCTTTCCGTTATAGTCGGGTGCTGCAGTGTGCTCTGCAGCCTCCTTTTTTCTGAATCCGAGTATCATCAGTCAGTCCAGTGCTTCAGACGTACCAGGCTAAAGCACTGGCTTTGCAGTTTCTGCAAACCACCACCACCACACTGTGTGCCGCAGCACAGCTGGTGATTAGGCTTTAAATTATGTATGTGTTTCCCATTTGACTTTGTGTGCATTTTTTTTTTTTTTTTGCAACACTATCTCTTAAGGTAAGGGGTGCGTTTCATTTCGTAACAGTCCACATTCTGTTGTTTACAGAAAATCGAACACAAAACCCTGTCCATGTCCATTAACTGTATTTTTTTTGTTACTATAAAATTTCATTTTGGTTTTTTTTTTAACATCCTGATTGAATACTTCATAGCTCCACCTGTATGGGCCGCATTAATTTTTCATATCGAATACCACTCTGCCGCACTGGAGATGGAATATTTTGTAAAAGTAATACAGCTTCTACCATCACCATTGTTATGAACGAAAAAAAGAATTAAAAATTGAAATGTATCCATAAGGGGTTGAGACGCGACGCAGACACCGACCACCTGAACAAAGAGCATGGTCTTTTGATTCTTGTCGCCGGAGATAAAGCTCTCTGGGGGATTGCGTTGTCGCGCGGCACCGTTTACTTTGGCATCATTTTCCAGCCTGCACTATAATAAATACATGGAGTTAGTCCTATAAAGAGTTTATAGGAGGATCCTGCTGAGAGGATCATCGCGGATGTTTTCTATGCAGAAACGGCCGGTATGTTTGTGCGCACTCTCAGAGGCACACAGCAAATAAATCAGTGCATTGTCTCTGCTTTAGTCTTTTTTTTTTCTTTTTTTTTATTTTACCCTCTGTCTGTTTCATTCTTCTCCATCATCTCTATTCCCCTGTACCTGTGGATTCAGACTGCAGTAAGTATAGTCTGTGAATATGATCAATATTAATGACACATGTAGCACACAGTGGTTCTTCCTCTTGCTTTCGCCATAGATAGATAAGAGTTTAGTATTAAACTGTACTAACTGACCTTGGTGCTTGAAATGTTTTTGTCCTGCTTCCACGTAGTCAGGAAAAGTGGAGCTCCCCTCTGTCACTCCATCAGATTAGATCCATTAGATTCCTGTTAGATTCTTGTATAGTGGTCTGTCGCTCTGAACTTGGCGTCTCCTCACGTCTCTTAGTGTTGTGACTGATCGCTCCTTTGGGGTTTCGATATTTGGGACCAAATCTTGGTTTGCATAATAATTTAGCTTTTTAAAGTTTTATTCTCATTATTTTTTTTAGTTTAGAAGAACAAACTAAAACTCAAGTTTATGATTTATAAACCAGTCGAATTCGTTTATGAGAATTAGAAGGAGTCACAGAACTAAGAGTCGGACTTTTGCTTTGCCCCTTTTTTTCTCCCCTGCTCCCATCAATCTTCACCTGTTTCAAGTCTGTTTTTCTTTTCCACGTCCGCCTCTCACCGGAGCAGGGCTAAAAAGTCGGCCATTGAGGAGGCTGACCGCCAGAGGATTTTTAGCACCTTTGCCTGTCGCTCCATTGCAGCCCTCGGCAACGGAGAGCTGCACGTCAACTTGCCCAAGTCGGAGAGCAACGTGACCTACCTCTCTGACCGCAACCCACTAACCACCCACAACCCCATCTATGACGACAACAGTCCGCTCAGCAGTCCTGGTGCCGCCGCACGGGGGGAGAGTCCAGGTGAAAGGGGCTTCGCCTACTCCCCAAGTTCAGGCCACATCTGGTCAATGCCTGCTCGCATTCCTGGAGGGACACAGGGCTACAAGGTGCCAAGGAGACAAGCTCTCATGGACGCAGTCGATTGGGAGCAGCGCACACTGCGAGCAGCCATGAGTGGCAGCACAGAGAGCAAGTTGTCAGTCCGTGAGCAGGCCAGGCAGTTTGAGCATCAGGCCCAGCACGAAGCAGCCCTCAAGCAAAACAGAGACTCCCACAGCTCCCTCCCTTCCATCCTTGTTAGAGACAGGGATGGCGATGATGTGCTGGAGCTGACCTCACAAACCCTGCACTCCATCATGGATTACCCCCGCGTCCCCACATCAGCCGGCGGAGACGTGCCCCCCAGCCTTATCATGACTCAAGGAGAGGAGGCATGGCCCCTGGCCGACCACAGAACAACTCCACCCGTGCTTAAGAAGTTCAGCTCCAGCATCTCCAGCTACATGACAGTGCAGCCCTGTCAGATCACAGTGGAGATCATACCCGACCCCCCAGAAATTCCTGCGCCCCCTCCTCCACGGAAGCTACAGCCACCGACCCCACCAACATCTCCGCCCTCAAACCCACCTCCGTCTCCACCCTCATTCCCCCATCTTCACAAATCTCACTATTCCCCACCTTCCTCTCCTCCTCCTAACATTATACCGCAGGCTCCGCCGCTGCCTCCTCCCCCTCCTCTCCCTCCCCCTCCCTCGCCTGCTAGCAATCAGTCTGGCCCACTCGTTCAGTTCGTTCCAACCTCTTTGCCTCCCGTGTCCTCGCTCCGGCCCGTTTCAGAACGCAAACACCCCCGGCCCCTTGACCCGTCGCAAACCGACGTCGGAACGAAGAAGGAGCTTAAGGGGATCCTGAAAAACATCCAGAATCTCGCCGAAATCGAGAGGTCTGTCGCCAACCTGTACAGCCAAGTCGACAAACACTGCAAGGTGCCCAGATTTAACAAAAAACCACAAGCGACTGAGGAGTCGGAGGGTGCTAACGAACTGCAAACGTCTGATCCCTGCCGTGAGCAGAGCCCGCCAAATAACTCCGAACTCCAAGTCCAGGTCAACGCGACACCAAGCGTGAACTGTACCGAAAATGGAAGCAGCCGAGTGGACGCGGCAGCGGAGGTTCAGCAGACGAGCCAGTTGAACTTGAACACTGCTGATCCCAGTGAGGACTTGTCCTCTGAGTCCACCGTGTTCTGACTTTTCCAGTCTTCGCACTCTCATCTCATCTTTATACTTTTTCTTTTCCATGTCTGTTTTTCTCTTCTTTCTGAACACTCGTTTGTTGGTCTGTTTGTTTATTTGCTCAGCGGGTAGTATTTTAAATGAGCTTTAACATGTCCGGGGTTTTCAGACACAGACAGCATTTTCTTTTTTTTTCTTTTTTTTTACTTGTTACTTTGTGTTGAAATGATATTTTAGTGCTGCCTGCCAAGTCATCTGCTCAGTTCAGACACACTGACTGTACAATGTGCTCACAAGCTCGAATGAGAACGTTGTAAATACGGGCTAATTTCAGCTAATTACAGCTGTTAATGATCTGATGAATTGCATATTCCCTAGAGTTTAGTTCAACATTAGTCAGTTCGTATGTGTTAAGTGTTTTATTTCAGCTCGTACTCACAACGTTAACATTTTATAACCACAACTGCTTAAATGAAATTATACTAATCATCCCGTTTTTCTTTTTTTAATCCCACAACCTGCATTTTGCCGATTTTCACAAGGCAGTGAAATTTAAGATGCTGCAAAAGCCAAAAACAGAATTATAATTTTATTTTTTTTATGAGGTAAAATTACCATAACTCCATAACTGCTGAGAATAAATTCTATGAAATAAGCTTCCCAGCATTCAAGAAGGATGATCATACATTTGTTGGAGAAACATGGTTAATAAACGCGTTGCATCAACTTCCATCACGTCACATAGTATTAGTTGTTCCTACCTGCAAAGATAAATGAATATGGAACATTTCACTCAATGTGCAGTATATATACAGACAGCGTAGACGTATACAAAAACAACCCCAGTGTTACATTAACGACAAATAATGGACTTACTTACTGGAACACTTATTCCTTTTATCATAGCGTAATACGATTGATTGCCGATAATGGGGCTCGAGGCACTAAGTGAAAACATCTTTATGTCGAACAAAGCATCGGCTGGAAAAAAAAAACAAAAAAAAAAAAGGGAAACATTGACTCCGGGTCCCCGACAGTCTTGTGTTGAATAGGAAGAGCCAAAGCTCTGGGGCAACCTGTCTATTCACATGTCGACAGAGATCTTCCCAGCATGATAAACCAGTCACTGTGATGTTCAGCTGCACACTGGAAGAGGCTAATTAGAGAACCAATCAATCCTTAACCAGGTCGGCTGCCTGTGAGACTGTCAACTACTGTTACGCTCTCTTCTCCTTTTCCATCCCTCTGACCTTCTGCCTGATCCATTTGTCTCCTCACTTCTTCTTCTTCTTCTTCTCCTTCTCCTCCAGTTAGTTCTTATACGCTGTGATCCATGGCCTCATCCTGTGAATCTTTCCTCATGGATCTCCGGAGATTCTTTTACCTTTTTTTTACGCTCATTGCGATGCTGCATCTGTCCCCGTTCACCACCACCCCCCTACCCACCCCCACGCCCCCTCCGCGCTTTATCCAACATACTCTTCATGTATTTGCTTCGCCCTCCATACCCTAAGGCAAGTGGTCCTAGCATACCTTTCTTCCAGAACAGTATAATGTTTGATTCATCACTCATTCCCCTGATGGGCAGAACGAAGGCCTGCTGATTCCGTATTCCATTTCACTACATGGGATAATGCCTCATCCTGTGAATCTTTCCTCGTGGATCTCCGGAGATTCTTTTACCTTTTTTTTACGCTCATTGCGATGCTGCATCTGTCCCCGTTCACCACCCCCCCCCCCCCCCCCCCCCCCCCCCCCCCCCCCCCCCCCTTTATCCAACATACTCTTCATGTATTTGCTTCGCCCTCCATACCCTAAGGCAAGTGGTCCTAGCATACCTTTCTTCCAGAACAGTATAATGTTTGATTCATCACTCATTCCCCTGATGGGCAGAACGAAGGCCTGCTGATTCCGTATTCCATTTCACTACATGGGATAATCTCTTTTGTAAAGCGGACGAGCAGCTGACATGCTGTGTGTTTCAACCAAAGGCTAGTAATCTTTAATGGATGGTATTCTTTGTGTTAAATTTTTACGATTGCATTTATTAAGACTCTTTTGAGTTCCAGTCAGTGTTTTGGTGCAGGGACGTGGGGAAACGCTGTTTCACCGAAAACTTTCGTAACTAAATACCTTAATAAGTTAAAAATAAAAGAGGTGCGGGAAAAATTCAAAACACAAGCCCAATGTCAGTATGATGTACAGAAACATAAGTTAGCATTAATGTCCGTGTACAAAGAGATGCTGACCAGAGAGATCCTGTTCATGAAACATTACCTTCATCTAATTAGCCCATATTATTTTATGCTTTCCGTCAATGGAATACTTTACACTTTTGCGTTTGCTCCAAGAGCTCGATAATAAATATCCGTGTCGTAAATACGAAGCTCCAGCTGGTTAGCTTTGCTTTACACAGAGAAAACCTGGCTTGGTCCAAATGAACATTTGTTTATTTTAGTTATTTTTTGTAGCTTGTTGTTTCCTTTGAGCAGAGCAGGTATTACGGTGTTAATCTCCTTATCTATTTCTAAATAATAGATTTTTCATCCATATTTGCCAAGGAAAATGACGTTATAATGTTATAGACATTATAATGTTAAGAGGTAATGTTTTTCAACAACATCACCGCATGAACCTGATGATAATGTAATACCACCTGTCTTCCCCCCACAAGTCCACTCTTGTGCAAACTTCCTCCAGCTGCTGTCCACTGGGCCATTTTCCTGGATGGTGCATGATGTAGCAGTAGCCAGCAGCCAAGCCAACAGGTCATCCATCAGAGCCCACTCCCATCATCCTCTCTGCCTGGGAGGTGTGGCCATATGGCTCTGCCTTGTCCCCTGGTCACTGCCCATAATAACAGATTACAGCTCTCCAGAGGAAGCTCACATCATTGCTTGGCCATATATCTGAGTGTGAAAGTTGTCATTATTTATGGGCCGGGACAGCTTACAGTTGTACGCTTGTGAACCTGGAGGTTTTAGCCGAGCGACTCCATCGCTCGCCGTATCTCATTGACCTCTGCCGAGTGCACTGCAGAAGCACTGTGAGTTGTATTTTACTCCTGACAAGGATGGAGGTTACATTTTCAACAGGGTCTTTTTTTTATTTTTTAGCAGGATGACAGAGAACGTACCAATCAGATTTGCATCAGAGTTGATGGAGGTGTGGAGTGTGGACCAATGGAGAATCAGTTCAAATTTGGTGTACATCCAACCAAAGGGGCAGATCTAGACATGTTTAGTCATTTTCTTTAACCTTTCTTTTCTTTTTCTTGATGGATTGTCAAGTAAATATTTATAGCCATCATCTCGACTATTTCCTTATTAGTATTTTTATCATCAGAGATAGCGCGATGTGTAGGTTTGTTTGGTTGGATGACATCTTGAGATTTGCTTACTTGGCACATTATAAACAAAGATAGTTCTATGTGTTCCTAAATGAATCACAATGTCCTTTTCATGTATGATTTTTTCACATATGCCTACATAAGCACTTACCTTTTTTAAACGCCCCAATCTTCATCCCATACTTGATATTTGCATTTGCTTAGTCTTTTTTTTTCTTCCCTGTTTGAATGAGATAACAGGAGAGAAAAAAAATCATAGTGATAACATTGTGGCCTTCGGCGCCCTCTTTAATACTGATGAATATCTGCATCTCTGTAATGTAAATAACACATAGAAATACACAGTAAGTAAAGCTGCAGTTTCCTCCCGAGTCAGCGGAACGTAGAGGCGCTCGTCTCGTAGACCAAACATTTCATTTATCTAAAAGCACAGGAAATGTTGTTGTCAGTCCATATTCATTGTTTGTCTTATTTTCTCCTTTCTGCGGCTCACAGGAGGCGAGGCCACGGCAGACAGGTAAGCACTCCTGTTGTGGTTTTATCTCATTGTCGTGCCGGGACACTTTGTCACTCTCGAGGCATCTCGAAGCAGCTTATATCCAATTATTCTTATCTGTTCGTCACTGGATGGGAGACGCTGAATGGGATTAATATCAGATCCCCCTGCTGGTGACACTTCTGTCATTGACATTACAGTTAAGGTCTGTTTGGGAAAAGTCAGCAGCGTTCGCCAGCGTCCCTGTCCCATGACAGATAAGCATTTGGATTTGGTTTTGTTCCTCTCGTGAAATTTATTTTGACCTTAAATTCCCTGTTTGTCACCTTTAAATACGCCATAGCATGTCACCGTCCAAAAGACAAAGTGTGTTTTCATTTTTTTCATCATAGTTTCTTGCTCGATTATCTACTTCCCTGTTTTTCCGCTCCTTTCCATCGATATTGATCGGTAATTTTCCTCATGCTAATCCAGACCTGACATGAGATACGTCTACTTTTTCTGCCTTTAAACCTGAACTCTTCCTTATGTTTGTGTCTCTCCCTATCGTCCCTCCTCTCCGTCACCTCATCTTTCCTCCCTACTAAACCTCGGCTGCAACAGCAACTGCTGAGGCCATCTCTGCTGAGGCCTGAGGTAGAAATACAGTACTCCTGCTTTCCTTAATTCACAGGGATTGTAGTCAATCAGCTGTATACTCGCTCTGAATGCTGCCACTGCTCTTCCTCTGCTGTCTCTCTCTCTGAAGAGCGCTGAGTGGTTTCTCTGTCTCCCTCTCTGAACTGCAGGAACTCTCCATGGAGTCGGGTATCGACCCGGGCCAGGACTACTACGCACAGGACTACTATAATTATGACCAAGGGTGAGCTGACCATTCAGTTAATATAAAATTTTATAAATATACACACACACACACACACACACACACACACGAAACTCTAACCCCAATTAAAAGTCAAGAAAAAAAGCAAGAAAAAAAATTCTAATGAAAAAGGATTCAACCACAGGTGAGTCTAATTATTCCTGAGACACATGTCAAGCATGATTTTGGAAATTGAACTTGTGCTCTGTGCTTGGCTTTCACAGTGGCTGTACTCATATATGCTGAGCACTGTATACATATGTATATAAATATATAAATGTATCCATACATACATACATATAGATATATTATTATGTTATTGTATGCATTACATACCGTCCCAGCAGTTGCCCTCTCTTCACTTATGCTCGCCTTGAGTCTGAAAGCGTGTTCCTGTGGTTGAACGGTTACGGGGGTGTTGTGGGTGGCTGTTACATCGTCCATATGGTCCAGAAAGGCAAAACATGGAACTCAAAGCTGTAGCAGCTGCTGAGAAATTGTTATTCATTAAAAGCTCCCTCTCTGCGGCAGGTGACTCGCACTGTGTTCCTACCGTGGAGAATATTTTGTAAAACTTCTATTACCTTCAGCATGTTTTCTCTCTCTCTCTCTCTCTCTCTCTCTCTCTCTCGATATTTACTGCCTTGTTTATGAAAAGGTGCTACCAAATATTACCACGTCCGCAGAATGAGGTCATCCAGATATAACTGAAGAAGGATTTAGATACAGAGTAAAAATGTTTTTTTTTTTTGTGACACTCAAACTGGGAGCAGCTGGTGAAGTCAGGTTTTAGTTATGAACTTTGCTGCAGAGGACAATTTAAACACTGTTCTGTAAGTTTTGCCCAGTAGTCAGGAGCATATCGATTCTGCTATCGTTCTCGTTCCAGTGGCACTTGTGTTTTTTCTGCTTAATACATTTTTCTAGCTAACTCATTGTTGCTGGTGTCTTCTGCTTTGCTGTGGAAGTTATTAAAATTATAATGGGCAAACTGATCAGGCCATTGTAGTTCTTAAAAGTTGAATTATTTTAATTTTATGTGTGAAACCTTGTCGCAGGTATGACATCCCTCAGTTTGGCAGTCGGAGGAGGCTGATATCTCCCATGTATGATGAATATGGAGAGGTCATCATGGAGGATGATGGGTATTACTACAGTCCACACGGCCCTGAGGTACGGTCTTTTCCCTGGATAATGTTAACTTTTGCCTTAACAGGTTGTGTGTTCAGTACATCATTGAAACAGCAGTGTCAGCCCTATGGTACTTTTTTAAACTTTTGTTGCTTTATCATCTCAAAAGTTTTTTTTTAAATTTAATATGACTGTCTTAGGGCCGAGGCAGAGGCAGGGGCCGTGGCGGCATGCGGGGTAGAGGTCCACCCAAGAGGGTTGCATTTAGAGATGTGCCGCCAGAGGATGAAATTGAACAAGCTGAGCCAGCGGAGGAGGGTGAGCCATCTAAGGCTGCCAAAAAGCTAAAGTCTGTCATGAAACTCAGCAAACTCCTTGCGGCCAGCAAGAGAGGAGAGCAGCCATCTAAAGCTGGCCCGTCTCCATGGAAAAAGGCCAAAATGTTCAAGATGTTTGGTGCCCGGGAGAAGGACAAGGATTATGCCAAACTGATGTCTGCCCGCCGCATTGACAGCCAGGAGAGTCTGACTGATGAACCAGCGCTTATGGGTCCAATCGACAGCAAGTCTGAGTCCCGCAGCCGTCTTGGCAAAGTTATGAAGAAAATCAACCTGAGCAACAAGTTGCAGGGCAGGAGGAAGTCGCAAGGTAGCGTGAGTCGAAGCTCGGCCACAGGCAGTGAAAGAGATGAAGAGGCCTCACAAGCTGCCAGTGAGGATGATAGGAAGTCTAAAGTGTCTATTAGTGTGACTGAAAGTGAACCGGAAGCAGGCGCAAGTGGAAGCGGTAAGGAGAGGGGCTCTGATGAGGAATCAGAAAAAAGCAGCGTTGATAGAGATTATCTAAAAGTAGATCTAGACCGGGACGACGCCAACGAAAGCACCGTGGACTCAGAGGAAGAGCCCGATGAAGAGCCAGGGGATTCTGATGAGGAAAGCAAATCCAAATCTGAGGGAGGAGAAACTGAGAAGGAATCTGGGACTGAAAGAGAGTCGGAGTCAGAAAAGGAGTCAGAGTCTGAGAAATCATCCGCTACTGAGAAAAAATCTGAAACTGAGAAAGAGTCAGAGTCCGAGGAAGAGTCTGAAACTGAGAAAGAGTCAGAATCTGAGAAGGAGTCTGCAACTGAGAAAGAGTCAGAATCTGAGAAGGAGTCTGCAACTGAGAAAGAGTCTGAATCTGAGAAAGCGTCTGAATCTGAGAAAGACAGTGAATCCGGAACCGGCACAGGGACAGAAAAGGAGACGGGCACAGAAGACGGTTCAGAAACAGAGAAGGACTCTGACGAAGAGTCTGAGGAGGAAGAAGCTTCGGGGAGTGCTGAAGAAAGTAGGTCTTCTGCCCGCTCCTCCATGAGATCATCAGCGACAGAGGCCAGCAAGAAGAGCAGCCGTGACAGTGGCAGCAAGAGCGGTAGTAGAAAAAGTCAAAGTCCTAGTGAGAGTGGCAGTGGTAGCGGTAGTAGCAGTGCTCCATCTTTATCAGGTTCAAGCATTAAGTCGTCACAGAGAACCAAATCATCAGCAGTAACGTCAGAGAAGTCCAGTGAAGAGCTCAGTGAGGCTGAGTCCGGAACGGGGACAGCTAGCGATGTAGAGTCACCAAGCGAGCGCTCCTCGTCTCCTGCATCCAGCCGAAGGACAGTGTCCGGGTCTGAGTCCAGCGGAGGGTCGTCCTCTGGTGGCCAAATGACTGATCAGAGTTCCCTTGGTAGCGAGAAGAGTTCAGGTGCTTCCCAGTCCACCGGTGGCAGTCGGCGTTCCCAAAAGTCTGTCCTGAGCCGCGGATCAGAGGGCACAATCACAGAGGAGAGCGAAGAGGAGGAGGAGGAAGACGAATCTGAGACGGCCAAGGAGAGCAAAGACTCAGCCAGCGAGCTCAGCGATGACGCATCATCCAGAAGGTCCAGTGTGGCATCCGGAGACCCAGGGCCTTCTTCCCCCTACACTGGCCCCCCATACAGTCCTGAGACCCGAAGTGTCAGTGCGACCTCCGAAGAAACATACGGCGGACTGTCCCCTATCACCGAGGTGGATGAGGACGCCATCTCCTCTGACAGATCTTCAGCCAGTGGCTCTAGATCAGAGGCCACCAGTGCGTCCAAGGATGATTCAGACACTGAAGGGAACTCAACTGCCTTCTAGAGAGATATATTGTCCGCTGTGAAGTAAGAGAGAATAAAATCAATTACCCTTGCATGGGAGTGAAGAAATATTGCTTGCCTCTACAGAGTGTTTCAAACATCTGCCTTTTCTTCATTTCCCCCTAGCAAGGAACAACTTTGATGGTTTCCTTCTGGAAACTATTAGGATATTGCTCTTCCTCACATCTTTGACTTTCCCCTCTCTTTGATGTTTCCTGAGTGTGTTTTCGTGCCTTTACTCTCCGTGCCACAACATGCTCTTCATTTTGCTGTGAAATTTATTCCTGTTACGGCACTGTGCTTTTTGTCTGAATGTTTTTTTTTTTAAATTTCGATGCTCTCTGCAGAAGACCCAGTCCATGTCAGTATTTGCACTAATGAGGATCGAGGGCGGCATCTTAATTAGAGTCCATGAAGTTAATATTGCTAAGAATTCCCTGTGAACGCGGTGATCTCAGTACCTGGTCTACAGGCTGCAGATATACTGTACCTTCTGAAGAAAAACTCCATATTTAACTTTGAACCTTTGTTTTCTCCTCAGCCCGGGAGGAAGAAGCGGATTAAGTTGGTGCTAGATCGGGAGAATGAGACCAGCTCCACAGGAGAGGAGAGCACCACAGAGACCCAGTGGAACCGACTCCCCAACTCCAACATCAACGGGAACATCTACCTCGCACAAAATGGCACCATCGTCCGAACGAGGAGGCTGTCGCACCCAAACAACCTGAAGGTGGGATCTCCATGTCGGCTAGGTAAGCATTTTAAAAAACTCGACAAGTTAGGTGTGACTCACGAGGAACCGTCCCCTGTCATTAGCACTGATGGTTCAGGAAACGACCCAGAGATAGAAACAGCTAATGTGGACGTCAACCTCAACACCCGCTCGTCCTGTGGCTCGCTGGTGTCCGCCTTGACTGAGCTTAAAAGTTTTGGGTCCAAAACGAGTATTGCCAAGGCCCTGATTGACAGAAACAGCACTGGCCCGTTTGTCAGTGTGGAGCAAGAGACTTCTGTTGACAACCACAGAAACAGTAAGGAGACACTGGAGTGCCACAGTGAGCACACGTTATCAGAGGAGGAGGAGTTGTGGATGGGACCCTGGAACAGCCTGCACATACCAATGACAAAACTCTGACTGGTCATGAAGAAATTTCATTTCCCCTTTTGTTACTTTTCTATTTCTATGTATTTTTTGTTTCTTTTTCTTTAGAAAATGCTAATAAAAATGATTGTGTGCCTCAACTAGATAAGTTCTAATCATTCTCTACAACTGGTGATTGCACTTAGTCAAATTTTATTGAATCACAATACGTTGAAGCGTTTATCACCTTCAGGGCTATAACCGATGGAAACTTAAAGCTGCAAGGAAAGGAGTGCCTCAAAGAAACATGAAAATCTATGTGAACTACTGTGCTTGCCTGTAATCGTAATTGTTTTTCGATGGGCGTCTTTTGTTGAGCGATCACATGCTTTGCTTTGTTTTCTTCAACTTTTTTTTTTTTAATTCTGAAGCCGATCATTCAAGATTGTCATTCATGTCGCTACGTTGTTCAAGGTATTTACAGATAAATCATAGTGAAAATGAATTTGTGGTTATATAGTCGATGACGGAGTAAAATAAACTTATTTTGCTGATAGCATTTAATTTGCAGATAATTAAGATTGTCACAGATTGTTTTGTTTTTTTATGTTGTGATCACTTGACAATGTTTTTGAGAATTTCTGGAAAAATATATGGAAATATTTTTGTCTATTTTGTATCTAACAGAGATGGGAAATCTAACATAAATTAAAAACATGACAACAACACAACTGTCACTGTTATATTTCCACAGTAAAATATGATAATCATAATGTTTTTAAATGCTGACTTGGGATGTGGTATTTCCACCACATTACCTGACACGGATTCACTTTTTATTCAAAATATTCATATTATATTTATTTATTTATTAATTCACACAGCGCGACCTCATACCCACCAAGCCATGTGTTGCATTCAACAACAAAGCTTTAAACTAATTTAATTTCATTGCGAAGCATACAGTAATTACTGGCCTTGGCTATTTCCTGAAATGTCCCTGAAGCTGAAGAAATGTCCGTCAGCTACGTAAAAATGTGAATTACTTGTTTCGAAAAAAAAGCTGAGGTGCAAGGTTTGTGTGCCTTTTACAAAAATGTGAAGAATGTCTCAGGTAATGAAGATATATAATGGGGATGACAGTCGAATATAAGGTACTTCACTGTGTGTGTTTTTTTTACAGTTTCTCTCTAAAAACTGTGAAACTGCAGTTTCTAGAGTGAGAGGGGTCTGTCAAAATGAAGTCTTCCTTGAAAAGCAATGACAGGGCAGGAAACCTGGGATCGCCATGGATAGCCACTGCCTCTCTGAAGTTTGAGAAACTGTCTTTTTGAAGGCACCCTCTCACCTGTCATCACAGTCATTGTAAAAAAAAGAAAAAAAAGGAGATGAAACATATTTTCAAATATGGCGGTGATTGTAATCGAAAAGACAACGGGGCAACGGAACTCTCCAGCAAAGTCTCCTCATTTGTTTCTTGGTTCATCAGAGATTGACACATTCTAACGCATCCAGAATGATATTTACAAATTTTAAAAAAAAAGGTGTCAGTCAGGCCCTGGGAATGACAATCGGGTTCAGCGAGTTTCTTTGTTGGCGGAAGTTCACAAAGGAGCAGGAGCTGAATGCCAAAGTGAGGTAGCTTGAAAAGCTGCTCAGAAAATAGGTCAGGAAGGATCCTTGTTCCCATCACAACAAACCTGGTGTCCTACAGGTTCAAAACAAATCACTGCAGTATGGTGATAGAAAAAGAAAAAAAAATTTAAGTAGCGGTAAGGTTGGCAAATAGCATAAGGTTTGTTCTGTTTTATTTTTATCTTCATGGATATTTTTGATAGATTTGCAGAATAAAGACGGGACCCCCAGTGATCACGGTCTTAAGAGCCACCAGCTGTACTCTGCATTCACAGTGATGGAAAGGTCAATTTTCATATAAAGCGCTATCTACAATTTAATAAATCCCTCAAATGAGAATGCATTCCAAAATATCAGCATTCCTGACCCAGGAAGAAAAAGAATTAGAAGTATATATGAGATGCATCTGCGCCTTCAAGGACATACTTTACCAATCTCGTTTTGGAATACTCTCTCCTGATGAATTGGATTAAAGCTGACCGAAGAAATAATGAAATCGTTTCGACTGAGCATTCCCATCTGTCACGGGGTCATGTCCCAAGGCTTTTCTTTTTTTCTTTTTTTCTTACTCCTCACTTTGATCATTTCACTTAGTAGATTAAATTACAGCATTAAGAATGAAAATATCCCTGCGGTAATAAAAAGCATGAGAGAGCCCACAACCGACCGACCCCTCAAATGAGATTTACTCGGCATTGGCATTTTAATATTTATAAAACAGTAGTGAGTAATGATGAATTTTCTACACCCACAGAAATTTTTCCAGCTCCAGCCAGAATAAACTGGGCCCCGAGCAAGATAAGATTTCAACTTGATGTTGAAAATATTAGTTGATTTTGGTTGTGGACCTGCGAAATTGCCATGTGGTGGGCAAAGCTTCGCTGAGCCACAGGCACGGCTGTAGACTCTGGCTTATTAATGTCTTCTTGTGACCTTCCTGAAAAAGAAGTTTTCGCTCGGTATAGACGGAATGTGAATGCAGATGTCGGAATTGTCATGGTAACCATCATCTTCATCCTCAGGGTCCATTGGAATGTATTTATACATCATCCGCAACAGGTTCCGCCACAGTTTCTGTCGATGTAAAGTCATTTCCTGCAACAGTAATTCTTTCACAGATCTATATGGATGTACTGTAAATCCTGCTACTGTGCTTCACAGAGATTCCAATATTGCTACAGGTTTTATGATAGGTGATTATTCATACACTGGGGAGTGCAAAGTTAATTAGTGCTATGTATGCACCACATAATGGCGTTGGGGGTCATGCTTTTGACAGGTTGTTTATTCTAATTGGCCTTTGGAGGCGTTTGTTTCTGGACTTGCTGGTGATGTTTGAGCGCTGCAATAGATCCGCGTAGCTTCTCCAATGTTATTATTCAATTTGTCTGAGAGAAACGCAACAATATTCATTATTAATTCACCTTTTAATCCAGTAGTCATAAGATCAGTAGAAATTGGGATATATTCATACAGCATGTGCCAGTAATTAGATTTAATAATCCTCATCATGAATGCAGGCAAGGTTTGCATTATCATGCACAGAGCAGACACAGTATTAATATCACAATTTAATTTGTGTACCTTTTGTTGCTCTTTACTCCCCAGTGTGTGTGTGTGTTCGTGTGTAAAAGCAAATAAAGCCGCCACACTTACATCATAATACTGCGTGTGACAAAATGTGTGCAAGGTGCTTGATACCTGAAGCCATAACATGAGTGTGTAGATTTGATTTTTTGTGTGCGCGCAGGAGGAGCAGCTAATACATTAATACCTTTTGCACTTGTTTAGGAACTCGTAAGCGCTGTTGTCATTCCAGGTTCACCGGTTCCCCTCCAGGGTATCGCCTATTAGCATTACCTACATAGGATATCCTGGCCTACAGCAGCTAATATGGTAATCTACCCATGACTCATTCTGGAGATTATCACAAAGCCCTAACGGAGGCAAGAGGAAACTCCTCCTAATACCTCTCCGTCACCACTGCCTTATGCATGCTCAGACCTGGAGGGCAGAACTCTTCGTTTCCCCCCCAAATCTAAAATAGAATAATGTTTATTGTTGTTAAAAACAAGGAGGGGAAAAAATGAACATGTCACAGCAGGTAACACAGCTACTGGTGGAATTATGGCTCATGCCATGCTCCCTATGTGCCATAATTGTTTTTTTTTTGTTTTGTTTTGTTTTGTGTTTTTCCAATGGCTTTTGGGTCGTTAAACTGGACCAGGCAGGCCATGCAGCCGGTCCAGAGACAGATGGAAATATTTGCAGCGCTGCAAGAGACTGGGGCTGCTGGTCGCTTGGTTATGGCAGAGGAGGGAGCTGTGCATTCGAGTTAATACTGGACATACACCATATGGTTTAAGGGTCATATGAGTCAAAGTAGAACTGAAGTGAAGATCTTTTTTATTATTATTTATTTATTATCTGTCTCTTTCTCCTGCACAGGTTCAATACATGTACATGTATTTTGTAAAAAAAATAAAAATAAAAAACAGGCTTAAACAACAAATCGAAACTCCTGAAGAAACAAATCAGTAGTCGTGTTAAAAGTTATCAAGCTGCAGTTATCGGACCACATTCACAAGTTGAGTGGAAGAGGCTCGGGTATATGTGGTGTTGATGAACTTACTCTGCTGTTGAGTTCTTGTGCCCTTTGCGTAAGTGCTTACACAGCTCAGACCCTTTGTGTTATGATGTTGTCGCAGCTCCTGATAGTTCATTACTCCTGCTGAGACAAGTGATGCGACCGAAGGAGCTTTGCCCTTTCACGATCGATGCTAAATTCATCAAAGGCTCCCCCATCAGCCATAACTCGATTAACCGCACTTTAGTCCAATTCATAAACATTGTGTGAAGTCGCTGTGGGGCTCTCAGGGGCCACTAATTTCACCTGCGATCAATTTGGCTCTCACCTTTTCCACTTCGGCCCTGCAGCTCTGCCACCTGTAAAGATTCCGAACATAACCCACACGCCAGGCATCGCTCTCAACACATGGCTGCTTACTAATTAGATTTCTTTGGGAGTGCGGTGGAGGTGGAGCTCTGATTGGATGGAGCCAGCAGGTGAAAGCTGCTGAGAATTAGGAATCCCTGTATCACGCAGAGGAGACATTCCAACCTGTTCGTCCCATAGATAGACACCCATGAAAAATGATAAATGGAAACATTGTAAACAAAGTGCATTAATTCACCCTTAACAGTTTCTTTTCTCCTGCAGGCTTTGCATCACATTACTTTTTTTTTTTTTACAGTTTCAGCATTGGCAGCAGCATTGGATGCACTCTTATCATCTTTAAGTTGATAATTTATCTTCATCATCGTAGTAGTTGAGGTTTAATTATGCCTCTGTCGTCTGTTTTTCCCTCTGTCATTCAAAGATAATGAGAAGTGGCATCGAGGTGATAATGAGTGCAGCATTGTAATTATTTCAGTGAAGCTCCAGGTCTTTGTTATGCTCTTTGAATTGCTGTGTTTCTGAACGGTGCCACATAAATAAATGTATCATGCTTTTGCCTTTTAGCCTTTCAGAGGCACTGATGTTGAACACATGTGGCCACAAGATGGCGTCTGAAACTCACAGCTGGGGCCTGGCATCTGTTGCAAGATGAGAGAGTGAGCAAATTGATGTTAACTGTTTGTTTAGAGTGGAAATTCAATATAATAAATGAACCTCCTCTTCTCGTTAGACGTCCATTAGTGGTCCAGCAGCATCACATGGTTATTATGAAGGTTTATTAAGCAACAATGTTTTGAAAACTGATCTAAACTTTTCTTTTTCTTCCTGATGACGCTGAATAGTTTTTGGTTTCAATAGTCACCAACTATTAATTAAGCTAACGTTTTTATCCTTAATGGCCACGAGGACACTGTTTACACAGTTTGCACGTAGCTGCCTCTGTCTGTCTAATTGGTTTACTTTTCTTACATCTAATTATTTTTCTTCTGTCTTTCTGGCATGCGCAGGCAAACAGATCACTCCTATTTTGAGTCAGCGGTGCTTAGGCAGAGGGTAGAGTCCATCATCATCTCCTCATTTCCTGCAGCTATTTAAGACTGTGCCTCTCCAAAATAGGCTCCCGATGACCACAGCCCGAGCTATCTGCGGACCTGCTCTCAAACTCATTCGAGGATATTAGGATGTATCCAAAAGTTTTGTTTTGACATTTCTGTTCCCCGGTTGGTGGACAGTCGTGTGTGCAAAGCGTGGGCCATTGGGCTTAATGCCATCTCAGACATCATCTCAGATGTTTTTAGGTTTCCATAACTATATATTGTACATCTTAAGCGCTTTATAATTTCTATGCTGCACATTGTTATTTTGGAAATGTACTCAAAACCCAAAGTAAGGTTTAACTGACAGAGGTCGCGCACACGCACGCACACACACACACACACACACACACACACACACACACACACACACGCACACACACACACACACACACACACAGTGTAGTTCAGTGTCCTGCGACATCCCGCCCAAAGGTTATATTCTATCCGAAATGTTGGGTGTGTAGTAAAATACATGCTCCACACTGTCTGGCTCTCCTAATGAAGGGGTTTATGACTGCTAGTACTGTGTTTGTACCATGTATCATGCACAACTCTATCACTGGCTACAAGGTCAGATGGTATCTCATCCTCTATGTCAGAAGGTCAGTCTATTCCACAGTAAAGACACAAGATTTTTTTTTTTTTTTTGCTTGGGTGTTAAAAATGGAATGCAATGCCATTTTTCTGCTTCTGGTGTTTTAAACAACACCAATTTTTTTTTTTGTTTTTTACCAAAAGCAATTCTCATGGGTTTTTTTTTTTTTGGTTTTTTTTTTTTAGAGACAGACTTGGCCAGACTTGTCAGACGTTCAGCTTTCAGCACCCACATTGTTAATGTGCAATGTCAATGCAGTAGGGAGCCTTGTTAAAAAGCAATTAAGCTAAAATGATTTAAACATTGTGCGGTTTGGCCGTTGGCGAGCGTTGAGGTACACACTGTGTTGTTGTCTTAAAATGAGAATTTCACTGTCTGCTCACACTAAAAACCGCTATTTGTGTGAGTATAGCTCTAACCACACTTTCCCACACCCGCCAAACCATACCAAACCACAGACTGCAGATGAGTATGCACACACACACACACACACACACACACAGACACACACACACACACACAGAGCATTCACATGAAGTGTAATTGAGGGGTTTGACTAGTTTTTGCTGCATTAAAACAGTAGCTGTTTTAAATGACAGGGGCTGAGACATACTTGCATTGATGTCTGTGAGGCTGGTAAAGATGGCTGATTACTCAAAGAGGACGTGGCATCCAGTAACTCTTATTATATTCCTCTGTATTCAGTGGAGTTTGACTGAATCACACCGTTTAAAGCTGTTCCTGACAGTAAGACATTCCTAATCCGCGGCTTTCTCTGCCTCGCTCGCAGTGTATTCGCCTCTTGAGTGACTTCAGACGCAAGCCTTTCTGCAAACATTGTTATACTCGGTCTTATTTTGTGACGATCAAAACATTACCGCTGACAGCCCGGAGTCTTCAACAGGCAGCCCGCAGCTATTAAGTTTGTTCCCCCTGTTTCCAAAGCAACAGCTCATCCCATATTCCATGTGATAATTTCCCATTCTATGTGTTTGTCTCCCTGTGAGTCTATTAGAGTTACGTAAGCAGCTCCACTTTTAGTTCCAGTGGCCGTTGTCTTAGACAAAGATTAGTGCTTAGGCCAAAGTCAGACACATTTTAGCTGTTGGCAGATTGTTAGCTTACACACTGTGTGCAAATGTGCTCATCACAGCCAGACTGCTTGGATGTGGTTTGGAACATCTGTGTGGTCCCTACTCCAGAAGAAGACAGACAGGGGAGAGACAGGGGGTGTGGAGCAGGGGAGGGGGACCCCAGGGCCGCTCTGAAAGCAGGCCCTCAGATTTTCCATAACTGCTGTCGCCACCACCGCGGTGGTGCTGTTGCGTCTGAGCAGAGCCGGGGGGACAGCGTGAGGCAGATGCAAATCTTGTATGTGTGTGTGTGCGATTTTGGAGGGGTGGGTGGGGGTTGGAAAGATGGAGGAGCAAATGCAAGACAGGGACAAGTTGTGTGTGGGGAGTCGTCAGTCTGGTCGATGACTTATGAGGTTGAAGGTCTGGCAGTCGTGGAGCCGCTGGCGGGGCCGGAGGGGGGGGGGGGGCGGGGGGCAGGGACGTCGGATGGGGCCTTGGTCCAAACCTGCGGTCGATTCCCCCACCACCACCACCACCACCGCCACCAGAGGCAGCAGCAGCACCACCACAGCCCGTCTCCCTGCCTGTATGCGTGTGGTGTTTATTTACGAGCCTGCTTAACCACGCCGCGGTCCCTGTGGTGGACTGACACAAGATGACAGCAGCCTAAATGTCTTGCCCTTTAAATCCAGCCTAATGGTCGCTTAGCACTGTGGAGACAGACACTGGGACAGGCGCCTGGGGTCTTTTCATAGGGCCCCTCTGAGTAACACATCAGCTAACACATCCACGGGCCACCATCCAGAGCCTTATTACTACCTGCTTCTGTGGCTGTGGCGCCGCCGACTTCGCCTGGACTGTGTTAAAGGGACAATGCGAGGGATGGGAATAGATACTTTTCACCTATTACAGCTGCGGTAACGAATCCCAATTTGAGTCGTGATTGAATATAATTTCATTGCCGTCCAGACTCGATCATAAAGGGTTAATCTGTTGTGTTGAGGCCTGAAGTGACTCTGTGGTAAGTTAATAGCAGACGTGAGTGTTATTGGGCAAATTATATCCAATATGAAAGCAAGCATACACTTCGCATTAAAAAAAAAGAGAGAGAGAACGACGTGCGTAAACACACCATTCATAGCCGCATTCCAGTTTGTGCGGGCCTGCCAGCCGATGCAATTAGACGCTTTCTGAGAGGAAGAAAAGATTATTATCCAAATCCTCGTGCCTCGCTCGACGCATGTGAAAAAAAACCCCAGATGTTTATTGTGAGCCAGATTCTCCCCCCGTCAATAATCCACAATGGATCTCATTCAAAGTAATTCTGATCACACCTCTGGGATCTATGAGAGGAAACGAAGGCAGAGGCGGAAAAAAAAAAAAAAGTTGGCCACAAATCCCATGGGAATCCGGCTCTGCAGAAGTCTCTTCTCCTGAATCACCTGTTGGACTCGCTTGCAGTTGTTTGCCCAGCCTTAGCTAGTTGCTCAATACAGCGCGCACACATGCACGCACACACACACAAACACAAACACACACAAAGGCTTTAAACTTCAATCTGCATGCATCTGTCCTGTGCAAACACAGATCAGACCGTACTCATTGGGCCGTGTCTCTGGCACTCATCAGGCTGTTTGTACTGCAATTTCCTCCCAGCTCTTATCCATGTTTTGTCCACTGTCATTCCAGCAGGATTATGGGATGCTTTCATCATGCAGGAACATCAACGGAGGCAGTCGGGGGAAATGCGAAGGAGACATGTTGTTTTTCTCCTCTCATCACACATAGTGTTATCATCACATGCTATAATGAATGCCACAGTCTGGAGTTATCCTCAGAACTAATTATTATTTTGTAGCCGCTCTCCTGTCCATCTAAACAAACACGGTATTTACTCTTTCCACCTCTTCCAACCACTGGATATAATGTACATACCACTTGGCTTATAGGCCAAAAGCCACCTTCAAACTCAAATACTGTACTTAGAGAAAGAGTGATACTGTACTTATACTGTCACTCTGAGCGGGCAGGGATTGGGATTTCATCTCATTTCCGTTTGATCCTGTTCGAACGTCTTTCATATAAACACCGCGTTTCGTATCTAAAGTCTATGTCATAACAGTTGTACAAATTGATTTTAATATACAAAAGAAGAAACACTATTGACCGGGGATCAAACCTTTTGAACGTTTGTTGTTTTTCTTATCATTTGTGGCTGAGCCACATAGTGAAAATGTTTCAACCCCCTGGGACCCGGCTCATTGACTTTTGTCCTCTGTAGTGGACATCACATTTTCATTCACATATTTTGAGACTTATAATTAAAATAAATAAATAAATAGATTATAAACTAGTCATAAATAATAACTTTAAAACATCTCAATTGTGAGATGGTTGGAACTGGAAAAAAAGAAATTTGATGACTGTTATTTTTCTTGGGTCCCATGAGTCCTATGTTAATGTTTTTCTTTTCATATTCATTGCAGATTGTTTCCTCCTTCTCACTTATGAGACCCATCTTCTGCAAACATACCACAACAATCCAATCCGCCCCCCCCACCAAAAAAATAAATAAATACGACAACCAGTTCCCTTAAATTACTGAACCTGCCAGAAAGTGCTCCAATTTGAAACCAGCTGACGTTTGTAGCCAGTCACCTCAGGGCCAACTCAGTTTAGAAATGTTTTTCTTTTTAAAGATTACAGCTGAGACTAATCAATATTGCGGAGCTTTTGGGTCCCGGGGCAAAACTGGAATAGCCACTCCAAAGAGTGGATTTAAAATGAGACACAATCTCTTTTTGCTGCAGCGGCGACGACAGCGTTAGAATGAGTTAGCTGTGTCAGCTGAAGAAGCTCATTGCTGGTTTTTGTGTGTCATTGACCTTTATTTCACTGATTGGCTTATCCAGATATGTTTTTAAAATTGCTGTGTACATATAAATTGTTTGTCGGGAAACTTTTCCGACTTTCCATATGTGTACATTTGATTTGTTTATATGCCTGTGCGTAATCTTTTCGCCTGAACTAGACCAGTGATGTCTACGTGCTCGCCTGCGAGATCTTTGAATAAGTCATCAGAGCGGATTGAGGCTCCGTCTAGACACAATCTGCGGTTAGTTTTTGTGTTTTCTCTTAATATTAGTTAATGCTTTGGTGAGGTTAAGCTTATCCCAAGTCATGGCTCTGAGGCTTCGGCCACTCGTGGCTCTAATCTGCGGGGGGACAGCGTAGTCTTTGATGAGGTGCCCTCCGTCTCCAGTGCTGATGAGCTGTTAGTCGTCACCGCTGCCCAGCCTCGCCGCTGTGGTCTGGGCCCGCCGCCTCCCTTCCATCCAAGAGCCTCATTCATCCCAAGACAAACAGACACGGTCGTTACAATTAAGGGACAGGCTATTGGCAGATTAAGAGAGGAGAAATGAAGTGGCTCTTTGTGCGATCGCAACTCATTAAAGGTGGAGTCGATCACGCTTTGTTTGTTGTCCACGGGTCTAAATATGCTAATTAACTCGTGTACTTGTCCACAAAGCGACACTCCTGGAAAAACAGCGTGGTGAAATGAAGTTTTTTGTTTTGTTGTTTTTTTTTGTTTTTTTCCTTTGCTTAGTGAAACATGAGGAACTGAAAACAGGGCATAGGCGACACCGAGGACGCAGACTCAGACTCTCGAGGGGCCTTGAGACATGAAGGATTAAGATTATGGGGGAGGTTCTTTTAAATGACTGATAGTACAAAGTGAGACAGGGAGCGAGGCAGGGCAGGGCAGGAGTCTGTGTGGCGGACCAGCAGCAGCTTTACTCTTCAATCAGTGAGATGAAAATTGCCACTCCTGTCAAAGTAGAGGTGTTTACTGAAAGGAGGACAAGGGAGAAAAAGAAAGAGAGAGAGAGAGAGAGAGAGAGAGAGAGAGAGAGAGTTATGCAACCTGTATGGTCCAGGGTTCCCAGGGAGCAGAGCTGCTCTCTTTGACCAATCGGGGGCCGGAGCTTGTGCCTCTTAAAAAGTCTGTGGGCACTAAAAAAAAAAAAAAGAAGAAGAAAAAAAAAGAAAAGAGCAGAGGTGTTAAGAGGTAGGATTGGAACGAAAATCCTTCAATGATGTATGGCGACACAAAACCAAATTGCACATCTCTCAGTGCGGCTAGGGTTCCCAGGGAGCAGAGCTGCTCTCTTTGACCAATCGGGGGCCGGAGCTTGTGCCTCTTAAAAAGTCTGTGGGCACTAAAAAAAAAAAAAAAAAGAAGAAGAAAAAAAAGAAAAGAGCAGAGGTGTTAAGAGGTAGGATTGGAACGAAAATCCTTCAATGATGTATGGCGACACAAAACCAAATTGCACATCTCTCAGTGCGGCTACAATGTGGCAACCGAAATGAAAGTGTTCTGGGAATTAAAATTGGGGCATGTGTGTTGGACGCACTCTGGATCTATTAGCGAAAGCAATTTTCGCACACACACACACACACACACACAAATCAGGGGAAAGTGATGCAGGAGAGCTGCATCCAAAGCTCCAGAGACACATTTTAAGGGTAAGCGAGGCTGTCAACATATAAAGTGTCACTCATGACCTCAGCTCTTAATCATTCACAGAGGTTCGAGGCAGAAGTGATTCCCATTAAGAGTAGCCGCCTAAATCTAAGCCTGGTGTGGTTTGGTAACATGGTGGTCTCGGTGGTGATTTATGATACAGTAGGTGCCTTGTGGAAATGCTGCCCGCAGTGTATTTTGTGTCTGCCGACATTTCATCGATTGGCGATGTGTTGGAGAACCGGAGCCAGGCCGCTTTATCAACGCGGGGTGTCCCTGTTTGGGCACTTAAGACGACCACGAGGACCCCTTAAGCCTGATGACCTCTGCGACCTCAGTGATGCGTCGTTTGTAAAAAGAACAAAAAAAAAGACGTATTTTCAATTGAGAGTTTCTTTCGCCTCCTTAAATCAGTGGCATTTGGGATTTACATGTCACCGGGAAAAGGCTGGTAGATCTGATCCGTGTCCGTTCGGCCTGTTAGGGAAAGTGGATCATGTTTTGGTGGAGTGCATTCTGACATCTTCATAAATCAGCCTAATCATAGGGTTGCGGTGCACCCCTACCTTGTTTGTGTCTTTGTTAATGCCATGCACATGTGACCAATGACATGCTTGCTCTCTCTCTCTCTCTCTCTCTCTCGCTCCCTCAGCTGTGGAGGTGGTTAGATGTCCGCTTACTTCCAAGAATGTGTTGTGGGGGAAAATGCCAGACGTTGTTTGGATGTTTTGATCCAGGCTTTGGCACAAAGAAACGAATATTATCTTTACAGTTTTAGACTGGAGCCTGAACTTTTGCTTCACCTACACTCATCTTAATGTTCTCTCTCTTTTTTTTTTTGGCCCTGACATTTTGTACTGCATCGTTTTTTTTTTTTTATTTATTCTCGTAGAGGCTCTTCAGGAACATCTTTATTGCCCTGCATTCAATCAGGAAGAACCTAACTTGCTTTAGGCTAAACGCAGCTGGGCACCACATGGCGCTCCATGAACCGGTCAGAGACAAGATACTGCTCCCGTCTCTTTGTTTCCCGTCACCGGCTTCTCATCTATTCGTGTCTCGTTTTCTCTTATCCAAAGATTTATATCTGTCGCTGTATCTACAGGTTGCACGCATCATCATCATCATCATCATCATCATCATCATCAAGTTGAAGTCCGTGCTGTGTAAAGTGGAGGCAGGCCTCGTCCAGATAGCTGCTGATGAACGGCGGAATATTTGAGGTCTCATCGTGTTGTTGTCGTGATGCGGCCGCGGGAGCGCCAGGCCTGGGACACACGCGCGAGCCACCGCGCGGCGTTCCCACTCCGAGGTTTGCACTGCGCCGTGAGTCACGCTTAAAGTCAACATTTGCCTCGACTGCTCGAGCTTCACGTGACACTGAAGTGACTCCTGTGACAGCGAGGGTGTCCTTTTTTTAACATATCTAGATGTATTTTCCCACTGGAGCGTTCAATTAGTGTGTTTTCGTCTTGAACACGGGATGAGTTATGGCTCCCGGTCCGTTATAAATAGCTCTTTGGAATGTTTGTCTGTCGCTGTAAGTGACGAGAATGTGCTGCAGTCACTGTTTTGACTCGAAAGGCATGCAGTGTTTTTTCTTATGAGGTTTATTGGGAATATTTTTCTTATCTTTGTCCGGCGTTGTTTGTCGTACAAAGTGCTCTTTGCTATCTGCTGCCTCGTTAGGTTGAATGTTCCAGCGTGCTCGTTGCATAGCTCAGTGTTTTCTATTAGTTGAAGCCGAGCTATCCACTTGTACTGTTTTTAATGCTTCCTCATGTTCAAGGACTGTCAGTGTAATTGCTGCAAACATAAACAAAATATTAAATCCGTTTGTATACATTTGAACCTTGTGGTAAAAACCGTCAGCGCAGTCGCTGAAATATGGCTCGTTTTATGTTTTTTTATTTTTATTTATTTTTTTTATTATTTCTTCCATGCGTCTGTGTCGTGACACAGGCGACAACAGTACGACTGGCTGTCTGTTAAAGTTTCCAGCAGTTGTAGTCTATGGCGAACGCAGATCTGGTTGTGATTACTATAACGGAGACAGTAAATCATGACGCGGCATGAGACTAATTTGTGGTGGGGGGAGAAGAAAAAAAAAAGACGAGAGACCCGGTCCTTTTTTTTTTTTTATGGAGTCGCAGTTAACTAAAAAAGACACATTAACGCGCGGGAAAGAGGGATTCGGTGGTGGCGAATGGAGACGAGGAGCTGCCCAGAAACATGGCAAGAGAATTGGACTATTCTTAGGCGCTTCTGCAATAATCTACACAAACATGGGTGACACCGGTACTGGTTGTCCTGGGCTCCCATGAGACGTTGACGTTATTCTCTCCTTTGATATTTCGATGATGATGATGATGATAGAAAAGTTGTTGTTGCTGCCCCAAACCAATACCGAATATACCAAATATACCAAAGCCATTTGGTATTTCAAGCAACTAAAAAACATGAATATTTGAAATGAAATGCAGAATGGGTCGTTGTTGTATTGTGATGCCAGCTGACCTGCGTGAACATTCTGTTCCCGTGAATTGTCCAGGCTGGTCCGGGCCATCATGGCCTCTGTGAGCCAAAATCCCAGATAAAGTGGGATCGCTGTGCACATCATCTTTCTCGGACGCGCCGAATCCTTTGCCAGGACACTTAATCTTGGTTTATCTGTTTTGAAACAAAAACAAAATGTCCTTTTTTTTCGTCGTTGAACCACAACGCAATGTTTTGACATGGCCCAAAACGGGCGTCCTTCCCGAGAGGCTGCAGGGCTACGGGATAACTAATAGGCATTGTAAGGACTCCTTAATTTTTCAAGTCTCCCATACAACACAAACAATGTTTAAGAGTCGTGCTCCGTCTGCCCCTTAATCTTTGTCTGTTGGGCTGTTTTTGTCTCCACTGCTCCTCTGTTCACTTGTAACTCCTTTGAATCTACCTCTCTGGGTCAAATGATTCCCTGGCTTCACAGCAGTTCTGTGGTGGCTCCACTAATGGCGCTGTAATTTCCCATCCCTTTGAAGTTCTCCCCGACCGTTGTGTTACCTGAAGTCTGCGCTTCTCTGAGGTTTTGGGATGGGGCAGGCTCGCTACCCTCTGCAGCCTAATTAAATGTAATTGCTCCATTTTGTAGTGGTGCCCGTGTGGAGAGGGGAAGCCTTGTAATAAGGGAGATTGCGTGAAGGGTCCGAGGATCACAGACGCCAAAGAGGAGCCACGAGGAGACGATCGGAGACGCTTCCCCCTCTGTCGCCTCCTCTGTCCTGAGCAGACCTAGTCATTACCCCCTCCACTCCTCTGGCTCTGGCTCTGTGTCTCCGTTCCACTGTTGCTCTCTGTGCCCCTCGTGCTCCTTTATCCCCTCTGTCATCATCATCACTCTTTCAGCCGTTCGCAGCACAGCAACGAATGATTTGCATGATTCCACACAGACACATGCTGGCCCTATATCATCTGGATATGAAACAGGGATTCGTGTTACTGCTCGAGGACTCCTGGGTGTGTGCACAGGAAGTGTCTGGTATGATCTCTATGGCATTCCCTCAGGTGGCGTCACGGCTGTGGGTGCAAAAGCTGGAATTCTTGGAATCTTCCAGGTACCTCTGGGACTCCGTTACTGAGTCAGACGGTGAAATGGGCTGTTTAGCCCCCTGACACTGACTGGCGGAGCGACTGGAGACGCATTCTTTCCGGGAAAGAGGAGAGAGAGAGAGAAAAAAGAGGAAATTACAGAGCAGGAGAGAGAGAGACAACATGACACAGAGAGAGAGGGAGGGCGCGCCGGTTTGACCGTGACCCTGTGGGATGACAGGCTGACAGGGGATGTGTGATGATGTGTGTACTGTGGGTACAAAGGTGATTCAGATTGAAGGATAAGTCGCATTCTCCTTCCCTGTTGTGTCTGTTTTGGGGGGAGGTGCCAGAAAACTTTCCAGTGGGGATGAGGACATTCCCTCCTGTTGCATACTTTTCCTGCATCAGGGTGTCCAGTGATTTGCCTCCGTCGTCGTCCTGCTCCCAGTCCTCCACCCGTCTTCTCTGCTCCGTGGTGCCAGTGCGTCTGCCACACAGCCTGTTAAGACTAATGCGACACAGGCTGCGGCTCGCATTTCAGCCTCACATAAGCACCCCTCACCCCCATCCTCATCATCCTCATCTTCATCCTCAGACCCCTCACTCCCCCACGTCCTTTATTCCACGCTGACCGGGCCTGGCCCAGGAAGTGTCCATCAGATCGAAGAGCGGCGATCAATAAAAGCACAGAAACCCAGAGTCGTCGTTAGGTGTTTTGTGATCCAGGAAAGGATTTCTCCGCTTGTTAAAAGTTGTTTCGTGAATCTGGAAATGGGTAGCAATAGCCAAGGTGCTGCTCAGATGGAGCGTGTGTGTGTGTGTGTGTGTGTGTGTGTGTGTGTGCCCGCGCTTCCCTGACAGTGAGAGTAAGGGTCCCTGGAGGAGCGATGATAAAAGTTGAGGAGGGAAACATCAAAAGTGCGGTGGGGAGCGAGTGTGGTGGGATCGCACACAGCGCCGGGCCTGCCGTCTCTCCCATGACCTCCCTGTCATGTGGCTTCCATGAGAACCAAACATCCAGCCACAGTTGTTTCCATACAAAACCGAGGCGCTCTGGTGATCTGAATGCCTTTTCTCCTCCCCCCTCTTTCACTACCACAAGGCTAATCGTTTGCCTGTTTCTGCACGGCTCCTTTTTTCATCTCATCATGTGTGAAAAGCCTCAGTATCACACACAGTGGCAGGTTGCGTCACTCTCGCTCGCCGTTAAAAGCAAAAAAAAAAAAAAAAACGCCGCTCAAGGAAAAACATAGCCCGAATGATCCAAACAAAAATATGCTTCTTCAAAACATGAGCACTGTGTACGTGTGCTACTGCGCCATAAATCTGCCAACCTGATCACGCTCCTGTTCTAAACAGGGGGCCTAACCAATTAACCAGGCCTACACAGTAATTAGCTGTCTGGGTGTTGAATAACTCCTCACTCCCAGTTCCCATTAGTGGCTTATAGCTGCAGAGGTTCATAATTATACCATGAATTGTATATGTGCTTGATTCGTAATTATACCATCTATATAATTATAGATTCATGCATCCCCTGTAACCTGTTTTGACACATATTTCGTGAACTCTTGTGATCAGCGTTATTGGTGTGTAAATGTTATGCATTTGGTAAGAAAGTTCAGTCCTAGCATTAACTGTTGGGAAAAGGCGGAATGGTTCTCACTTTAACAGAATCTTATTTCATTTTCGGATTTTCTATTTTTACCGAAATTGTTATGTTGTTTTTTGTGTGTTTTTTTTTTCTGAGTTGGCAGAGCTGGAGTTGTGATAGTGAAGTATTATGTACTTATCACGCGTCTGCTCTGTGATCAGTGCCTCTCAGTCAAAGTGTGGTAGGTGCCCTGGAATTTGTGTAATTGTTTGAAGTGTAAAGTGTAAAATCAGCATCAGATGGTATTCATTTACGAGCTGATCAAATCCAGACGGAGCCATATTTTACTCTGCATGATTCAAATATCCATCTCTTTGAATCTGCTTGCAATTAAACCATTCGATGAATGTTCAACAGCCTGAGAAACACTGGGTCTTTTGGAATGAGGGGAACACAAAGCTGGTAACAATGGGAAAGACCACCCCGGATTTTGACTATAAATGATATTGTGCGTCCGTCAGGGCTCAGCGTCCTACATCAAAGCAAAGCAGACATTGCAACTGGCCCAGTGTGAGAAAATCACAAGTGTTTTGCGTGCTGTAGATTTAATCTCTTCTTTGGATACACAACAGTGATGGTGACAGTCTTCTGGAGAAACAGCCAGTCAGGTGAAAAATGGAGAGAAACTGTTGCATTATGGGAAACACCAGATGTTTGGTGAGATTTGGGGAAAACAAGAAGAGTCCCTGTCAGAAATTGTCCTCGGGCAACAACAGGGTTGTAATTTCAACCCCATTAAGATGCATTATTGTTAATTTGTTTAAAGACAAGGAGCTGTTGTGTTGTGAGAAGGAGGCCCATTGTGTTAAGAGCAGGCTGCGGACGGTGCCAGTTCCTTATATCTGCAAATGCTGGCAAATGAAATTATCACTTTTCAATGGATGGAAAATACGTGTGTGCAGCCGATTTAGAAAAAAAGAAAAACTCGGAATATAGATATATCCAGATACGGCCGATTAAAGATGTGTGTGTTTTGTCTACAGAGGAAATCGGTGAAGTCATGTGTAAACATTTGAACATTAAAGTGTAAGTAAATGACAGATTGGGGACTGTATGGGATACAAGTCGTGTTTTAACCACATAATGAGATGGTATGAACACGCTGCTCCGAGATGACACGGCCGACGCCAAAGACAGCAAATCTGTTGTGTGTCTTTCTCATGGAGTTCAAAAGGTAACGCTCCCGATCGGGTGGCAGGTAGCTCAGGCGGCTGAATCCTGGATTAAGTCTCTCTTTCACTTTCCGATATTTATCAAATATTTACTATTCCGAGAGTGGAAATGAGCACAGATTAAACCGGAAAGAGACGGCGTTTCGCGTTGCGGTTTAAACGTTTCCTATTTTTGTCTTTTTTTTTCGATTGGCGAGAAAAGAAGTGAAGAAAGAAAAAAAAGAGACAGAAATGAAGAGGGAACGTAGCAAGTTTCTCACAGGACCTGAGCTGGAACGCCGAGCTTCGCCGGGGGTCAAAAGGGCAACATCTGAATGAGAAAAATAAATAAATAAATAAATAAATAAAATATGCACTGGCCTCTCTCATTAGAGTGCAGTGCACCGTGGGGACTTCCTGGGCTAATAACTGGGATGGGGTTTGCATGACTTTGTGTCTCAGCAGCAGGAGAGGAGCACAACCCTTTAATACAGCAGCTTCAATTACACCACATCAGGAAAACGATGTCCCCTTAGATCCCATTAACAAAAATAATTCTCTCGTGTGTGTATGCGCGTGTGCGCGCGTGTGTGTGTGTGCAAGCGAGAGAGAGGGAGAGAGAAAGAGAACATTTGGTTCCTTCCACTCGTAGCGCTGCTCCAGAGATTCAGAAATCTGTCAGAATTGTCCTTTAATTGCCACTGGAAAGACTGATGTGCTTAAAAGCTCCAGTTCAGCAACATCTGTTAAATTGCTGCCATTGATAATCATCGCAACTACCGGCAAATTGCTGCATCTTATCGAGGGCAATTAACAAAATACGGAACCTCAAAAACATCCTCCGGCTGTCTTTTCTCTTCCTGAGACCCCCCCCCCCCCCCCCCCCCCCCCCCCCCCACCCCCCACTTTTTTCCTGGGCCCCCCCCCCCCCCCCCCCCTCAGCTCAGACATGTGTAGCCTTATGTCAAGGGATGCCTCTTGTAGTGAATGCCCATTGAAGGAAGCTATTTTGGCAAATGCCAAAGTCATTGAGTTGCTTCATATCCTGTCAGATAAGCAGCCACAAAGAGCTCTCTCTTCCCCCCCTCCCTTCTCCCAAAGCGTCCTTAACATCTCAACATCCTCCGCTCTTCCTCCCAGTTCCCCTCCTACTCCTCTTGTTAGTTGATAAAGAGCGTTGTAATGTCAGGAAGGACACACATTCCTCACAATGTACTCACAGATCTCCGAGGAGCAGAGGTTAGCCCCCTCGCAATGTGCGCGACAGATCAGAGAGACGGGGAAGGGTAAGAGAAAGGGACGCAGAGATGAGAGCAGCGGCGATACACAACGTCTGAGGGGAAAAGAAGGGGGGGTGGGGGTGAAAAAAAAACTCCAAGCACAAGCGGAATGTTGCAGTTGCAGTGCATATAGTCTGGAATAATGACTCATTTTAATAGCACCTGTCCTGGAACATCGGTTTTTAGTGTTTCAGATTAAAAACAAAACAAATTCGCCTAAGCTTTATAAGAGCGGAGCCACTAATTGGTTTTCGTAAAACGACTCCGCTCTTCAGCGGAATAGCTGAGGGCCAAACTTTGGCATCCTGCAACAATGTCTCGCGGTTCCCGCGCGGCGTCCACGGTGCGGCACGCTTAAAAAAATGTAGGCTGATGTGATTGCACCGTGGGAGTCAACAGTAGCAAGTCTGATTGTAAATTACATATAAAGCACAACAAAAATAAAGCCTCTGTGTCAATGTCTCAAACCAATGTCTCAAACCCTCCCTTGTGGCAACATTTGGACGTCTTGCAAGTGGCACGCTCAATAAAACGTTGGCTTGGTCCTCAGCCCCAAACCATTAGTAGTGAGCTGAGGCAGTCGACGCGCTACAAAGGCGTTAATTACCTTGTTGCCTGTAACTTCTTTTTTTTTTCAGGCCTTATTTAATGCTCTTGTTTTCGTAAACACGCTTGTTTGGGAAAAGGACAGTAAACACCTGTGTGCTGGGAATTATTGTATGCGATCAGGACGCTTGGATGCTGAAGAGTCTGTCTGAGCCTGATAAGTGTAATGAACCTGGTGTGCCTGTTTACACACTGATCTGTTTTATCTCACAGGCCCTTTTGGGTTTTTTTTTTGGTCTATTCAAAGATCTTTTATCAGTTTATTCTCTTTAATCTTTAAGCCAAGCTTTGGTTCCTTTACTCATCTTTCATCCTAAACATGAAACCGATCTGGAAACTGTCTCCAGATGCACCAGCTGTTGTCATTGACTCCTTTGGAGTTGACAAAGACAGGGAAACTACCCAATACCAATCTCAAATGGCAAAATATCATTGCACACTGCAGCATTTCATCTTTGTTGAGTTGCTTTAAAAGATTTTTTTTTTCTGTTAAATGAGCTGAATTTTCGTTCCATTCCTGCTGAAGAAAACCTCAACTCTTGCTCATTATATTTACAATCCGTAAAATTTTACGGTCCATAACTGCCTCAAGTTTATTTTCATTTTATTTGCACATTTTCAATTTGTCAACATGTACTATTTCAATTTAGCTGCCCCGCTGACTCTGCAGAAAAGGCGACTATGCGTAGGACTAGCAAAAACAGTGCTACATATGAAGCCTTCCCAGTTTGGCTCCTATCAAAATGGCTGAGATGCTTGTGGCTTTGTGATTAAGCTGCTGCAAACCACACAGCCCAGGGAGAGTAAACCCAACATTTAAACCGAAACCCAGATACAGGCAGCCTGGGCAACAACAGTGGCATATTAGCAATTACCCCAAGACAAAATGTCCGTCATTTGTGTGTAACCGACATTCAGGCAGCTTCTCGGCACATGGAATTAAGTCTGGGAGGCTTGGGGGGGTTGGCGTTATGCAGCCATTTGACAGCCCTGAATCGTCTGGAGGAGTTAAGATTACTTGTAAAACTGACTTTGCGTAATTAATGTTGAGATTTTCAGCTTCACGCTACTGTTGGCGCAACTTTTTTCATTTTTTTTTTACTCACTCTTTTTTTAATTCCCTGAAGCGATCGCTTTCTCATTAATGCTCAAAGACAGATAACTAGGTAGTTGGACTTCAAAGCCAGCAACAATTGGATATCAACAGCACCATCACTTACCGAGTCCCTGTGAATCCCTCTCTGACCAGTAGGACCCTGTCTAGAGGGGAAAATAACCCATCTGTCCAGCAAATGCTTCCATATGGACACAAAGAGTGGGGCACATTCTTGTGGAAATGAAAGCGGGTCCTTTAATCTCAGAGGCATAATCAATAAATGATAAGTCTCATAGCCGCAGGGCAAAGCGGTATTTTGAAGATAACTTAAGACAAGATTAGTGATGAGGTGGTTGGGGGGGTGATGTTGAATTAAAACATTATGCAGGGAGGACTTGGTAATCATGGGTTCCTATCAGCTCTTGAGATCACTTCCTGCGAGCTTAGCTCAGTCGTATTCAAGTGATCATTGTTTTATCTGGAAGGAATGCTAATTAGGGTTGTAGAGAAGCCAGCCCTTGCCGACATCACCAAAATACACTGCGTGGTCAGTTTAAATGAGACAATAGATGCCTTCACAACAACTATTATGCAAAGGAGACACTGGAGTACCAATTTGGAATGCGATCTCCATCTAGCAAATATTTACCAGCAGTCAAAGACAGGGAAAATAGACTAAGAGACAGCTACCGTGGTTAATGGCTGACTATAGCGAAGAGCTGAAATGTACGTTTCAGCAACAGGGGGTTAGACTGAGGCTTCTGAGCCCATTTCATGCCCCTCGGGAATGTGCTGCGTGGGACATTTGATGCACAAGATAACCAAGGCAGTGGGCATTTTCAATCAACGTGTCAACCAAAATTTCAGTCGAGGTTCAAAAATAACACCAAGGATGGAGGGAGGTTTTAGGCTTGGCTTTGATTTTATGGTACTATAGGCTTAAAGACCAGAATTATATTCCAGTGCCAGGAGAATTTGTTCATCTCTGGAGCTGTTTCTAATGATATGGAATGACCCAGACGGGTGCTACGGGTCTTAAAGTCCCTAAAAATAGAGATGCTTATTTGCTATCCCACATTTGGGCCATGCACATAGAGAATGGCAAACTGTGACACCAGGCAAGGAGTCTAATTTTCCCTCTTTTATGGTTATTGCTGAGAATTGCTCTAACAAGTCTGGCAGCCTTTGAAATAATAAATATGGAAATATATCTTTTGACTTCTCAATTACTCGTGAAGAACAGCAGCGACATTGCGGGTTTAGAGCTGAAGACATCCACAATTTGATTCCATCTTAAATCGCTCAACTGTGGAGAAGCTTTTAAATGGAAATTTATCCTGTCCTTTGTTTAATCTAAAAAATGCCCACCTATTCTCTTATCTAATGTGATGCCTGGGGCTTCAGGATGATGTTATATACAACAGTCTGCTTTGTGGTTTGTACCAACGGGGGGGTATCAATGAACGAATCCCTTCGGTGTCCACAGTTTATCAAATGATGGTAAAAGATGTCGCATGTGATGAACTTGTGTGCATGTGATTTATACCTTTCTCTTAATGTCAGCTGTGCGAGTGACAGTAATATGATGTTTCCCACCCACAAACGAGGAACACACACAGTCGACAACCTCAACGCTGCCGTTTGCTGCAGCCTATAGGGTGTTCCCAATCATTTCCTTACCCACAACATAGACAATGAGCACACTGCACCACTAAGGGTTTGTCCTGACAGTGCAGGAACCAGGCAATACACACGGAAATGAAGCAGATTTCAGTCAGGCTGTAATTCGTAGAAATCTTGCTGGTTAGAATTAACATTGACACTTTTCGACTTGTTCTCTTGGGGGAGGCTTTATGGTAAACGTTAGCAGTGAGGAGGAGGAGGAGGAGGAGGAGAAGTGCTGTGCACACGTCTGTGTAGAGAAGTGAACTTGACCTGTGCACTCATTTACATTCACTGGGTGTCTCCTTGTGCCATCTCATTTAGAGCTCCTCAGATGTTGGTGTGAACAAATCAACATTTAGATAGCGTACTAATGTGCTACCGAGAAGCCCCTCTAAAGATAACTATCTTTGATATGACCCCCCGCGACTCGCACTGTCCCCAGCTTAGCCCCGCCGGCAGGAGCAAGACAATCCAATCCATTTGCCCCCTGGGAAGATCAAAGCCCAGGCCTCCTGCTTTTCATTCTATTACCAAAGACTCCACCTTCGCAAAGTCCACAACACAAATGAGATTGTGCATCATCCATTTTCTTTGGTGGGGTTAAGGACACGTGTTTTTGAAAGGAGGGAAAACAAGCAAAGACATTAAAGAGTTTAGTAATGAAGGAGCAGAGACGGAGGAGGGGGGCATGAAAGAAGGTTGCGAGTGGCAAGAAAAAAAAAAGCTCAGATTTAGGCCTGATGACTGTTAGTGTGACAATGGTTTGTCTGCTTGAGCCATTACTGCCCCATTGTCTGGTGGGATGCCTCCCTGTTAAGCAAAGGTATGCATTTACGCAACATGCGGGGCTTTTGATGCTCTTTGCTTAAGCACGGCGATGTTTGTCTATGTCTCAGACAGACAGACTCATCTCCTGTTGAGGATGTTTTATAAAACGAAACAAGGGTTCGCAGACACCTATTTCCTGTCCTTCAGAAAAAAGTAGACTGTCTGATGTCACAGGGTCTGTGCTCATATTGAGGTTTGCCAGTCATTGGATCAACTGTCTCTCCCCAATCCTATAAGTTACTTTGAAAAGCATAAGCTTTCTGTGGTCACATCTAGTCTATCAGCGCGGTTAATGGACTGTGACTCCATATGCCTGCCATTTTAATTTTTTTTCATGTTAAATAACCCCATACCGCTTTATTTCTTCAGAACAGTGACTTACTGCGCATTCGTTTTCCACCGACTCTCTCGCGCTCCAATATATTTTTTTGACTTCTTTGAAAACTTGGTGAATAATGAGTAAATTATATGTGCAAAGCAGCTTTGCGCATTGTGGTTGTGGCTGAGGCAGACTTAACATAGCAGCCAGGGGCTGAGCCAGCTTTGGCCCTGGCCCTTGTCCTAGCCCCAGACCCAGGCCGCCAGCACCAAGCTCCTGGACCAACCATAATGAAGAGTAGGCGTTTTTGTACCCAGTTGTAACTCTGCCCCCACCACTCATGGTACATCTGTTGGCTCCCTGCTCTGGCAGCGTGGGCAGATATTGCTTATTGGTTTATAATTTATTTAAAAATATGCGCAGATTATTTGTTTGCACTGAGTTGGTCAGGGTTGAATAACCACCGGAATATGTTTGACATGGCAGAGCTGGAGAGAGTGAGGGAGGAAATCCACCTGAAGGGTACAGGTGGCGGGGGATAAACTAAAGTGCCGACGCGGCCCTTGAGTTTTAGCACCGCTAGCTTTGCTGGAAAAGCCCATAACAAGAGAAAAACAAACATGTACATGAGTCCAGGAGGAAGCGGAGCACAGCAAAAGACCGTGTATTGTGGTCAGGTATCTCTTTCATTTAGTGTTACTGTAACATGCAGCTTAGTCAACATTGCACAGCCCCTTGTTTCTGTTTTAGCCTGGGGCCTTTACAGCTCAAGTCAAAGCAGCTGAGTTTCCTTCATGTGGTGAACGGGGACTCGAACAAGGCATGACATCATCAGAGAGGGACCTGAGACCACAGAGGGGGTGTCAGCTGCAGATGGAAGGAACACCAGGATGGATCAAACCCGTAATCCATTAGTCTCCCATGGTGAGTGAACCCAGTGGCACGGCACTTTCTCTGGGACAGCACAAACTGGGCCTCATGGAAAGACCCACACACAGATCTGGTGGAAATGTTTAACAAGGATGATTGGAATGATGATATTATAAAAGAGTAGTTATATAGTTTATTAAGAAGAATATTCGGACTCCCACAAAGATAATTAGCTGGGAAGGTTCAATGTTACTTTAAGTAGCTGTAAAACCCCAACCATTTTAAAGAATGTATCATTTGTTATGGTGTGAACTGTAAATACATTAATGTGTGGCTGTTTTTATCATTGGGCTGAGTGTATGGAAGCAGTTTCCCCCCATATTTGTGTGTTGATAGTTGAATCGGAACTCGTAACACTGGTGAACAACGTGCAAATACAACCTTGCTGGAGTCTTGTATTGTGTTCAGACTAAAGCTGGAGACAGAAATGTTGAGAAGTACTTGTCATGAAGTGCACGCAGAGAAAAACCTGCTGCGAAAATAGGATGTGCGCAGTATGTGTGCCATGTACCTGAGTTTTGCTGATTACTGCATAGTCTTGCCTTTATACTATGCTAAACACAACGTGAGTCCAGGTCCAAAACACTTGACATCAGTGATGTTTATCTTCTTATCTTCTATCTAATTAAGTTCGAACCTTCGCCAAGGCAGAGAGAGAGTCAAAGAGAAGGGAAACACAATATGCGTATGCAGGAGGTGAGTAAGAACAATTGTCACTGGTGAATTACTCGGAGCGTAACTTGAAACTCAAAGCACAATACGTCATCACCTCCGTGAAAACCCTGTTGTGTTTACATCACCTGGAAGTTCAATCTGCGGAGCAAACCTGTTCTCCACCTGCATTCTCACACTCAATGCTTTGTGCTAAACGAACTGTCCTTTGTTTAATTGCTATTCCCAAGAGTGGGAGATTTCCACCTATTGCTCAATCAGGCTGATCGTCACCCTACAAAGATGAATAGCGAGCATTGTGCTTCTTTTCTATGGAGTGATCACTGCCAGAGCCCAGACATTTGCACCTCCCTTGCGAGATTTTGTTTAAATAAGAGCTTGGGTTTGATCCCAAAGCTCATTCCAGAAGTATGCCATCTCTCCGACCTGATACAATCACATGCATTGCCTCTGTGTACACTGCCCTATTTTCGTACCCTTTCATCTCTGATGGTTCGCTCATGAGTTTGCTAATTCAAAGATGTCTGTCACGGGTGTTTGGCAGTGCCGTTGGAATAACAAAGGTAAATACACCAGGTACCCAAACAGAGAAAAGCTTATTGTCTTAGATCTTGATGGGAGCTCGATTTTGTGACAGCTGTGTAAGCAAGTAAGTTGCATTGCTCAGTGGTGTGTTGTTTTAAATCTGGGTTTAGCAAATGAAACGCACAGTCATGCCTTATTATGAATCAGCATACAAACATTGCGTGCATAATGCGGAGATGAAACGTTTGCTGTCTTACCGTGTTCCTGATTTCTAAAAGCAAACAGTAGCATGAAAATATATGTCCGTGTAAATGCTGATTCATTCTTGTGGTATGACAAAACCAACTGTAGTTACTCTGGATGCCATTGTGTGGGCAAGTGTGGTGTTACTCCAAACCTCTCCCACCCCAAGAATTACCAGTGTGTGTGTACGTGTGTGTGTGTGTGTGTTTGTGCGTGCACAAGTGTGGACATGTTTAAATGTGTTTGTATATGTGCAGTTGCTGTTGGTGGCATGCGGGGACATCTCTGTGTATTTGTTATTGTAAATGCTGTTTTTGCTGTTGTTTCACCAGAGTACACTGAATGTACCCTGGCTGTGTCTGACACACACACACACACGCACACACACACACACAAACACACATACACACGCCCTGGCCTTCATTGAGTTAGGGCACATGCCTGTGGCCTGTGTTAGACTGTGGTTGGTGTAATGATGGCAGACACACACACACACACACACACACATACACAGATTCCAGGACCCCCACAAACATGACTTGGCTGAGCCTACATGGTTTATTGTATTGCTGACAATGCTCCCATTACTCTTAATTACTCTGCATAATGAATACTAAATTGTTTGAATAGTGTGTTGTGTTTCTCTGTAAATCTCCCTGCCTCTTTGTCAAAACCTACAACCTCAACTCTGATGGAACAACTGCATAACACACTATTGTACTCTACTGCGCAATCTCTTTTTCTATATATATTACATTATAGTTTTATTTTTATTTATTTTATGTAAACAGCTGATATCCACTACTATTTATAATGTCTGGTAGTTTTATGTGCTGGTTAACAACAGGATAAGTACAATGGATCCCTTAAAAATGCTGTTATACAGTGTAGCAATAAATGGAAATATTAATAGTACCTTCGACTTATATCTAAATGCAGCACAACAGAGTTTAACATCTTTGTTTACCTCTCCCTCTCCCTCCCTCCCTCTCTCTCTTGTCAAGCTTCAAATTAATGTCTTGGGATGCAAACAGATAAAGAGGTTACCTGGCACAGCCGAATATCAATAGTCCTGTGCTCCCTTTTGAATTGTGCAGAAGATACAGTAATTTCCTCGACATCTTCTAATCTAAACAGGCCTAATTACAGACACCAGCGTGTATTTGGGTGGATTCATAGCCTTCACATTAGAGCACATACATTGCACAACAGCCAGGAAATGGGTTGTGCTGTGCAACCGGGAAGATCGTGAACCGAGATCCCTTTTTTTTTTCCCAAGAGTTGCATCACAAGAAGTCCTGTGGTGCACCTCATTTCATGGATTCTAGTGTAGATTGAGTAAAATGAAGTAATTAGAGGCTTTAGCTTGGATAGCTACCTATCTGCTCTGCTGCACATAAAGGCAGGGAAGTTATAATTAGAAACTAGCCAGCAACACCAAAGAGTTTGGTGGCAAACACTCACCAGGACACATATACTTTGTTATTACCCCTGTGCAGTTATCATTTGATACTGCAGTATCCTGTCCTGTTTTAAAAGTTTGTCTGATGACATCGCCCTAAAGGACCATTCTGTGCCTGCATGGCAGGATGTGGCCTGTCCACTAATGACCCATTAAAGTAGTGTTTTGTGTGTGTGTGTGTGTGTATGAGTATGTTTTCTGTGCCTTTGTGCCTACAAATATTTCTGCAATTATGTGTAATGACTTTGAGAAGCATGTCTTGAGCCAAACATTTGTACCATCCACTCAGCCTCAACCAGCGATTAGGAGTTTTTAAACAACAGCGACTGCTCGATTAACTTTTAAGTGAATATTTGAAGAAAAGTGTTTGGACCCTAACTATTGTTGGAGAAGCCATATTCAGCACTGTGTTCCTGAAACAATTTCCCAGTAGACATTAGTCTTCTGTTTTTATAACGCTCAGACAAAAATTACCGTCAAAAATGAGGGGCAGAAAGAAGGAGTAAGGTTATCACATGATGTTTAATAAAACAAATATATTCCACTTTTCTATATATAACATTTTCTTATAAAACAATATATATAACACATTTACAATGCATGCAGCACCATGTCTTAATACTGGTGTTGACAGAATCCAATAGCTCAATTAAGTGCCACCTCCAGGATAATATTTACAATACAGTAATTTACTGCAATAACCGAGGCTTGAAGTTCCATAAAAAGAGAAACAAAACCGCTCTGCCATTACCAACAAGATAAATCGATATTCCAAAGACATCTGAAATGTCACTTCCTAACTTCCGACTCCTCATCTGTTGATGGGGAATTGGATCGGTCCATCTTGCACTGCTGCATCCCTCTGGGTGTATCGCTTTTCCAGGAATCATTCCTATCCTTCCGGGTACTGTATTTGAGTTAGTAACTTTGGCAGGAAAGAATGTCTTAGGTGTTGGGTATATGTGTGTGTGTCAGCACTTCTGATGGACACGAGGCTGAGTGTGTTTGTCAGTGTCTGACCCAGGGCTCGCTGGCTTGTGTGTGTGTGTGTGAGAGAGTTTATTTCTGTGCGTGTGCGTTCGTCCAAGCGTTTGTGTCAGCGTCTCTGACAGGTGTGTAGGTTCCGGGCTGCAGTCCTGCTGACACTGTGGTCTCGCTCCCCTTTCTCTTGTCGGCAGACCAAGCCGTCGCCGCAGTCGCAGCGTTGGAACAGCTCCAAGCCGTGGGTGCCTTTCCTGCGGTGGCGCGTGCACATTTGGCCCTCTGTCAGCACCGGCTTGCAGATGCGAGACCAGAAGTGTCTGGCGCAGCACAGACCCTCGGAGCAGTCTGTGGATCTCAGGCAGGTGTCGCCCTCCTGGCCTGATGAGAGAAAGAGGAGAGGGGTGAAAACATGTCACATGAAAACAGACCTCATTGAAATAGTTTTGTTTTTTTGAGGTGTTATTAATGTCAATGTAAACAACAAAACGCTCACCTTTCACAGCATGGAGCTGGTGGCCGTGAGGAGTGGGAGACTTCTTTGCTTGATGCTCCATGGTGGTGTTGTGTTTGTGCCCGTCAGTGATAATGGACCCGTCTGTGCCATCTAAATCATTTGCCTGGCAAACACCTACAGAGGTCAAAGGGCAAAAGAAAATATGCATTTAAGGTCTGTATTCGCAGAACATAAATCAACCCATCCAACCGTTTAATTATGATCATAACTATAATTATGTATTTATATCAGCACACATTCAGATCCGAGCTGTAACATCAGCAAAAACGTTTCTTTACGTGGTGCTTGTTTTCTTACCATTGCTGCAGCGGTTTCCTGCGCAACACATGGAGTCGCGTGCGCAACGCTTCCGGGTCTTGCGGCAGGGCAGACAGACGCCTCGGGCGTCGTTGCAGAACTCATCGCCTCCGCACTCCTCATCATCGGTGCAAACGCCCGCCTGCAATATGAACCAAGAAAACATGGCACGTCACTGAACTGTTCCTCCACAACGTTTACACGCGCAGCAGTTGTCGTTGCGCACCGGGTTGACTTTTACGCACAAGAGAGTGGATTCAATTACCTGTAGGTTGTCTACAGGCAATTTGTGCCCAATGCTGCCGGAGGGTGAGGTGCGCGGACTCGGGCTGACAGTGTTGATGCCTTTGCCGGCCGAAGCCCCGGGCAGGTTTTTGATGGCGTTGGGGTTCACCAGGAGCGTCCCTGCGTAAACGTCTCCAAGGTATCCACACAGGGTGAGACAGACCGCCAAGAGGCGCTGCGCAGACGGCGACTGCATGGTTCTCCTCTGAAACGCTGCTGTGCTGCAAACACACGGATACAAACAACAAAAAATCCCTCCTCTTCTAAAGAAAAAAAGTTGGGGTGACAAAGTCCAAGGCGGCCCTGAGTCCCGTATCCCAAAGATTCCAAAAGCCGTTCGCCTCGGCGCTTGGAAGTCTCCTGCCTCTCAGTCCTGGGATGATCTCTTTATACATGTGGACCTGTTTGTCTTCCCGCCCCTCGCTGTGCACAACAAAGGCGGAGGCTGGAATTTCAAAGAGAGCCCCACTGTACGGAAATGGCCTTCCATTCTCCCTGCACAGGACCCAGTCTCACAATGTTTGTGTAATGTTAATGAGCTGCAACGTCTGTCTGAATGGCCGTCACCTACTGCCGCACACTGGGGGGAAAGCAGAGCCTCCGCTCCACTGGAGGAGCTGGATCCTCTTGGGATAAAATCACACATTGAGCCAATGAATGATCAGTGGTCCCTTATTACTTTAACCCATTTACAACACGTTTTTGTTGTGTTTATGTTTTGTTTATGTTGTGTTTATGTTTTGTTTATGTTGTGTTTGCCTGATTCCATCAATAACATTAACTGAAAACAAATGTGACTCAGCCTCGCGACTTTGATGTCATACTTTATGTAACTTCATCAGGATTTTGATTTGTTTATTTATTTTCCAGCACCAAACAATCGACCACTAATATTGTTGTGTACTGATGATGACTGATGCCCACATCAGTCCTGCAGTTTAGTTTCATGTGAGTACTGTAAACGAACATCTGGGGGGCTTTAATGCTAATAAATGATATCACAGTAGCCTGCATGTGATAGATGGAATGACGTAATGGTTAAAAGTGTGGGCTCTCATCCTACACTCCGCGCGCCCTCTCGGGAGAAGCCGTTTGATTATTCCAGCCTCTTTGACATTCCCGCTGCCGCGCTGCCCTTTGGCTGTGTGGAGACGGCGATTGAAGTCACTCGCGTCGATTAACGACTTCATTTGATCCCTCTGATTGCAAAAGGGGGGCAATTACCCTCCAAAGTGTGCTTGATGGCACCAGTTACGGACATCAATGCGAAGGATATGCGGGACCATTAAGGGGTGTGAAAAGTTTACCGAATTAATGGACTTCCGCGGAGAGGCCTTTCAGCCCTGACTGGCACTTTGAGATTAAAGGCGACTCTTGATCTGTCCTGCCCTCGGACCCCCACTGCAAGAAATTACTAACCCCAACCCCCCCTCCCCCTCTTTTTTTAACAACAACATTAATAAAATAATAACACGTTAAACCGTGATCAAAATCCACCAACTAATCCAATTCACCCCCACCACCCCACCCCCCTCCCCTGCACAGTGACTTGTTTCAACAGTTTCTTCCCTCCAGGATCATACTGGGACATATGGCAGTGATCGGATCGATGTGTGAAGTTGTTTATTTTGTGTCAAACTTTACGCAGAAAGCGTAAATCTGCGGTTGCAGCCTGTGACAAAGTGTCTTTTCATGGTGCTGAGGGAGGAAAAACAACACACAGGTGTGTGTGTGTGTGTGTGTGTGTGTGTGTGTGTGTGTGTGTGTGTGTGTGTGTGTGATTGTGTGTGTGTGATGGAAACCAGCACTTGAGTTTCCCCGGATGAGACATTTTTTTTTTTAACAACAACATTAATAAAATGCGGGGCCCCGTGTTGTTGCCAGTGTGTGTATATGTGTGTGCCCCCCCCCCTCCCCTGCACAGTGACTTGTTTGAACAGTTTCTTCCCTCCAGGATCATACTGGGACATATGGCAGTGATCTGATCGATGTGTGAAGTTGTTTATTTTGTGTCAAACTTTACGCAGAAAGCGTAAATCTGCGGTTGCAGCCTGTGACAAAGTGTCTTTTCATGGTGCTGAGGGAGGAAAAACAACACACAGGTGTGTGTGTGTGTGTGTGTGTGTGTGTGTGTGTGATTGTGTGTGTGTGTGTGTGTGATGGAAACCAGCACTTGAGTTTCCCCGGATGAGACATTTTGGCACTTGGACGTCACCTGCTGGTCATGCGGGGCCCCGTGTTGTTGCCAGTGTGTGTATATGTGTGTGTGTGTGTGTGGGTGCCAAATCGGAGGAGACGCGCCGCAGGCACCTGACAAAGGCGCTGTGGCACTTTGCGCGTCTGAATTGCGGCGCATCTTTTGAAGTGGCGCTTTTCTCTCCACTTTACTAAATGTCAGTGGTGGTAAGGTGAGCTCTGTGGACGCACTGTGATCCCCTTTGATCTCCCTGAAGTGTCACCCTGTTGTTACAGCCGAGGGACCTGTGTTGTGTGAACAACACCAGGGCGCAGGAGCTGAATCATCCGCACTTACCGCAAAGAGGAGGACATTAACTCCGGCTCTGATTGTTAGATGTAAGGCGATCTTACCAGGTCCACATCAGGCTGTTACCGGCAGCGCCTCCGTGTGGCGACTACGGCACACTCAACTCTGCACAAGCTTCCTCCCTCTCGGTCTGTGGTTGGAAATAACCAAGAGACAAACACCACTCAAAAGTATTGTTTTTTTTTACTCTATAGCTTTAAAAACCTTACACGTGGCACTGTGCAAAATCCATTTAGGCTACAGCAGAGTCAACAACAGAACACAAGGCAGATATTAGGTCACATTGCAGAAGGCGGTCAATAAGGTGACGACACACATAAGGCTTTGTGATTAAAGAAGCTGCTCTTAAAGCAGTACGAAAATATTCATGTCTGCCTACAGAAATAAGACTATTTTCTCATTTTCACTTCTCCAGTAGCGTTGTTTTTCGCTGATCGAGCTAAATGTGCAAATTTAGATGTGTTTGTGTGTTTGTTTGCTTTCCTGGGATGAAATGAGTTGTGGTGGGGAATGATTAAGATTAGTCATAGATTGTCAACGGTGGTGAACAAGACTGTTGTGTTCGCCTCATTGAAACATTCACACCTGTGGATCATTCCTGCCGTACATCTCTCTCAACGTTCAGATTTCATGGGCCTTTGTTGACTGGAATGAATGAATGAATGAATGAATGAATGAATGAATGAATGAATGAATGAATGAATGAATGAATGGATGGATGGATGGATGGATGGATGGATGGATGGACTAGCAACTAGATAGTTACTGCTCACTTCATATCAGACCTGCTGTTGGTTGACATCATACGATCACGTTAGATATGTAGAGGAAACACATGTCATTACAGCCACATCAGGAATGACAGTTTTTTTTTTCTTTTTATCATTTTACCGTTAATTCACGTTTCTGGGAGAGAATATAAAAAGGGGTGAAGCAGGAAATTGATTTCATACACAATCTATCTGCCATCAAATGACTAGAAATCCTCTTTCCAGGGTGATTAATGTATTTATTAGACATAACAAAGGATGAGAAGAAGCCACCTAAGAGGACACGTTCTTTTGAGGTGTGTTCATGCAGCATCAGGGTCTTGTGATGTTAATTTTCTATGCCATTGATTTAAGGCACTTTCTTTTCGTCTGATTTTAATGCTCTTGCGTGTGAGAGCTGATGAGATGTGTGACAGATGATGGCGAAATATAATCTCATTTTCTTGTGCTGTCTGTCTGGAAAAAAAGGAGTGTGTGGTTAAGTTATGGAAGCCTTAAAGGAGCACGCCACCATTTTATGATTTTTGCCCCTTTTCCAACTCCTCCACAGTCAAATAAACATGGACGCTAACCTGTCTGTTAGCACTGAGTTCCCGGCTGTATGGGTCTCTGAGTGTGTTTGATTGACTATGAGAGCGATAAGTGGCACAACAGCTCTTGTGGCAGCCGGAACAGTTCAGTGGTAAAAGACATTCTAGCTGTTGCAGGAAACTCGGGTTTGCATCCTGCTACAGGTGAGGGGTTTGAGGGTTCGAGTTGGGGGTTGATATGTTTTCATATTATTATATTTCATAAAATCTCTTTGCAACACACAAAAACCTCCTGGTAGGTTGGCTCCTTGCCATTGCATCATCATCCCTACCAGGATTCAAACGCAGGCCTCCTGTAGCAAAGTCACTATCTTTACGCACTGAGCTATTCAGTTGCTACAAGAACTGTGGCGCCACATCTCACTCTTATAGGCTCAATTAAAACACACTCAGAAGACCACCCAGCCACCCCCCTCATCCGCTTGCACGCTGATTGACAGACCTGCCGGTCCAGGGTCTGATAGAGAGGATCATTATAGTTCCAGGTTCGGATCTGCCCTGAATATCGATTGGTCTTAATGCGTGTTGTAACCACACAAATCCCAACGTATCAACAGGAAAGAGATTAGATTGTTTTGCCACTTCTGGGAGAAGTGCTAATGGACAAGTTAGCATCCATTCATTAAGAACCATTTGAATCGCTTGTTTGACTGCCGAGGAGTTGGAAAAGGGGCAAAAATCATAAATTGGTGGCATGTTCCTTTAAGATGATGTCAATGTGATACATTTCGCCTTCCAAGATGAGCGTTTGATTTCTACCGATGAACTTAACATGAACCATTTAAGAAGAAAGAAGAGCGAATACCACTCAGCACAATTTAAAACGCTGTCAAGTGATAGCAAACAAATCTTCACTCAACTTGACAAATTGACACCAATCTCCAATTTTCTAAAGAAGAAAGTCAAGTACGGTACAAAGAAACCAAGCACAAAAGAATCACGATACAAAAACAATAACCAGTACTGTCATGTCACCATCGCTCATTATAATTTATCATAAACAGCACCAAAGACACTGAAACCATGTTCACAGTTATATCAGAACTATACAGGGTCAAACAGAGGACGTCCTGTTTGGTTGAATGGGAAGAGGCATTTGAGTGATTTGGGAAAATAATTAAAAAAAGATGTTGGTGGGAGAAGCATTTTATATATATATATGTGTGTGTGTGTGATTAAAAGCATATAAAGGGGGGAGGGGGGGGGATGACTTCATCTGCTGAAGCTTTAAATTATAACTATAACTGGTGATTTTCTCAGTTAATGGTCTTAAGTGCATAATGACAGATTGTTTCATGGAAATACTAGCTGACATTTCACGTGTGTCGGTGTATGGTTCATTAAAATTGAAGCAGGGCACTTGGAGAGTCACGTCACTTTCCACTGAACGCACAGTGTTTGTGCTTCTCAAGATAGGTTCATCGGATGTAGAAGGTACTAAGTATTTGTTTCAGCAGCTGTGTTTGTGTGAGAATCTGATTTGTCAATTCAAATACTACGTACCATACGTACTGTGTGTAACGTCGGGTGTTATGGAAGAGTATCAGTGACATTCAGGTTCGTCTTGAGCACTTGATGCCACGTTGACTTTGCAAACTGTTATCTCCAAAAAAAGTGTCCAAACTTACAGCTGCATGTCGGGAAACAAAACAAAACAAAAAAAAAACAGAACGACAAAGTAACATGTAACAACCTCCCAAAGTCCACCACCGCCGTTCATCGCACGTTGCAGAGAAACACAGATTAAAAAACAAAAGTCATTAATCGGCCTCCTCTCGGTCTGAGCCGTCTACCATCACGCTCTTATTCAACCTATAGAAGCAAAACTTAGACAATCAAACTCATTCACCCTTACTAAACACTGTTCCCTCTTACATGGGGAAAACCTGGCTCCGTCATCAGCTTCTGTTGTGTTGTGTATAAGTGTGAGTGTATCCCTGCACTTTCTTTGCCTTTAGAGCCGAGTGTAAGACAACACTGAAGAAGTGCTACAGCGGTCCCATTATAAATGCTTCATCCAGAGCCACAGTGAAATAAAGGCATATCGGTGACCCAGAGGGTTTGCCATCCATCTGTTTATCTTCCATATCCTCATTTCATTTGTTTCTTCTTCTTTCTTTTTTTTTTTTAACAACACAGCCATGTCCTCAAGATGGCCCCCAAGCCAACAAAGCACAAGTTCCTTTTGGTCTGAAGGAGAGTGGACTTCAAAAATCAACATCCCAGCCCGAGTTGTCATCAGGAGGCGGGTCCTCGTTGTCCTCCGGGAAACTGTCGAAGTTACTCGTGTCGACTGCTGATGTGACCTGACGGACAGACAGAAAATAAACAAATAAGTCGCACACAGACTTAAACGACTGCACAAAAAGAGATAAAGAGATTTGCGCTAAGCTAACGCTTACGTTGGGGATGATAGGAGGAGTCAACGTCCCCTTCCTCAAGCCCTCCCAGTTAAAGCCCTCAAACCATCTGAAAGAAAACCAAAACAGCATTAATTCATAGGTTGATATCGTGTTTTCCTGTAACATCGTTCACAATGAAAAGAAATGACGTATTAAGAACATTATATATCATCTGTGAATGTGCTTACTTGTGCTTTTGGATGTCTTTGACACCGTTTTTCAAGTTTCCCAGTCTTTCAGAAGGATTATCCCTGCGGCGGCAAAAAAAACAAAAAAAACTTAAAACGATTCGATCCAAATAGACCACAATAAATTACTCATTTACTGTGACTCAACCGCTGGAGACGCCAGCACTTACCTGCATAGCTTTTTGATTAGGTTGGCAGCATTTTTGGTAATTTTCTTTGGAAATTCGATCATGTCGATGCCTCTCAGGATGATGTTGTATGTTTTCATAGGGTCAGGGCCAGAGAATGGAGGGCTGCATAAAAGAGAATGACTTTATTTTTGTATCAAAATGTGTCAGTTTGGATAATTTTCTTCAAACAACACAAATTAAATGGCGAGGCTGAGATTAAACTGCCAGGGATTTTCTAAATACACTTTTTCATGCTAATTTGTAGTCAATGCAAATGCCAAGGAAAACATTACGAATTTGTTCTCACGGACATGCCCGGGCTTGTGTGTACCTGCCAGTTAAAAGCTCAAACATGAGGATTCCTAGGGACCAGTAGTCAGCTGAGATGTCGTGGCCCTTGTTTAGAATAATTTCAGGCGCTACATACTCCGGCGTTCCACAAAAGGTCCACGTCTTCTTCCCAAAACCGATCTTCTTGGCAAAACCAAAGTCCACCTCGAGAAAGGAAGATATATTTTCCTTTCAGTTTCGTCAAGTTGCATATCAGAAGAAAAAGGAGTTTCTCTGGAGCCGTGGCTCCATGTTGATCTCTTACCAGTTTGGCATAGCCTCTGTGGTCCAATATAAGGTTCTCTGGTTTGAGGTCTCTGTAGATGATTCCTTTGGAATGCAGGTAGGCGAAGGCCTCCACCACACATGCTGTGTAAAACCTGGTGGTTGAGTCCTCAAATGAGCCCCTGGAAACAGCAGGACATGAACTGTGAATTCAGTCAATAAAGATTACTGCTCTTGTTGAGACCAACCAGAAGATGGTGCAGTTTTGTCACAGATCAGAACGACAGATTTCTATGTTGAGGTGAACATGCAAGGCTTCATGTGATGACAAATGAAACAGAAAAATAGACCTTACCTGTCTCTAAGAATGGTCCACAGCTCTCCTCCTAAACACGCTTCCATCAACATGTAGAGGTACTTGCTGTCCTTGAAGGTTCTATAGAGTCTGGAAAAACACAAGCGAGGACAAATCAATATCTGATGAGTGCCTGGGCAGACGAGTGCACCGCTATCGTAAGTTAGAGAATCCAATGTTCATATTCCAAAGTTAAAATAGGAGCTGATAGATGCAATTTCAGACTGACTGAACATGAAAATGTCAATAATTAGTTTCTGTGTGGTTTGGAAGCTGGAGAATTTTCTAGCAGTACATGAAAGAAGGCTACTCGTAAGAGCACTCCTTACATTTACTCCGCATTTGATGTAAAAAGCAATCAGTCCCAATACACCTGAGCAAATTCCTTATGAATATTACTGAGAACCAGCTCAGCTCCACAGAGAAAACGTTGGTAATTAAGCCCAGGTCCTCTTGGCTCTGAGGTAATAAAGTACTGGTCCTTATGACATGTATAGTGTATACAGTGACAAGTACCGAACAATAAAGTCCGAGTGGGCCTCCTGCATGATGAGCTTCTCTGAACGAATGTGCTCCTGCTGTCTCGTATCCACTATGTGCCGCTTCTTCAGGATCTTCATGGCGAAGGTTTTGTTCTCGTCGCTCTTGAGCTGAACCTGCAGTGAAAAAAAAAAGAAGAAAAAAAAAGAAATTCGCCCGGCACATTAACACGAGAAGCCCATCAATTATAAAAACAACGTACATATAAAATATATTTCGAGTGGAAGTGGCTCCTACCAGCTCAACGCGTCCGAAGCCTCCAACCCCCAGAGTGTCGATGATGTTGAAGTCGGCGAGGTTGAGACTGAAGAAAAACGCGTTCTCTGCCTCATACCTGTGCAACCAGGAGCAGATTACAGAGATGAGATCAATGGTGAAAGAAGAGATAATCCACTTTCAACAACCGGAGACAAGATATTTGTTTCGCTTCTGATCTTATTTGTTTGCAAATCATCTCGCAGTCAATCTGTTAAGGACGTTATCAGGGGATGTGTGGTGTGTTGCAGACAGTCGAGCCGTCCCCGGCCCGTCCCGTCCCCATTCTCCTTGGGGGGGGGGGGACAAGGGCACCACTCATGCCATCGCTGACCTGCACATGCTGGATCCATGTGTCTACCCTATATCCCCAGATGCCCCACGTCTTCTCTGGTTATTCTTTGATCCAGACAGAGTTTCATCAACTCAGTCTCCGGATCAGTGGCTTTAGGACAGATGCCTGGACGACCGGCCTTTCAGGGTCACTCAGCACCAGACTGTCTCAGCATCAGGCCTTTCCTCCCACAACCGTACGACCGTACGCCGATAAGAGACATCCATCATCCGCGTGTTCAGATTCTTCCTACGCAGAGCGGCAGAGAAGCCGCAACAAAGACCTTTTCCCTAAGCTGCATGCCGGCGGGCTTTAGCTGTGACTGAGCGTGGTGTCAGAAACACGGGGTAACCAGGACAGTCAGTGTTTATTTGCGTGTGTACAGGCTCCGTTACCGTCACCTGAGATTATCAGGTGATCCGTTTATCTGTCCCTGCTTCCCCGTCACATGGACGGCAGCCCAGAGGACACTCACTGTAAATCACAAAGTGTGCTCTGCTTAGGAGAAAGATGGAGAGAGGTAACCGAGGGGATGTAAATGACCATGCGTGGGCCGAGATTAGAATGAAGGTCAAGGTGCCGGACACATGAGGTGTGGACATGTGTTTGGCCGGATTAATCAAAGAAATCGTGCAAATTCTGATAATTGGGGATTATTTTACTTTATTTTATTTTTTAAAATTCTATTATTTTTTTATTTTTCTTTACTTGTATTTTCTTTTATTGTTTTATAGTTTTTCATTTTAAATTATTTTAAATTTTATTATTGTTTTTAATTCCTCTTAGTTTAAATGATCTTATGTGTTTTAACCATGGCTCTGTACAGCACTTTGGACAACTGAGTTGCTTTTTAAAGTGCTTTATGAATAAAGTTGGATTGGCTCACCTTCTTTAAAACGTTTACTAGTGCTATTACTACTTGGCCAGCAGGTGGCAGCATCTTCCCATTACACAAATACAGCATAACAAATTACAGTATGTTAATGTCTTACATTTGTACTGGAAAACCAGATTACCCTCATAGCTTGGAACTGTCTTTGAGTGAATAAAATATCAACGTGTTCTGATCAAAAAACAATTCACATCCCTCTATATTAAACTATTCAACAATTACATTTCAATTAACGCTGGTTAATTAGAGGAGATATTTACTGCGGCTGCAACACAAATCCTCAGATTCTTTTGTTCAGTAAAAGCAGGAAGTAGCGCGTGTCTGTGGTTGAAATATCAGATGTGTGAAACAGGAACATGATACCGATGGGCAGGCCCAGTGGGACTGAAGCCACACATCCACCTGAAATAGATGTCTTAAACCCTGACCTTGAATGAAAGCAAACACGGAGCCGAGCTCCACCCATCGCTGTGTTGTCTGTTAGTCATAGAGACTTCTTCAGAGTCACTCCTATCAGGTGGATTGATACAACATGTTAGTTTGTTATTGCTGTTACGTGGCAAATCCATTACTAGTTGTGCAACACAAAGCGATCCTCTGCGGGTTAAGAAGCTTCCCCGCGGGTGATACGCCGTATCAGTAAACGGATGAGGTCATATAAAATGATGCAATCCCCACGTGTCTCGGTGTGCGTGTGTGTGTGTGTGTGTGTGTGTGTGCGAATGCTATTATCATCATTTTCTTTGCCCTGATTCTTTCTGGTCCAGTTAAACTCGAGGGACAGGAGAGAGAACAAGGAATCCTCTTTGACCTTCACGCTGACTTGTGTGAAATGACCCTTTTATTTACCAGCGATTCCCGCCTAGTCAACTTCCACACTAACTTAACACATAGAGGTTTGTTTTTTTTTGATGGGTATTGTTAGTATTAAGTAGGAAGATATTGCATTTAGAGTCAGTGTGTTGCATCCACAAGTTGTATATAAAACTAGGTACTGAGACATTTTATTGGAAGGTATAAAGACAACATCTTAAATTACTCCAGAAAAATCCTTGCCTGTATTTCCAGGTGGGAGCAGGAACTCCCCCCACAGGCAGGTCAGATCGTGTTTTATGCAAGTGGAGACAAAAGTGTGAAGTGGAGTGAAAGTGCGAAGCTCCTCCTGCAGAGAGCAGCGGCGGCGCGCTCAAAGAGCAACATGCGTTTCGCTTTAGCACATAGCACAGGGGTTGACTGTGAAGACAGGACCTGTCACACTCACAGGGAGCAGCTGTATAGTTATCATGCTGCTCCTCAGTGCTTATCCGCTGTGACCAATTAGAGATGGTTTCCCGTCACCTAGGGATCCTGACTCAGGCTTTCCTCTCCAGGAAAATGTGCTCTGCCCGGCAGGGAGGGGCCCGGCAAAAAAATGTCACACGCAAACGCACGCGGTGCGGCGCGCAGCAGGGAAAATCTGCCCTTATCACGGTGAAAGCAGCTTTGATGTGAGCGATTTCAGGGAGCAGTGGGAGAGAGTGACTCAATTTTGAGGTGCGGCTCTGCAAAGAACTGATTCGACGACAGGGTTGTGACTGCAGCGTTTTGTGTTCTCATTCTCATTTGCATGAACTCAATCTCAGGCCCAGTTTCCCTGTAGACCGACGCTGGACGAATGGAGCAGCGGATGCTCACAGCAGGTGTCTTTGTATCACACACCTCTGCTGGAAGAGCACGGTACTGAACCGTAGGGCTCACCTGGCCGGGGCTGAATCCCAGGGACAAGCTACCGTCCAACACAGTGACTCATGCACAGGTGACTGACGCTCTTGAGCGGTCAGCTGGAAACCCAAAGCATCGGACAGAGGTCCAGTCTTCTCTGTCGTTTGTCTTTGTCCTGGTTCTTCCATCGCTGTCTCTCTTCCCGTGTGGGGCGATGCGCCATCCCTGCTTTCTCGCCCTCTGCAGTCTGTCATTATTGGATTCTTGTTTCTTCTCACTTCGACTCACGACACGTCACCGAGTAAGCGAGGTATCACGTAATGCCAACAAAAAAGTGTTGGACAGGTGTCCTGCGATTCCCTCTCTCCTATTCTCTTGTTTCCATAGCGGTAAACAGAGTCCATGCTAATTCCCTCCGGGAAATAATATGTTTATATATCAACGACAGACCTACAGACACAATGCAATTACTGGTAGCCTGTGGCAAAGTGTATGATAAGATGATGTTGGGTAGTCATACGTGTGGTAAAACGTTTTCGTGGAAGCACAAACAAGATTCTGGAATTAATTGGTTAAAGTGACAGATAAGCAAAAGCAAGGGATGAAGGCCTCGAGCACAGAGCAATAAAAACAATCGCATTTGAATTCATTTAAGCATATACAGTAAAACGTAACTTACTTGGCTTTGGCATCAGCATCCTCGTGGCCTTTACTGGACACATCCTCCAGCCCTCCAATCAGGTGCTTGAATGAACTGCAACAACAGGCGTCAAAGGTTAAATTAGCACATCCCGTTTTGTCGATTAGTCTACAATCTATAAGGCCTCATTTACAATAAAGCGTATCTTCTAGCTGGAGAGAACAAAGCAGCGCGTAATCTTCAGGTGATCCGTCTAAAAAGCAATGGTGCAATATATGGCCAGACGGTCATAAAAAAACCCACTGTAAGTTACTATTAAATATTCATCAGCCTGGTTTTTGGAGACGAGCCTCTAAAACCTGGGAACTGCAGAAATAAAACTGGACTCGCGGGAAGGTGTGCTACATGAAAAATAACGGCTTTGCTCGGGCTCATTTCTCTCCGCCAATATGGCCGCCGACGCGAAGGACTCCTGGATGAACAACAAACCGGGAGTTTTCAGGCATCAAGCTGTCGGTGAGAAGATGTAACACATCTGGTGTTTTCTCCGGTCGAGACCATAACGGCTGTGAGCTGGAACGGTTTGCGAGTTTCGCTGCTGCGAGTTAGTGATTCCCAAACACTCGTTTTTATTCCCGCTGTCTCCATCACCTCCAGCACGGCTCCTGCAATTACACTAATCTTACTCCTCGAGCTGTAGTGTTTCTTTTTGTTTTTGTTTTTTTAAACACGCCAGGCAAGCACGGAAAATCACAGAACGCATAAATACACACACACACACACACACACACACACACAAAGGTTTGGCATCTGCAGCGTCGCTGGCCTGGCTGGGTTCGAGGACCACGTAATGAACTGGTTCTTTGGGCTGTGACTGCACTGGCTGCTTGTTGCTATGAAAGGCACAATGGATGACAGCGGTAATCACCTGTGCTGGATGACTCACTCGCTATCCCCACTGCTAGCTCCGAGGACGGCCCATAAGTGCTCGCAGTGTGCCCGTCAGGCCAGAGGGGGCCTCGGGTAAGCTGATACCACCTCCTCCCAGCGCTCAATGCGCCCGTCTCTATTCTTGCCACACGACCCAGTGCTACAGAGAGAGATGCTCAGAGACCATATTTCCTCAGAGAGGAACCTGATAACAAAGGTTTCCTTTGAAGTGTGTTGACAACGACAACGAGGAACATTTTGGGCGAAATTAAGAGGCGCGCACTCGCACTTACGGGAAAAACAGCGATTGTTCAAGCTAAATCGGGCGGCGAAGTCAAAAGTTGAGTTAAGCTCTTTGATCGTCTCCTGACACACAGGAGGGAGAAAAAGAATAATAGCCTTTGTTAGTCATTCCTGCATAGACCTGCTATGAATGGAAATTCTTTCCTGTAGTTGATTTAGGACACATTTTACACCTGCCTCCGTGACGCCACTTGGAAAAAACACTGACATTAAAATGAGTTAGGTCCTTAACATAAACGCGGGATCAGTCAAAATTACTTTTTTTTTTAAAAAACTCTCAAGCTTTATGAGCAGCTATTTAAAGAGAGAATACTTTTACTGCGTTTTGCTGACAGACCAAAGTTATTATACTTTCAAAATGATAAATGGTAAAATGTCACATTAGATTAGAACAAGTAGAATGTGCACTAAAGTTAATCAGCAACACTTGTTTTAAAAGGCTTACAATTACAAACAAATACCAAAAACTACAGGTCATATTAATATGAAGAGCGTAAGGGCATTTTAATGTTTTTGAATTATTCAACCGTATTTATAAAATTTCAAATTCGTTTTTATGTGCATATCAGAACTGAATAAGCTGGAATGATTTATGAAGGATTTCCACACGACAAACATGGATTTTGGTTAAAGTGTCATTAAAGGTGCTAACTGTGTTGCCGCTTCCAAGAAATCCTCCCTGTCTGACAGCGGCGAGTCGCTGCTGACACACGTTCATTCATTCATTGATCTCCTGTGTTCTTGCAGGGGATTAACTTTATTGATACTCACTCTCTATCGATGACCAAACAGGTGACTGCCTCTGCTGCAATGACGTTGGCCGTCCTGATGTCCTCTCTGTTGGGAAAGGTCACACAAACAAATGAGGAAGCATCAAACTGAAAACAAGAAAAATCCATTTTAAACACTTAATCGTAATTATTGAAATAACAAAAATAAATTTTGATAATGTCTGGATGAAGTGACGCATGAAAACATCGCGCTCAACAGGCAACACACATCACAGGGTGATTGGCATTACTCTTTATCAGATTTGGCATCAGGTTCATCTTCCTCTGATGATAATGCTTCTTCAGTGGAGTCGCCCCAGTCGCATGAGTCCTCTGAGTCCTCTGTATCCCAAGTACTCATGCTTCACAATAAGTCTAAGCTGTGAACCAGCACGCGGCCCGGGGCGGCCCTCCAACAAAACACGCGCCTGCGTCACTTTGCGATAAATCTCCAATCCGACTGAAAAATGAACACAACCAAAAGACGAGGGCCTCCCCATAAGAAGATTATTTTATTCCTCGTGTTGTCAAAGGCGCAAAAAAGAAAAAAAAAAGAAGCGTGATCGTTCTCTGGATGAATTTAAGATTTTGTTGGGGGGAAACTAATAAAAGTGAAAGTAGATTCCCTCTTGTCCTAGATTCAGGAAAAGTCGATCCGGTTTTAGCTGACTGTGCTAATATAACTGCCTGTGCTAACGACCAGTCGCTCTCACTCTGTCCGATCTGAACACACACATACAGTACGTGCTGCAACCTATTTCCATCAGCTGTGGTGACAATAGCCCCTCATGCCATGTCAACTCCCTCTGCCTTCCCTTTTGCGAACACACACGTGCATCCCCCACTCCCGTGCACACACACACACACACACACACACACACACACACACTGCCTCAGTCAATCTGCTGACCCCTTTGAGTAAAGGCCACAGCTGGTGGGGGAACAACAAATTTTAAAAGGTGAGGATGACAGAGGAGAAGAGATGTGGGATGTGGCAGGGGGCGGTATGTACGATATATTAACAGATGTCTGTTGGAGTCCTCCGGCTAATATAACACATAGAGTATTTCATTCAGTATTTCATGCCACACTTCTTAACGCAATGCTCTGGCTAAGGCCGCTCCACCTGCTCTTCTGCTTGCACACGACACCATTCAACACAGATTACATGAACAAACACATAGTGTTAGTCTCAACATATATAAACACATATGTCCCAGTCTGAAAGTGTTACTAGTGGACGTGTGGTAATAAGTTTGGGAACCAGGAGTCTTGATGAGTGACGGCAGAGGAGAGGAGACCTTTTTTGACCTCTACGCATCCTTTTATTGGTCTTTTTTTCCCCAATTCCAACATATTATCTTCAGAAAATAAAATAAAATAAAATAAAATAAAATAAAATAAAATAAAATAAAATAAAATAAAATAATCATGACAAAAACGTGACACAATACCACAGGAGAGGAGAGGAGAGGAGCTCATAACAAAGGATTAAACTGATGGTTATTAGAATATTCAGAAGCTGAGTAATGAGTCATCCTCCACTGCTGAGAGCTGATGAGCCACAAATACTTGTAATGCGCCAGCTGTGAATTTTGGCAGCGGCAATCTGTGAGCTGTAGAGTCACTTCTTTAAAGGAAATCTCGCCACTTGTGCAAATTTACCTTCGGGTTGATTTTCAAAACCAACACCAGTTGTCTCGACACATACGGCAACCCTCACAATCTGTCACATGAGTCAGACTGTCTCATAAAAGGACGTGTGCAGTGCTCATGACATCGACTAACCATAGTGATGCTACAACAAAACAACACAACGGTTTGGGATTTACTGAAATAGTCGTTACGTAAGCATCATCCTTAGGAGACCTCAAGGATTTCCTATTAGAGAGCAGCTTGTTACACCTGTCCCCTGCTGCTCGACTGAAGCGCAGGAAAACAACTTAGTGTGTCGCTGCGTTGATGCTGGCGATGTTCTCTATGAAACACAATCGCTGTCAGGGTGATTCATTTGCACACCGCTGAGCCGAAGTCATCCAGTGAGCCAGAGATGCCTCTGCTCTTGCTAATTGCGCCTCAACAAGAAATGGATTGGAAAACAGACACATGTACACACACACAGACACACACACACACACACCAGAGCAGACGCACTAATAGCAGCTGCATGTTGTGCCCGGAAATGTCCTTTGGAGTTACAGAGAAGTACGCCTGCGGTGTTGATTTCCAGTGCATGGTTGAAACGAACCTGATAATTGGACAGTGATCTGGTGTCCTGGGAAGAGGGTTATGAAAATAATGCACCAGCTTGTGTTGGGGCAGTGGCCATGGAGCTGCAGTGAGGGGTCAGGACTCAGCCAAGAACAAGACGCCATTGTGGGTTTGTGCTTGGCAAGTGTGTGGCTGCGCCAACGTCGGCACTGCTTTCGAGTTCCCACGGCGTTCCGTACAGTTTTACATGAATGAATATATTTTTTCTCATATTCCAGGTATGGAATGATGGCGTATTCACGTTCCATTTTTCCAGCACCGGTTTTCAAATTAACAAAAAAAAGCTGCCAATCGGCGCAACTCATGTGTAGAATTTATATTATCAGGAACTCTAAACCCGTGGACAGGAAGAAACCCCTGGCATAAACAACCAGAGTCGGAGTGGTCGGCCATCTGCCTCAACTGGGTGGTCGAGATAAGAGAAATGGGGGCTAGAGAGAAAATTCTAAAAACCTGCAGCACGCTTTAGAGTGAGGTAAAAATATCCAGAGGAAGCCGAGAGGAACATACAGCTGCAAGGTAAAAGACACAGATTTGCGTTTAATAGTAAATGGAAGTTGTATCATGTCAATTAAATGGCTTGAAGTGAAGGAAAATGGAGCTCTCTTGGTATTAAACAGTGAGGTAAATGAGAGTATTAACTGCTGTTTGTGTTTAGTTTGTGTGTTTGCACACTGCGGTAACGTTTGCAAGTTATTACAAAGTATATAAAAATATATTATTTAAAAAATACATTTAAAAATTCTTTTTTTCATGTAGTGGACAAATAAATATATAAATAAATAAATAATTAGACGGGATGATGCCAGATTAAAAAAAGTAAGATATTCAAATTAAAATTAAAAAAAGTTAAAAAAAAAACGCCTGACACAGGTAAAAAAAAAATGCATGTAAATGTATTGTTCATACTATACTATATATTTAGCTGTTGAATTCGTAGAAACCTGTACTGTCTTCTTCTACTGTCAGAGCTTTAAACCCTGCCGCTGGGACCTGTGGCAACACGCCCACGTAAACACAGAGAATCTCACAGTAATCTATCAGAGGGTTGTTATTAGTATGAAGCTGCTCTGACACTGACACCAATCACATCTCTGTCAGTGACATCCCACTTCTTTTTTTTTTTTTTAACTCGTAACAATCTCTCAACTCCCTCCACTATAACACATCCTCCCACCCACAGCGTGAAGCGTGGAGATGGGGACACGCTCGGTCTGATGGATCCACACCGCGACTCAAAGTTGGGATTGTTCACCACGACAATGAGAGACAATGTTGACTATTTATAAATAGCATTTTGTATGTTGAGTGTTTTCTGTTTATTCAGAGCTGATGGTGCACGAATGCGTTATCTAATATTTCTCCTGCTGCTATAATGACCGGCACTCACTCACGAGCTTTAACGGACCGCGGTGGGGGGAGACAGCTTGGGATTTGTAAACATGTTGCTTTCACAGATCAAAGGCAGCGTCTTCAGATGGACAAAGTAGCCTTTGAGTAGGGGCCATTGAGTTTTCATGAACGAGGACACACAGTTAACTTCTAATTAGAAAGATGGCGGCGCAGAAGAGCCCTCTGATCAAAAGCCTGGTTCGAGGACGGCCCGCATCCCAATCATTTAAATTAGTGAGCCACGCTTGACCATCAAAGGTGTAGCTGAACAGGCTGGTCTCTCTCAAGACCCTCCAAGACAAAGGACAAGGTAATAAGAATAATAATAATGATATCAAGCCGAGGCTGTGGTCGGGAGAACACTTTGTTTTGGCGGTGTGCACAAAAGATATGTTCTTCTTCATAAAACAAAGCATGAAGTGCTGTGGATGGCGCTTTGAGAGTTGATGAACTGAATATATATATGTGTGTGTGTGTGTGTGTGTGTGTGTGTGTGTGTGTGTGTGTGTGTGTGTGTACGCGCCTCTTACAGGATCCATATATTGTCGGCACCATAAATACTTTTTTTTTCAGCAGCCCTCACAAGAAACCTCCTCATTCCTAGAAGATCCAAATAGTTCAACACAAACGTAGCACAGCTGCTCAATCCATTATAAATTACTGTATAGTCTTTCTCTCTGTCACGCTCTCATTAATCATTTATCGTTTTTTTTTTTTTACTACTCATTAGTGTAAAGGGATTAAATTTCTATTTAAAACAACCTTCTGTCAAGAAAGCCAATGCCTCAGATGTCCTACATGAATTTTAAATGCTCTGTCATCTTTTATATCCTATAGTCATTAGCTACAGCATATGGGGAAAACCTGGCCATCTGGGCCATTCCAGCTGTCAACCCAACATCGCGTTTTGGATCTCCAGAGTTCATTTCCAAATAAAACTAATGATGAACCATTGGTGTGTTTTGAGAACAAATAAGATGCCACTTATTTTTCATAGGATCCCGCTGTGGTTCAACTTAATTTCCTATGTGCATTTGAATCTGTTTCTGGCTGTTGGGAGTCTGGGAGCTTGTTTAAAGTGGGGTTCTCATTCGCCACAAGATGGCGTCATCTCCATTATCTTTCATTTTGACGCTACTGGCTATGCACATGCATGCACTCGAATGTGTATGCATGAGTGCATATTTCCTGTATTGCCAAGTGTCTCCTCACAGACATAACACACTTGTGACTATTTTCTATTCCTACCCCCAATACACAGTCATGACAAGACGACACACACACACACACACAGGTATATATGTAAAACAAGGGGCACCTCCAGTAAGACGTCGGATGTCATTAACTCTAAGGCCATTAACTCCTGTGTTAGTAACAGTAACTATGCTCACATATTTCACACAGAAAAAAAAATACTGATGTAAACACATTACTTCAGTCAAGGGCATCATTGACGTGTCCTTGATAACATTGCACCGTGGTAGGAACTGACAAAAGAGTTTCAATACTGCATTGATGGCTAATATTCGCTACATGATTGTCTTCAGCTGGGAGCACTGTGAAGGTGAAACACTTAAAAATGAATGATTAAAAAAAAGAATAAAAATTTCAAAAAAAGATAAATTGTGTGGAAAGGTCTGGACTGACACAGGAACACTATTGTTTTGTCCGACTGGGGCATAGACAGAGAGTTTGGGAAAGAATGGCATAGTAGTAATAGTAATTGTGCTCTCATGTGTCGTTTCTGCAAAGCGCGTGTGATGGAGGCAAAACATCTACATGTGTGGATGCTTGTGCTGTTTATTTGCGATTATTTAAAAACGTTGTGTGTCTGGAGTGGATAGAGTCAGGCTGCAGGCATTTTGTGTGATGCCCAATGTTCAACGTGCGCCCAGTTTCAAGCATTTTCCAAAAAATGGATTAAGTTACCGTGCCAGTCAAAATGACTGAGTGCAGGGAAAGAGAGAGACAGATCAGTACAGGCTGATGGCTGGCAAATTAAAAAGTATGATGCCTGCATGGATATTACAGGCAGGCTGGAAGTGAAAATGAAAAGCAGGCAGGAGACCGTGTAGGAGATGGAAACAGCAAAACGGCAGAAGATTTGAATTAGAAGCGACAGTGTTATTAGAAACAGTCTCACCCTTGCAGGGCTTTTTCTCCAAACCAGTCGCCTTTTCCAAGGCTGCGCAGGTAGACGGGCTCGCCATTGGGCAAATCTTCCCTCGTCACATTGACCTGGTGAAAAAAAAACGGAAATTATTATTATTATTACAAGAAAAGAGGAGTGCGATAAGAAGGACAGCGTATGCATAACATTTCATTTACACATCATTCAGAACAAATGTCAAAAAAAAGTAAGTGATCACTCAATATGGCAGGTTAACTGTTATGGACGGAGAATAGGAGGCGATGTGACGGATATGTCATGCGTGGGTAGTCAGTTACATGCACCTGACTGCAATCGCTGTGCAGGATCAGGAGACACCGCTGACCACTTCATTAGCCAGATGACATGTGAGTGATAGCATTGTGCTCTGCTGCAAGACTCGACAAATCAATTGATGGCACTTGGGGGGAATTTAAGGGAAGCAACAGGGGGACGGCTGATTTGCCTGAGGAAGGATCGTCTGTGCCCATATGGAGCAGGAAATGCTGTCTTTCCCTGAGCGACAACATCATTATTCATCATCCAGTATGTGGGGGGCAGGAAAAAAAGCAAAGAAAAGGGAGAAGAAGGTCTGGGAGAAGATAGGATTGTGGGTGTAGTGAGACGCCAGGATTTGGTGGAATGTCCCCAAGACAAGCAAGCAATTGGAAAACGATAAGATCAGGAGTGTGTGTGTCTGCTTGCCCGTATTGATGTCTGAGCCCATGTCCATAAGTGTGTGTGTGTGTGTGTGTGTGTTGCAGTTGCTCATTGGCTTGCATCTGTTTGGGGTCAAAAAGTGTTGTGTTGAAAAAGTCAGGAAACACAATGTGTCGTCATCCTTTGTAATGGCGCGTGTTGGAAAACGCAGTGAATTTATTTTACTCACTTTGAACAACGTTTTACGAAAATAAGAAAATGTCAATAAGCAGGATCGAGGAACTGATTATGAGGATGAACGGGGACCAGAAGGGACGAGAGGGGGAGGAGGAGTGAGCAGGGCGTATGACATCACATCCTGTTGACAACACAAGTGCGTGAGGACATTGTGTCGTCTGTGCTCAGTGTGAAAACCAGAGCTGATGACAGAAAGGTGGAATGAAAGTGACTCCGGCTTCCTCCTAATGCTGCGACAAGACACGATCAAAGAGGCTGCACCTCCGTCTCTACTCCCCCGTATCCCGAGACGACTGGTGACAGCCAACTTCTACACAAAAATACAACAACTTCAGGGATCCAGTAGGTGTGTCGCCTTTTGTGTGTCGCAAATACGCCAACATGTGATGCTATTTTGGTGTCAGCTATAGGAAAAAGTGTACTCACCTTTCCCTTGCTGATGATGAAGAAGGTGTCTCCCCGGGCCCCCTGTCTGATGATGTACTCCCCATCTTCATAATGTGTCTGGAAGAGAAGAGAAGTCCCACAATGGGAGAGACGCACTGCACTCCTCAGATCTGAATTCAGTGCAGTGAATTAAATCCCATTTTGATTTTTCGTTCTCATTAATGCCACTATCTGGCAAGCTGTCTGAGATGTTTCTCTGCCTTCCACCCACTCCTTGCCAAGGTATGCTTATTGACCTTGAATATGAATAAGCCGGTAAAGAAAAACGGAAAATAAACAAATGCCACCGCATGGCATTCCTCTCCATGAGCAAAAATAATACAAGAAAGCCACCCATCAGTCCAATATCTATGCCCAGTAATCCTGGTCCAGGTTGTGGGTGCTGGAACCTGTCCTGGTCTAGAGTGAATAGGCTACAGTCTGGACGGGTCTAACACAAGGCTACCACTCACAGGCGGATAAACATGTTCACATTCACATCTTTGTGCTGAAAATGACCTTCGGTGATGAATGCGGAATGCGTCTGTTCCAAGGACGGCTTCTTTTAGGGGATGTGAAGTAATAAGTGAGAAGTGCCATAAGATCTACTGAGTCACAGAGCAAGAAAACATGCCACCGCAGACGTGCTTTTTTTAAAGACCACTGGCTAAAATTTATTTGTCTTTGCTATTTGTATTACAAGTTGTGGTGGGGTTTTCTGCGTCTCGGCCAAAATACACAATATGGGACCACAAGTCGAGATGGAAGACAGTGCTCAGTTATTTCCTGTTGGATCATCGACAGATTCAACAACGAGCCTGACATTTCCCAGGTTTTTATTTTCACACACTTTCCCACAGGGAAAGAACCTTATATCATACGTCAGGTTACATCATATGTCACACACTGAGCCCTGTGTGTGTGTGTGTGTGTGTGTGTGTGTGTGTGTTTCTGATTCACATCTACTGTGAATTTCTCAAACTCACAGTTTCTAATTAATAACATGTTACAGTTGTGGTGGTAAATGTATTTATTTATATTATGTTGACTTTTTTCTATGTCTATGAGGACACAAATAATTAGCTGCGTTAACTAATCAAAGATTAATTAGAGATCAAAATGATCAATAGAAGTAGAGGACAAACCGTGGGACAGCATGATGGATTTAACCATTAAGTGACTTGAAGGCATCTGGTTTTTGTTTTTGCAATCTCACAAATAACCTGCTTATTAAAAATGTGTCTCTTCTCTCGTGTAAATAAATTGGAGCTGAAAATGCTTGACAGATGAATGGAAAACGTTAATTCTGATTTAATGTGAAAATATGAGGCGAGGCGGGCGGGGCTATGGGTATAAGAGGAGGGAGCCGGTGTGGTTGTGTGGACGTCAGTCGTCACTGAATTAGCTGTACGTTTTACAGCGGTACAGCACTGACGTGTGTGTAGATAATAAACAACGATAAATGCAGATACTAAACGATACATGATATGTCACATTTTACATGGTGACAAAATCTGTCAACAAACAGACACTATTACTGTATAATCTCCACACACACACACACACACACACACACACAAACACACACTCAAAAGGTGAAAATAATGCATCCAAATGGATGTCACCCTCCAACACTAAATAAAATGGACTGTGATAGACCTCATCTTGTTTTACCCCCTTTTGAAGAAAAATAGCTTCTGAAGTCAGTGGATTCCTGAACAGGTTCATGAAGCAGCTTCAGGAGGTCAACCGTTTAGCTGCATATTACCTCATACCAAAGAGCAACATTGGTGCTAAAATCCAGTCCTGTGCACACTGTTGCTCTGTTAATGCAATATGAAAATATATTAAAGGTGTGGAGTAGGCCGCAGATGTCGCACTTACCTCCTCGAGGACGTCGGCAAGCTTACTCAGAATATCCTCCTGCAGGCCGTGGAAAGTGGGGACGCTGCAGGAGAAAGAGAAGGAAAGTGCTTTTCAATAAAGGGATAGAGAGGTTCATACATATTAAACACATTAGGGATTTAGTCCACTGTGCATGTCAGATAAACGTCACTGAAGCCGTGTGCCGGCTTTGGAATAGTGCAGAATCTAAGATCTCAGATCGAGTGAGCAAAACATATATAGGTTTAAGAACACGTAAAATCAATATGATGCTGTGGGCGTTGGTGTGTATACTGTATTACAGTTTGTGTGTATAAATATTGCATCGCAGTAACTGGGCAGTGTGCCTGGTTACACAGCAGGGCATTAGATCCTCAGGTTGAATGCACCTGTATGTGGCTCCAGTGTTTATTCTGCAGCGCTCTCTTCCTGGCAGCCTCATGAACACTGTCTGTTATCATGTCGGCTAAATAAAATTGGCCCAGTGTTTATCAAGGAGGAGAGAAAATAACCCATGGTGGTGACCAAAGGGCTTATCTCCCCATATCATCTCTCTCTCTCTCTCTCTCTCGCTCTCTTTCCCCGTCTCTCTCTCTCATTTTCCATGCTTTATTACTGTAATCTGAACCATCTTGTCCGACCCAGGCATTTTCAAGGCCTTGTGTTGTTGCCTCCTCCACAGAGGCACTACAGCTAACAGCCAACACAATGATACGCACTCATAGAGCCACAAACGCACAAATAGTGTTGCAGCCAATTAGTAATAATAAAGGGCCGACGGCAAAGTGCTGTTTCACTAATGTGGTTTTTCTTGAATACTTTAATCAGTGTAACGTCCTAACACTCGTGGCACTATGTGAGTAAGGCATCAAACATCATGGGTTTCTATGGTGATCTTGCAAACATCGAACAAAAAAAAAACGTGTTTTGACTACTGCTCTGATAAGGAGTGTTTGAGAAACACTTTCACATGTCTTCTCTCAAAGTGTTGGCCAGATGGCTGTCTGCTTTTATTCTTTGCCTTACAGATAGATATTTATCTGAAGGGGGAAGGGGGATGAATAATAGCCCACCGTCCTTAAAAATATCATCACAGCAAAACACCTTAAGTGCCATTTGTCAGGCTCTGCTCCTGAAACATCTCTTATTGGGAGTAAAAAAAAAAAAAAGGAGAATCAATCTTTACTAACATTCTCACCTCCCATAGTGAGACACAGTGTGATTTCTTGGACTTTTTCTATGGCGTTTCTTGTCAACAGCCATTTTATTAAATCTTCTATAGGGTAACAAAACATTCAAATAATGTATATACATATTGTGATTTAACTGATTCTATAAATCTGTGGTTTATAGTGTAAGAGAAAAATGTGAAAACAGCAATGTTGGTGTGAAAAAGTAGAGTGATTGATACTATAGAGATTATTACCTGCCTCCTACAAAGAGCAAATACTCATTTCTGGAAGAGTGACATTGGTTGGGGGTTTTGACGGTACAGACGTATGATCTATTTTCTATCAGCGCTTGTCAAAGGTCGAGTGAAAAGCTGGTTTCTGGTTCACCTGCTGCGTACCAGCCCTGCCAAATAAACAGTATCAAGATCACAGCAAATCATGTTTGGGTCAGCAGGAAGGAACCTAAAGCAATTTCTCATATAACCACCGTGACATAAAGTCATGTGATGATGGCGTGTTATTTCTTAATTGGTTTGAAGACCAAAGTGGTGAATAGAAATAGGGGTGAGAGAGATTTCCACTGCAATTGAATCTTGTATCCCTTTTTTTTTTTCAAATTTATCATTTTATTTATTCTTTTTCTCCTGTTCGTCTCTTTAAAGAAGTGATAAAGGCTTCTTCTGATAGAGATTTTTTTTTTCTCAGTAGCATAAATAACACATTCAGTGATCCTGGGAAAAAAAGAACATTTGGTTTTGTAATTACCGACATAAATAAGGAGTAAAAGCTTTCTGAGAGCAGCCCAGACACATTCTGCTGAATGCTATTCTGCTATTTTTTTCTCATGCATTTTGCTAATTTGTTCATTGTATTTCATACCACAGTCCTGTGAGCCCCATTAAACCCTCATTCCTTTACCTTTTCAGAAACTCCATGTACTCTGTGTGCTTGATGAGACCCGTCCTCATCATGATCGTCTGGAAACATTGCCGGTCGATGGCCCACAGCTTCACGTTCGTTAGAGCTGGAACACACGTGAAAGAAAGAGTACATGTAAAAATATAATGGCGTCATGCTTTGTGCAGGCACAGCATGAATCCAGTGAATATTACAATATCATTTGCACTTTAAAGAGTCCGATACCGAGTTTGAAACGAAAGCGATGAGTCATATTCACTTGCGTGAGTGAATTCAAAATGGCTCCGTGGTAAGAACAGTGCTCATTAAGTGGGGTGGAGACATCTGTGAACGTCTAGGTTTGGTTCCTCTCAGCAGCAATAACTGTCATCCAAATGTATTCTCCGGTGGCTTATCAGGCCTTGGAGGAAGAGGGTGTTCTGGACAATTGCTCCCTACTCAGCAGTTGGGGATAATTGATATTTTTTGGAATACCTTACATGGATGGCTTGTTTCAAGCCCTGCGCCAGAATTTTAATTGGTTTAAGGTCAAAGTCTGAATTGCGTCTGCCACAGCTTTTGTTCCCCTCACAGCCTCCCAGTTCCCGATTGCTCTTTGTGATAACGGTAATTGTGGTCGTTTTCTGACGAAAGCACGTTAAATTTTAAAAAACAAACAGCTACCCAGATTTTTTTTTTTTTTTTTTTTGCAGTACAATGTCATGTAACAATTTGGAGTGAGCTGTTCTTCCAGTGATTGCAATCTGCGCTGGCCCCGAGGCACCAACTCCAACCCATAATATCCAACACATGGAGTAGGTGGAGTTTAGAATGTGTTGTTCCAGAAAGCTTTCAGGTGGACTGAGACAGGCATTAGAGGGGCACAACTTTTTCCTCATTAGTGCCTTTCCGTGGGCAGATTTTCTTATTCTACACTGATCACACTGAATTCAGTGAGTGGAAAATGTATGCACCAGGCATCAACGCTTCAGCAGCCCTTTCTGAGGTCCTCCATAGTCACGTTTGATCAAAATATGTTTCAGTTGTGAACAGCTGTGAATGGCAGCTGCAAACAATTCAAGCAATGCCCATTTTCAACATAGCAATGGTCCTCCAACCTACACCTGAATGTAATCGTGTTTCCCTATTCGAACCTGTTTCACAGAAGAAACTGGATTGCTGACGGAGAAACACTATAACAAAACAGACAAGAACGACATGTTTCATCGAGCGGAGCAACTTTGTACAATGACTTTCAGAATTCAATGCTTCGCTTTGCATTTTATTACAGATAAAATTTCACTTTAGAATTTAATTATAGATACATTTGCGGTCTCTGTGGCGTTTCTTACAGTTGCCAGTATTGTTACATATTTTCTGCAACAGAAATGTATTTGACTTATTTCACTTTCAGTGCCTCAATTGTGCAGTTGCACAGAAGATTGAGGAGAAGACAGATAAAACTTATGTCTGACCCCAAAAACAAATCTGTAGATCCCCGGGTTAGGGTTATATTATCGTATTATCATATTTAATACATAAAAAAAACCTTGAGCCTACAGTCAAATGGGTATTCCTCAATACTCTGTCTATAATCTATTACCCCTACGAATAGAAGTGATAGCCAGTGGCTAATACTCAGAGCACATTTATTAAATGTTATCCTTCTGTATACAGGTTTACCCCATCTACCTATAACAGCTCGAGTCAACATCATGCAGATGAGATCTATTGTTCGATTTTAAACCTTGATGTTGGCACATATCGCCTGAGCAAACCTCCATTCATGCATTCATTTACTCATTAACTCTCAAATGTGGACTGCATGTACACATATACAGACATGAGTGAGCGAACCCGCTCCCACAGACAAATCTCTCTCTCTCTGGCAGCAGTTTAAAATAGTCCTGAAACACAGGGGAAATGCCCTCCTTACGCCGCTCCAATCGGTTTACACTTTCTTGGAGCAGGAACCCCAAACACACAGCATGACTTAAAACTGCAGACAGACACAGACACATCACAAGACACAGATACGCAGACAATTGCTACACACAGGTTGCGCACATCATTTGTCAGAAGTATGTCTTCCTAGGCATAAACACACATGTTGCTGTGTGCACATGCACTTAAATAGCACTATTATACACCACTGGCACAGGGGTTACACTGATGTCAGTCCAAACATACACATGTTCCACAATGTGAGATATCTCCTCCAACCAACAAAAGTTTATCTATGGAGATGGGACTAGAGAGAAATGATTACAAATGTCTTCTAATTTGACCCTGAAGCAACAAGAGTGGGAGGTTAGACGTCATTTCCCACTGTGCCATGTGCAACGGAGTGTTTGGGCAGAATGTGGGAGTATGGGGCACTGGGAAATAAGATATGTAGGAAGCCTGCGGCACACTGCAGTAGGTAAACGTATTATTTGAAGGCTTGACTAAATTGCAATGAGACCCAGGGAGCTAGTTATCTCGTAGCGAGGGCGCAGATTAATGTCTTTATGTTCCTGGGTTGCTAACCATGAGCTCCACAGCTATCTGGATGCACGTAATACCCCAGGTGGTGATAGAGAGTTGTTTATTTATATGTGGAAGGTTTTGATGAATTGGGCAGTGTGTTGTTCCGGAAGCATGATTGGTGGGGCTTTAACAGTTGTGTAATGGTGAACTGTAAATGCATGCGGCATCAAAACATGTATTCTGCATACACAGGGGTTAGAATAAAACGAACACCTGATCAGTTTAATGCAGTGCAACAGAGGCCCTACGGTGAGGACAGCCTTTTGGGGAAATTGGTAATGAGCATAGTAAAGGCCATTTGCGCCAAACTGCATTGTTTTGTTGTTGCATCCCATTAAGAAAGCACTTCATTCAGCATTAATTTTTAAGCATTACTTTCATCAGCAGTTTCCTGTGAGCACGATTCTTAGGATTTGCTGAATTTCGGTCATATGGGTCTTTTCCAGATAATAATGTTTTGAAAATATTAAAATATTCGAGTTTATTCTCTTTCAAAAAGATAAAATGTGCTAGCGCATCATTGGTTAGAGCAGTGGTTAAGGTGGAATTTGACAGGTGAGGGAAGCCGAAAGTTCAGTGTTGCGGCGCAGTCAGGGAAAAAGACGCAAATAGTACTATGACACTGAATTTTCATATTCACATAATGAGGGAGTGGGCATAACAAGTGAAAAGCAGTCGTGGATTTGGCTGACAAGTTGCAGAATATTGGGAAGTAAATGTTCTGATGTCCAATGGAAAGTGATGACTCGATGTAACAAGTGATTCGCTAAGCTGTAGTCTTGTGTGTTCTGGTTTATGAATCGTCTAATGTGGCAATCTGAATCCTCCTCAAATCACACAGACAGACAATCAACAGACACATGGTAACACCAGCACCACACACACAAACACATGGGCAGACCATCAAACCCACAAACAAACACATTTGTACTTCTCTTCCTTTCATCACCCTTTTCTTTGCATAGGACAAACAAGGTGGTCAGCAGTCAGCAGCCTGTTAGAGTTCTGCTGCACATCACATCTTAGTAATAATCTAAAGCAGCCGTAGCCGTGTTTACATTGACATTCTCCTTGTTGGCCTGTTTGAATTGTTGAACGTTACAAAACATCACCATCAACTTGAACTGAACTTAATCCACCTACTTTAGCTTAAAAAAAGCCGTTTCAGACGCTGACAGTGTCTGGTGGACTGGAACGTGATCAATGCGCAGCAGGAGCTCATTAATGATGGGCGGGGTCAGCAAAGGGGGCAGGATTGCGCTCTGATTGGTTGAGTGTCTTGGTGCTTTTGACAGAGAGAGGGTCATTGAAAGCAGCATGCGGAAATGATCTGTAGTCCGCGGCGCTACTGTTGGTTTAAATTGAATAATTTGATTTATCTGGCCAACTTTAACAAATGGTCACGAGTGAGTGTTTATTATTCCAGAAGGACATGGATGAGCAATCATATGGCAAAAAGTAGCCAGGTAAATGGAACCATGCCCATCCTAGAGAAACATGTTGTTCTAAACTGCCCAGAGTCATTAAATACTGGTTGACTGTTGAATTTATTCAACAGTCAACAGGCTGAAATTATTTGCATCTCAAATATTGCATTATGATGGGGTTTTTTTACAGTTTATTTACAAATGCAAATACATCTCACTGACGTATCCATCTTTGTTCTCCTTGCCCCATCAAGCTCTGCTAATTGAACTGAATTGAAGCTTACCTCAGAATAAAGGATCCCCATTCACAGCCATGGTGCCCACAGCTGAGCACCTTATCATTATCATTTATGTTTGGTGCTCATTTCCTTCCTTCTCCTTGATGCAGTAAATGTCACCCATCAATTTCTCCCTATTATTTGCAAAGTAACAGATCAATATTGGTGATTGTGAACATTGCCAAAGCTGGTCAATTGCCTTCCATGGCATGTCAGACACCAAATAGGAGAGCTTGTGCTCAACCTTATGAAAATCACTATAAGATTATAGGCAAATGGGTGTTGTCAACAACCCAGCAGGACCCAGCATGTGTGCGCTATAAGGAGACACACTTTCATTTGGCTCACCGTAACCGAATTTCTGCCAGGGGCATTATGCAAATGCACCCTGTGTGTTTGCTCTTGTAATCAAATTTTTGTCCATTAAATCAAATAAATGTAGAATGAGACCAGTAATATTTTTTTTCTCCCAATTCTGGGCGTGACAGTTTATGTCCACTGAGTGTGGCATTTGAAAACATCAAAACGTCATGCCCTGTTGCTTTTAATTTCTATTGTAGAAGAATGGGGTTTCGAGTGACTCAAAACAGTGTCTCTGACCCATGATGATACAGCGTAAGTATTAAGCTTCTTCCATTTGCATCACACAAAAGCTACCTTCTTTCCCAAAAGCACCGCAGGGCTACAAGAATGTGGTACTTGAATAAAAATTAAAATAGGGTCCCATGTAGTGAAGTGTGTAATAAAATGTATACAATCTGATGACTATTTGATCATCTTATTGTGCTTTATATATATACTTCCCAATGTACATCTCTGTGCATATAATGAGATGAAAAAAAGTTAGAAAATAAGCTCTCTCCCTCTTTCTCTTCATTCACATGTATAATAGATGCAGTGACATTCACAATTTTGCATTTATTATCTGCCATGCCAGTAGGCACATTCTCTGGAGGAGAAAAAAACTACCATAGTAAGACAACGACATATGATGAAATGCAACACAAAATATTATTCACAGCAAACTCTCCTCCTATGCTGGTACTCAAATCCCTGCTACACGTCAAAGTAAAAGAAAGTGTGTCTGGAAATATTATTCATGTGTCTTTGTTGCTATGTTGGTTATAGCGGCGTGTTTGTGTGTGACTGATCATTGTACACTGTAAACCCAAATAGTAATGTAGGAGCCATATTGACCAAACCGATGGGTTTCCTTTGACGATGACAACATGGCTAGAAATGCTTTAACGTACAACACCGCCTTTGGGGCCGTGATGACCTCATACATAGTACACAGCCAGATGCACGACGTGTACGTGTGAGGTATCGGGCCACTATGAGCTGTACGCCTGACTTTTGCTTGATGACAAGAAGAGAGAACACACGAACTGAAGGAGAAAAGAGAATTGTCGGCCTACAGAGCAAGACAGTTTTTGACGCGATTAAACCAGCGGTCAA
>JAFBJQ010001194.1:0-29030 GCA_016785345.1 Trinectes maculatus
ATATCGACTTACGAATTGCGATGACAAAGACTATGGCTTGGAATCAGAATACTCGTGATATCGGTCAACAGACTAAGACACACTGGCACAAGACAAAGGGAAACACAGACTATTTAACAAACTGAAGGAGGGGAAACAGGTGGAAACAATCAAGGTGGTGATGACAATCAGGACAATGGGAAACACCTGAAGGGAAGTGGGAAGCGACCTAACGTAAGGAGGGTAGGGTTTCAAAATAAAACAGGAAATAATACCAACACAGAAACAAGACATGACACTCTAATTACGTCGGTGGCGAATTACGTCGTTTCCGTAGTTAAGACACATGGGTCGGCCGGCCGGCGGGGGAGGGGGGAGGGGTCTCAACCCCTACGGTGCGTCAAGAGGGACAAGAGGGACAAAAGGCAATTCACCATAATAAACTCTTAGTTTAGCGTGGTGGCGACATCTGGTGGCACAATGTATGCACAATGGCACAATGAGTGTATCGCCCCATGAAAAAAAACATGTAATAGCCGCACCATATTATAGGCCGCAGTGTTCAAAGTGTGGGAAAAAAGTAGCGGCTTATAGTCCGGAATTTACGGTACTCAAAACATTGCACCTGAATAAACTCAAATATTCAGAACGTCAAACAAAATATTTACCGCTTGCCAACTTAAAATGTACAAGACGTCCTGTTTTCAGTTTGTAATGCTCAAAAAAACCAGGGGTCCAGCTACTTGCCACTCCAGTCCATCATGGAACGGCTTCAGTGGTCCCCCCCAACGACATGCCAACAAATATAATTGTGCAAATTCAGTTGTGCAAATATAATTGTGTACATGTAACTATGGATGTTTTATTGTAATAAAACATTATAAAACAGTATAAAACAATATGTCAGGCTTAGTAAAAATGTGAAATGTCAAATAACATTAACGTGATTTTTTTTAATAAATATATATTTTAGTAGCCGAAATTTTGAATCTTTGGCATGAACAAACTTTCCCTTCTCTGCACTGTATTTAAAAAAAATACAAACAAACATATCTTATAAAAGTAGAAGCATAAACATCTAAAATTGTGCAAATGAGGGAAATGAAAAATATACTAAATAAAACAGAATAAAATACTATAAATAAATGAAAATAATAAACAAACAAACTTAAATTGCAATAAACAATCAGAGCATACTGATTGATGTGGTCAATAAGGCAGTAAAAACAACAAAATAAACAACAAATGTTACTCTCATTCTAAACTTAGAAAAAGCCGACAGGGTATATGCAACAGAATACAACATGGCTGTTTCAGGAAACAATGTTGTTGACATGAACCACATTTATGGATGCCTGCACTCAGCAGGCAGCATTTCTCAGCATTTGTTTATTCTTTTAACAAATAATTTTTCAGGGAGAGTAGCTGATAGAACTAGTCGTGTCAGGAACCACAGAGAGAAGCGCCAATGGTGTGTCTGCAGTGTCCATCTCATCTTCACCATGCAAAACACAAAAAAAATCAATAATAACAACAAATCAAGAACAATGTGACACAACCCTTGTTTGTAGAAAAAACAGAGGTCATTGTGTTTGGACCTAATCATCTCAGGGACAAATTTATAGCTAAAATGCTACAGGCTTAGACTGCTGGGGGACACATCTCGTTACATTGGTGTATCGCACTCTCTCAGTGTTTCCACAGATCCACCGGAGCCCCATCTCACCGCTGTTAAACTGGCCTGCCCTCCCTTCCCACAAACCAGTCTGCTATACAAATAAAATTACCTTGCCTTGCCTAGAGCCAAAATATATTACTTCTTATTTTTATTATGATCAGAATATACTAAAAACTCAGAAACACAAAACAAAAAAGCGATGTAAAAATAAAACATCAAATTTGAGCACTGTATTGAGATCCAATTAAAATAAAATACAAACAATGGAAGGATTCATTTTTATAAATAATTTGGCTCCACTGTACCTAATATTCACACTTACATTATAGGTTTTGTAGAATTCAATGTCATCCTCCCACAGATACACTGGTAATGCACGAAGAGCCAGAGTGCGTCGGATGTTGATGTCATGTTCTTCCTAGATTGAAAAAGAAAAAGAAGGGAAAAAAAGATCATTATTGAAATATTTCACCAGCATAACCAGTCTGTGTCACTGGTATAACAAAGAAATGCTTCAGTTATGTTAAAAATAGTCATCTATCTATGATTCATCAGGATGACTGACTGCTATCGAGGCATCACAAAACAATTACAAAATTTAGTCAATATCTGTAATGTCAACACATTATATGATCAGCATTGTCCCCATGGAAAAGTCGAACATAAACTTACTTCCAAGTCATAAATTCTCAGCATTTCTCGCAGTGCCTCAGCTGTCTTTCCAGTCCCTGAGGCCTTCTGCCAATACAATGCAACTAGTATTGGTGTGTATCGGTCAAGCTCACAGTAAAACTGGTTGCGTGGATTCACGTTTGTTATGCGATGGAACTCTGCAAACACCTGTGCACATATAAATATTTAGGTGTAATGTGGAGTTGTCAAATACTACTAAAATGTTAAATATCAATTACACTGACTAACTATTACTAATTAAAACACACTATATATCTACCTGTGACTGCATTCGTAAGGCTGCCCAGTTCTCCAAGAATTCCCTCACCTGTGGACTTCCTTGAACAATGTGTTGGCGGCAGAGGGAAAAGGTTGTGTGCATGAGCTTTTCTATCAGTATCTGGTCTCTCTCTGTCCTTTCAGTCTCTTGTATGATTTGTACTCTCATTTCCTCCAAAGTTGCCTCATTCTCTCCCCTGGGAAAGTTGGGCAGGTAATTCACTTCAGCTCTTCTGGCTCTTTTGATGTTAGAATGAGGATTACCATTTTCAGGGTTGCTTTGGCTCCTCTTGCCTGCATTGATGGAGACCTCCATACAACCAGATCTGGCCATCTTCGTCCGATAATTCCCCATCTTAAACTTCAAGGCCACCTTCCATCCATAACATCCATTCTTACTTCCCAGTTCTCTGAGGCATGGATGAGCTGCTATTTGAGCTTCAGCAGCCATACCCACTTCCTTGTCATGCAGATATAGCTTGAAGTTGTACATTGTTTCAGCCATGTTTTCCAGGATATTGTGTTTTTGGGCTCTTGTTATTTTCAGTGTCTTCCCTGAACTTTCAAAGGCAGCATTTCCCTGTGCAAGTACATGCTCAACTTCATAAGAAAAAGTTGGCACAGGGAAACAATCTGGCCAGTTCTTCTGACGCTGTCTTAAAGGTACATGTGGGAGTATGTCTGTATCGGAGTTTCCAGTGGAGTATCCATCACTTTCAGACCTCACCACTTTCAATGTACCTTTTTCAGGGAGCTCCTGAATATCCATAAGAACACTCAGCTGTCCATCGAAGTCAGGATCCTCAGATTGAAGGGTAAAGTCATAGTCCAGCCTTGGCTTGAACTTCTCTTGCATTATATTCTTAAACTCTTCTACTGACTGTAGTCGCTCGGTTAGAATGAGCTTCATGGCAACATCTGTTGTAACACAGACACGGAGCACAAATTTCTGGGGAGTAGCCATATCTTCATATGTGTTGATGTTCTGTAAATAAAATAAAAAAACAGTAAATGGAGTTAGTTTGGTTGTGATTAAGAATCATCTTAAGTTATTAGCCGTTTACCTTAGATGAGCTGACATTTCATTGTAGTAATATGAATCGTTTTGGTGTTAAGAGCAGCCTTCCGTCTGTTTTGTATGCAGAGGCAATGTGTCATTGAGCTCTGCTAAAAGGTGGACAATCAGGTTCCCTGGTGCCACTGCAACATCAGGAAGCCCCGACACCATCACAGAAGAGACACTTGATGTCTGCTGATGAGGTTTAAAGAAGGATGGGGCACTGAGACAGTATGCCAGCATGTGTTGTTGTCTGTTTGCTAGTGTTTTTAAAACATTCTTGACGTTTTGTGTGTCCTGTACTACACGCTTGAAAAAGCAGTGTTTTCCCTCAAATCTCATTGTCCACAAGTGGACAAGAGGTCCGAAACAACGTATGAGATCAAGGTAATGCTCAGTGTAGTGATGCTTTGGTCTGAGTGTGAAATCAGGAAAAACTTCCTGCTGGGCAAAGCATAAGCTCTACTATGTCTTTCAAATCCATAAGTACACACCATGCACCATCCCCCTCTGGAACTTTACCACCAATGATCAACGAGACTTGTCTAAGCAAAGGAGAATTTTCATGGTCATTGCCACCAATCGTGTTCGTAACAGTAAAGGTCTTTGGGATAGGCTGAGGTCTGTCAACCTTGTCTGTGTGCTTGTATGGGAATGACATAATTTTTTTGTTTAAATACTCCAGGGTGAAGTATTTATGATGGATCATTTTCCCAATATACAGCGCAAGCTCTACAGGCACAATGCCCTCAAGAAGATCGTGCAGGACATCTGGTGAGAAACCTGTGACTATATGAAAATACTGTAGACCCTGCCTCAGAACACAGTCTCCCTGAACACCATGCAGTGCAGCATCAACATCAACACCATGACTGGCTTTTGTCCGCACACTGAATAGACCACCTCTGACATCATGAGCCTGAATCTGGTCTTTTGTAGCTGTGCAGAATCTACAAATATATTGAGCTCTGAAACACTTTGTAAATCCTGCTAATGCATGAGCTGCAAGGTTATCAGCCACAACACACAAGACTGTTCCCTTTACTGCTTTACCAATGGACTCGATAAATACACCATCTTGCTCAACAGTTTGGATGTCTCTTAACAGAGGACCAAACAATTTTTCATTGCCAAACCGCTGAATGTCAGACACCTTACATAATGCCGCTAACTGAAGCACATGCAATGATGATCTATATTTACTAGGCAGATACCCAGTATATTCAACATAGTTTATGGATTTTACGTGATGTTCCAAGTGGGTTTGCTATTTCAAGATCATCAATGTACAAAAGGAGTGGTAGCTTTAGATCATCTGAGGAAGAGAATAAAGTATTCTCCTTATAATAGGAGCCATCTTGGTGGCTCATAAAATTACCTTCACATCTTTGTTTCTTGAATTTTGTCCAGAATGTCTGTATGTTTGAATATTTTCTGAATCATGTCAAGAATAGGAACATGGACCGCTGTGTGTCCTGACTCTAGCATATACTCTACAGGCTTCACCACAGGGTAGTTATCTCAAAAAATGTTTTCCGTCTTTTAGTTGAAGATAACTATATCTTTAGCTGTGGCATTTACAAGAATATTGCTTTCCAGAGCAGCAGTAACTACCTCGTCTAGAGTATTTTCACAAGTCCACCAACCATGAGGAGACCTACATAGCCTGGAAAAACAGCTTTAAAGCTTATAAGAAGGCACTCCGCAATGCCAGAGCTGCCTATTTCTCATCGTTAATTGAAGACAACAAACATAATCCAAGGTTTCTTTTCAGCACTGTAGCCAGGCTGACTGGAAGCCACAGCTCTATTGGTCAGAGCATTCCACACTCCCTTACAAGTGATGATTTTATAAATTTCTTTAAGGATAAAATTATAACTATTAGGGAGAAAATACACCACTCCCAAACTAAACTAAATAGTGACTTATCAGTGCAAACAGAAATAGCAAGCGCAGCACACATAGACTGCTTTACCCAAATTGACCATAGTCAGCTAAAAACAATAATTTCCTCATTGAAAGCAACAACCTGTATTCTAGACCCCATCCCAACAAAACTCTTTGAAGAAATTCTACCTCTATTGGACAGTCATTTACTAGATATAATCAATATGTCACTGTCATCTGGCTATGTACCACAATTTTTTAAAGTAGCTGTAATTAAACCTCTCCTCAAGAAACCAAGTCTGGACCCAGAAGTTTTAAATAACTACAGGCCAATATCCAACTTTCCCTTTCTCTCAAAAATCCTTGAGAGGGTTGTCGCCAATCAGTTAAATGATTTTCTTCACACCAATAGTCCATATGAGGACTTTCAGTCAGGGTTCCGAGTTCATCATAGTACTGAGACAGCTTTGGCAAAAGTCTCAAACGACCTACTCATGGCTTCAGATAAAGGATTTATCGCTGTTCTGGTTCTTTTAGGTCTTAGTGTAGCTTTTGATACTGTTGACCACCACATCCTTCTTCATAGGCTCGAACACTTAATTGGCATAACAGGAATTGCCATGAATTGGTTTAGCTCCTATTTATCAAACAGACATCAATTTGTACAAATTAATGATAAGTTGTCACAATACGTACAAGTCAGCTATGGAGTTCCTCAAGGCTCTGTGCTTGGCCCAATGTTATTTATGTTATACATGTTGCCACTAGGAAACATCATTAGAAAACACTCAGTTGACACTCAGTTGTATATTTCAATGAAACCACATGAAACTAATCAACTACTTAGACTCCAAGCATGTCTCAAAGACAATAAAACCTGGATGAACCAAAATTTTCTATTATTAAATGCAGACAAAACTGCAATTTTTGAACTTGGTCCTAGACACCTTAGAGAATCATTAGATAATGATATAGCCAGTCTAGATGGCATTGTCCTTGCTTCCAGTGATCAAATAATCAAATATAACTCCCAGGAATCTGGGAGTTATATTTATATATATCACCTACGCAATATCGCAAAAATCAGACATATCCTGTCTCTTAAAGATGCCAAAAAATTAATCCACGCCTTTGTCACGTCCAGGCTTGACTACTGTAACTCATTACTATCAGGCTGCAGCAGTAAGTCCTTAAAGAGCCTGCAGCTTGTTCAAAATGCTGCTGCACGTGCATTGACCAGAACCAAGAGAAGAGAACATATCTCCCCCATATTAGCTTCACTGCACTGGCTCCCTGTGAAATTTAGAATCGAATTCAAAATCATTCTACTCACATACAAAGCTCTAAAGGTATGGCACCAACATACCTGCAAAATTTAATAATCCCATATCATCCTACTAGAGCACTCCGCTCTCAGAATGCAGGTTTACTCACAATTCCAAAAATCCATAGGAGCAGACTAGGAGCCAGAGCCTTCAGCTGTCAGGCTCCTCTGCTGTGGAATCATCTCCCAGCTTCAATCAAGGAGGCGGACACCCTCCCAATACAGACCAGTTAAGCGCCCGCGTCACTGCAGATGCTGCTCCGATCCGTCTGTCAATCTCCCGCTCCCTTCTCCCCTCACTTGTGAACAAGACCCCGAGATACTTAAACTCCTCTATTTGGGACAGCGTCTCCTCTCTGACCCGGAGTAGGCAATTCACCCTTTTCCGGTCAAGGACCATGGTTTCAGACTTAGAGGTGCTGATCCTCATCCCATCTGCTTCGCACTCTGTTGCAAACTGCTCCAGTGAAAGCCGTAAGTCATTGCTTGATGAAGGTAAAAGAACCACATCGTCCGCAAAAAGCAGAGATGAGATCCTCAAGTCACCAACATGACCCCCTCCTACACTTTGCTGCGCCTAGAAATTCTGTCCATATATGTCCACCCCCCACAGCGTACCTCGAGGGACACAGTTGTAAGGCTTCTCGAAATCCACGAAACTGAACTGGTTGGGCAACCGCGCAAGGGTATAGAGCAGATCCATTGTTCCACGACCAGGACAAAAACCACATTGCTCCTCCTGTATCTAATGTTCTACAATCAGACGTACTCTCCTCTCCAGTACCCTAGAGTATAGAGTATTTCCCAGGGAGGCTGAGGAGTGTGATCCCTCAGAAGTTGGAACACATCCTCTGGTCCCCTTTCTTTTTTTTATGATTAACACTTTTTATTTCCATTTTCAATATACAACAATAACAAAAAACAAGCGAACAACAACAAACAGACCCCCCCACCCCCCCGAACAAACACCACCATCTGTGCTGATCCTTTTCTGGTTGCCAACATCTACCCCCGTGCTCCTTCACATAACTGCCGTAGTTACCTTAACCGTATCAATAAAGACATAATGCAGGAAAAACAAAAATAGACACAGAGAGTGATCTGTGGTAAATTCGATACAAGAAGTAAATAAAATGAGCACTGCATTAAAGAGGTATTCTGTTAACAAACAACACAATCAAAGTAACAATAAAAACATAAAATACATATAAAAATATGAAGAAGCACAGTTATACATTTATACATATTTTACTTACACTTGGCGTCTCTCCACTATATAACCCCCTATAAAAAGTTCAAAGTTAAATATTTGCCCCACTTTGCTTCATATAGATCCAGTCTACCCAGTCGTTTATATGACATTTTTTCAAATGCTGCAACTCGTGCCATCTCCACTGCCCACTCTTGCATAGAGGGTACCCCCTCTGTCTTCCATCCCCTGACAAGTATTTGTCTGCCAATCATAATACTAGTCTGGATAAAACTTTTAACATGTTTATCCTGTCCTATCAAAACTGAATTATCACTCAAAACAAATAATCTAGGAATAAGTGGAATTTGCATCTCTGTAATCTCACATAGATTTTCATAAACATTGGTCCAGAATTGTTGGACTTTGTGACATGACCATAAGACATGAATTAAAGTACCTTCCTCAGACTTACATCGCCAGCAGTGTGAAGTGGACAATAATCCTAATCTAAATAGTCTAGAGGGAGTCCAATAAAAACGGTGCATAATTTTGAATTGAATAAGGCGTACTCTTGCATCCCTTGAAACTACTTTAATATTCCTACAAATTCTGTTCCAATCCTCATCGCTAAATGTCAAGTTCAGATCCCTTTCCCATGTCTTCTGCAGAGCTGTAATGGGCCCACTACCAATTGTCTGAATCAACATAGAATAATAGCCAGCTGCCTCATGTCCTTTCCCATAGCTCTTTAAAATTTTTTCTAGGGGCTCTGCATTGTGGGGAACCGATGCAGCGGACCCAAAAACCTCCCCCAGCATATGTCGAAGTTGCAAGTACCTGAAAAAGTGGGACTTAGGGATGCTGAACCGCCGCACCAATTCCTCAAAAGATTTTAACGAACCATCACAGTACAGATCCCCCAATGTGACCACACCCTTCTCCTGCCATATCTTCCAAAAAATGGGAAATTTACCAATTCGTAATTTAGGATTTGACCAAATGCTTGAAGAGACATTTAGAAAGGGATCAAATTTAAATATTCGACCAACCCTGGTCCAAATTAGTTTAAGATGGGCGATTATTGGATGCGTATTTGCTTTTTTACTTAATTTAGTAGACAAGACTTGCATGGGTGACAGAGGGGCCACAACAGCATGTTCCATACCATACCACGGTGGGGCTCTTTCAGGAGGGAGAGACCAATGGGCCAGGTGCCTTAAATTAAAAGCATAATAGTAAAATAACATCTTTGGTAGCCCTAAGCCTCCTTTGTCAGCTGGTCTTTGTAACTTGCTGTGGTTCAAACGGGGCCGTTTACCATTCCAAATAAATATCTTAGATATTCTGTCAAATTTCTTAAAATAACAGTGGGGAATTTCTAAGGGGAGGGACTGCATAAGATAATTAAGTTTGGGGACACAGTTCATTTTCAAAATGTTCACTTTACCTGCCATGGACAAATTAAGAGTTCCCCATCTTTCAACATCACAAGAAATTTTTTGTAATAATGGGTCAAAATTAACTTTGACTAAATCTTTAAGCTGTCTGGGAAACCGAATACCCAAATACAGAATACCTTGCTGAGGCCATTGAAATGCACCTGGATGGAAGGCAGTGGAGGGGCAATAAGCTGTTAAAGGAAGTGCCTCTGACTTGGACCAGTTCACCCTGTATCCAAAAAATTTGGAAAATAAGTCTATAAGGCCAAGAAGACATGGTACAGATCTGCTAGGATCGGAGACCAGTAATAAGATGTCATCGGCGTAAAGCATCAGTTTATGTACCATCCCACCCACAGCGACCCCCGGAAAATCTGTCGCCTCACGTATGGCCGCTGCAAGAGGCTCAATGGCTAAACAGAAGAGCAGAGGGGACAGGGGTGAACCCTGCCTGGTTCCTCTTCCCAACGTAAAATAATCTGAGACTAGCCCATTGGTCTGCACTGCTGCTTCTGGGCGCTTATATAATACATGAATCCATTTTATAAAGGTGTCACCAAATCCAAACTCTTTTAAAATTTTGAATAAATACCCCCATTCGAGCATATCAAACGCCTTTTCGGCGTCCAGAGAGATTGCAGCAACCGGGGACTGGGTGTCAGCCACCGACCACATGATATCAATAAGGCGTCTAATATTATCTGAGGAGCTACGACCGCGAATGAATCCCACTTGATCGGTATGAATCAATGATGTAATCACGCTATCTAAGCGGTTTGCTAAAATTTTTGAAATGATCTTGACATCTATTTGCATTAATGAAATAGGACGGTAATTCTTACATTCATCCAGATCTTTACCTTTCTTAGGGACCAGAGTAATAAGGGCCTGTCTCAGTGTCGGTGGCAGCATCCCCCCCTCTAGCGCTTCCCTATACACGTCTAGTAAAGGTGAAGCTAACTCTGTCGCAAAGCTCTTAAAAAATTCCCCAGTAAAGCCGTCGGGCCCAGGTGCTTTACTTGATGGTAAAGCCTTAATTACCCCTTTAATCTCCTCAATAGTAACATCAAGGTCTAGAAAATCCCTCTGTTCGTCTGTCAGTTTTGGGAGTCCTAGTGGTTCTATAAACTCATGCATTTCTTCGTCAGACGAGGCAGATGTCGAACTATAGAGATTACTATAAAATTCTTTAAATGCCTGATTAATATCTACAGTTGCCGTAAGCAGGTCTCCAGCCGGCGACCTAATAGCAGGAATGGTGGAGGACAACTCCCTCTGCTTTATGTAACTAGCAAGCAGCTTTCCTGCTTTGTCTCCTGATTCAAAGTATGTTTGTCTAGCCCTAAATAGATTGAATTCGACCTTCTGGGATAGTATGTTATTATACTGATATTTTAACTTTGTCAATTTTCTCATGCCACCTTGTGTCATATGTTGCTTCAACTCCGTTTCAGCCTGTTTAATTACATTTTCCAATTCTAGCAGTTCCCGTGTTTTGATTTTCTTATGGTATGATGTTCGTTGGATAATCCGTCCCCTAATCACAGCCTTTAGGGCCTCCCATGCAACACCTGCCGACGATACAGATTGCCAATTAATCTCCAAATAATTATTTAGTTCTGTCCTTAGCCACTCAACATTTACCGGGTCCTGCAGAAGTGACGAATTTAAACGCCATCTGTAAGACTTTCTTCTCTCACTCTGGGGTAGAAGGTCCAAGCCGACCCAAGCATGATCAGAAATAAGAATGTTCCCTATTTCACAACCCATAGCAGAGGAAACAAGTGTTTTGGATATTAGGAAAAAATCTATTCGGCTATAGGTCTTGTGTACTGGTGACAGAAAGGTGTAATCTCTGCCAGAGGGGTTCATGATCCTCCAAATATCTATTAATCCTAAGGATTTACAAATTCTCTGTAATGTTATAGCAGCCCTTGGCACTTTACGCAACACTGCCCCACTGTGGTCAAGAGCTGGATCCATTAAAAGATTAAAATCCCCTCCCAAAACAACAGCATGATTCCCAGCGGTTTGTAATCTCCTTTCAAGGACAGTGAAAAAAGTTTGGTCATCCAGATTAGGTGCATATATGTTAGCCAAGAGCAGCTTCTGAGACTGTATTTCAGCCAGTACTATAATCATCCTTCCCGAATTATCCTTAATTTGCTTGAGACATTTAAACTGTAAATGTTTACTTACTAAGGTTATAACACCTTTGCTCTTGCTAGAGCCTATGCTGTAAAAAACATGTCCAACCCATCCTGCACAGAGCTTCTCGGACTCCTCTTTTGACATGTGTGTTTCTTGAAGAAACACCACGTCATATTTTTTGTTCTTAAGCATCATCATAACCTTTTTTCTTTTAACAGGGTTCCCTAGCCCATTCACATTCCAAGTGGCGAGACGCATTAAACCTATTTGTGAGGACATCCCTGCCTGCGCATTAATAACATACAACCATACATCAAAAGCAATGCCATTACACAGTGGTGGTAACTGAACACAATCCCCCTAAAACTAACAACACAAAGAGTGTGCAACTGGATCTGAACTTTGCACATTTCAACCCCCACAAACCACCCTTCAGCGAAGGTCCGACGGTCCGTGTCTGGTCCGCGAGACACCATTCGTCGTGTCCCCTCACGCGCGTCGCTGCCGTAACAATGAGTCTACACCAGCGTCTTTAATTGAACATTTAGGTGCTTGGGATGAGAATGGAAACACTTCCGTCAGACAGTACTTACTGCATAGCGTCTATGAAAGCCATAGCTTTCCTGGGACAATCAAACGCCCTCTCACCCTCGTCGGTCTCGATCCTCAGCTTGGCCGGGAACAGCATCCTGAAGCGCACCTCACGCTCATGCAGCTTTTTCTTGCACTCCCTGAACTTGTCGCGCTTCATCTGGGTAGCTCTGGAGTAGTCGGGGAAAAGCATAATGGTGGTGTTCTCCCAGCTCATCTTGCCTTTATTCCTCGCTGCCCGTAACACCGCATCCCGGTCCGACGATCTCAAAAATCTGGCCAGTATTGGTCTGGGTCTGTTGCCTGGTGTGGCTAGCAACCCGATGTGCCCGTGGGTTCCCTAGCCCATTCACATTCCAAGTGGCGAGACGCATTAAACCTATTTGTGAAGACATCCCTGCCTGCGCATTAATAACATACAACCATTCATCAAAAGCAATGCCATTACACAGTGGTGGTACCTGAACACAATCCCCTTAAAACTAACAACACAAAGAGTGTGCAACTGGATCTGAACTTTGCACATTTCAACCCCCACAAACCACCCTTCAGCGAAGGTCCGACGGTCCGTGTCTGGTCCGCGAGACACCATTCGTCGTGTCCCCTCACGCGCGTCGCTGCCGTAACAATGAGTCTACACCAGCGTCTTTAATTGAACATTTGGGTGCTTGGGATGAGAATGGCAACACTTCCGTCATTCAGTACTTACTGCATGGCGTCTATGAAAGCCATAGCTTTCCTGGGACAATCAAACGCCCTCTCACCCTCGTTGGTCTCGATCCTCAGCTTGGCCGGAAACATCATCCTGAAGCGCACCTCACGCTCATGCAGCTTTTTCTTGCACTCCCTGAACTTGTCGCGCTTCATCTGGGTAGCTCTGGAGTAGTCGGGGAAAAGCATAATGGCGGTGTTCTCCCAGCTCATCTTGCCTTTATTCCTCGCTGCCCGTAACACCGCATCCCGGTCCGACGATCTCAAAAATCTGGCCAGTATTGGTCTGGGTCTGTTGCCTGGTGTGGATCGCTGGCTAGCAACCCGATGTGCCCGTTCAATCTCTCGTCTCCCTTCCATGTTCAGCAAATTTGGCAACAGCTCCTCCAAAAACTTCACCACGTCTCCCCCTTCTTTGCCCTCCGGAAAGCCGATGAAGCGAACATTATTGCGTCGCGAGCGATTCTCCATGTCTTCTAATTTATCCCATATCTGTCCGACATCTGACTTGCTAGCTGGCGGGTTAGCTTGCCACTCCTGCTCGGTCATTTCCAAGGACTCCACACGCTTCTCCATGTCGTCCATTCTTGTAATTAGGGATGAGAGTTTAGTCTCTACCGACGCGGTGGTGCGACGTATTTCTGCCAGCCCCGTCAGATCTTCAGCTATTTTTGTTAGTGCTGAGTAGATGTTACTGATATCTTGTGCTATATCGTTAGCTTGTCGCCGTTCGGGCTCGTCAGCTCCATCTTGGTCTAGCATCATGGCGTCAGCACCGTGTGATCGTAAATGCCTTTTAATATCTCCACAAGCCGAAGTCTTAGCAGGTTTCGACATTTTTGCAACCTCCTTAGTTAGTATCAAGTATACTGAAAGCTATTATCTCTGGTGTAAATATTTTAAAGGATAAAAGGCAACGACGCGGTGCGGAGCTCCCTACTCCGTGGCTTCTTCTCGCATCGCATCACGTGACTCTATCCTCTGGTCCCCTTTCTTGAAGATGGGGACCACCACCCCAGTCCACCACTCCAAAGGTACCTCCCCTGGTGTCCATGTGATGTTGCACAGGCGTGTCAGCCAAGACAGCCCATCAATATCCAGAGCCTTAAGGAACTGAGGACAGATCTTATCCACCGGCAGGGCACTGCCACCACGCAGCTTTTTGAATGCCGCGATGACCTCACTCCAAGTCCCCAGACTCTGTCTCCTCTTCGGAGAACATGCTGGTGGGATTGAGGAGATCCCCGAAGTATTCCTTCCACCGCCCAATGACGTCTTCAGTTGAGGTCAGCAGCACCCCATCTGGCTGTAAACAGTGTGAGCTGCTTCCCCCTCCTGAGCCGCCGGATGGCTTGCCAGAGCCTCTTTGGGGGTTCTGGCATCCAATCCCGTAGTGTTTGTTCACCTTGCACTTAATCCCGTGCTGGCAGATATTCCCAATCACCTGCACCGCTTGTCTTATGCGAACTGATCGCCATCAGAAATTACGCACCGATAGCACAGGGTATCAACACCCACTCTCTTGCCCACTTCACGGAAAAAGCACACTTGAAGAAGGGGAAAACGTGCTGGAGTGCTCAATATAAATGAAATTCAGTCTCTTTCAACCACATATTTATCACATGAATTTGTTTTATCTATGTTACGGTTAACTTATATTTTAACTTATTTATTCTTCTCAAATAATGTCTTTACAACAAATAAATTCTCAACACCTTCGTCCACTCTCTGTAACAGCTTTTTGGAATTTTTTGTCCAAAAAGTTGCTGCCCTCAGGCTAGCTCACACAGCAGTCAGATCTATCTTAGACCCTGCTCCTCTTCTGCCCTCAGCCTCACTCAACCAGTTCGAGCCACTAACCCTCTCTCTGACATAGTCCATCATCTGCGTGTCACAAACTGCTCCTTCGATACTATGCCTCTGCGTCTCTTCAGAGAGGTTTTTGACTCGGTTGGAGCTAGTGTTCTGATGCTAATCAACACCAGTCGCAGCTCAGGCTGTGTCCCTTTGGGTCTTAAACATGCCGTGATTAAATCTTTAATTAAACAGAAACACCTCGATCATTCCAACCTTTCAAATTTTAGGCCGTTATCTCAGCTCCCTTTTCTATCTAAGGTTTTAGAAAGAGCAGTGTACATCCAGCTTCAGTCATTCTTAGCCCAGCATAACATTCATGATAAGTTTCAGTCTGGCTTCAAACCTGGACACAGCACTGAAACTGCCCTCCTTAAAGTTTTTAATGATTTAATGTTAGCTGCTGACGCAGGTAGTCCTGCTGTCCTGATCCTTTTAGACCTGTCAGCCGCCTTCAACACTGTACATAATGGAATCCTTTTACAGCGTCCAGAGCAGCATGTTGGTATCACTGGCTCGGCCCTCTGCTGGTTCAGGTCCTATTTGACAGATCAGAGTTTCTCTGTGCAGTTAGGTCACTATACCTCCGATCTAGCTCACCTGACCTGTGGGGTCCCTCAAGGTTCCATCCTAGGCCCTATCCTCTTCCTCCTATATATGCTGCCTCTTCGTGGTGTAATCCAAAAACATGACATTTCCTACCACTGTTTTGCGGATGACGCCCAGATTTACCTGCCATTGAGGTCTTCAGCCAAGGACCCAATACAGGGACTTTTAAATTGCTTACACAATGTTAAAACATGGATGAACACTAACTTCCTTAATCTAAATGATGAAAAAACAGAGATCATGTTAAAAGGAAGCTCCTCTTCAGCATGTTCAGCTGACATACTAGGTCCCCTCAGCTCCAGCATACAGCCACATGTTAGGAATCTGGGTTTTATCTTTGATAGCAATTTTAAACTTGATAAACAGATCAGTGCAGTTGTGAGAGCAAGCTTTTTCCAATTGCGTATTTTAGCCTCAGACTCAGTCTTATTTTACTCACAGTGATCTAGAAAAGGTGATCCACGCTTTTATCACAACAAGACTTGATTACTGTAATTCCCTTTATACTGGCTTAGACCGCTCTTCTCTCAATCGCCTTCAGCTTGTTCAAAATGCTGCTGCACGCCTCCTCACCGGCAAAAAGAAGCTCGACCACATCACACCAGTTTTAGCCTCCCTTCACTGGCTCATTGTCTGCTTTCACATTGATTTTAAACTGCTCTTAACTGTCTTTAAAGCCCTGAATGGCTTGGCCCCTGAATATCTCAGTGAGCTCCTGTGTCGCCACACAACACCTCGATCATTCCAACCTTTCAAATTTTAGGCCGTTATCTCAGCTCCCTTTTCTATCTAAGGTTTTAGAAAGAGCAGTGTACATCCAGCTTCAGTCATTCTTAGCCCAGCATAACATTCATGATAAGTTTCAGTCTGGCTTCAAACCTGGACACAGCACTGAAACTGCCCTCCTTAAAGTTTTTAATGATTTAATGTTAGCTGCTGACGCAGGTAGTCCTGCTGTCCTGATCCTTTTAGACCTGTCAGCCGCCTTCAACACTGTACATAATGGAATCCTTTTACAGCGTCCAGAGCAGCATGTTGGTATCACTGGCTCGGCCCTCTGCTGGTTCAGGTCCTATTTGACAGATCAGAGTTTCTCTGTGCAGTTAGGTCACTATACCTCCGATCTAGCTCACCTGACCTGTGGGGTCCCTCAAGGTTCCATCCTAGGCCCTATCCTCTTCCTCCTATATATGCTGCCTCTTCGTGGTGTAATCCAAAAACATGACATTTCCTACCACTGTTTTGCGGATGACGCCCAGATTTACCTGCCATTGAGGTCTTCAGCCAAGGACCCAATACAGGGACTTTTAAATTGCTTACACAATGTTAAAACATGGATGAACACTAACTTCCTTAATCTAAATAATGAAAAAACAGAGATCATGTTAAAAGGAAGCTCCTCTTCAGCATGTTCAGCTGACATACTAGGTCCCCTCAGCTCCAGCATACAGCCACATGTTAGGAATTTGGGTTTTATCTTTGATAGCAATTTTAAACTTGATAAACAGATCAGTGCAGTTGTGAGAGCAAGCTTTTTCCAATTGCGTATTTTAGCCTCAGACTCAGTCTTATTTTACTCACAGTGATCTAGAAAAGGTGATCCACGCTTTTATCACAACAAGACTTGATTACTGTAATTCCCTTTATACTGGCTTAGACCGCTCTTCTCTCAATCGCCTTCAGCTTGTTCAAAATGCTGCTGCACGCCTCCTCACCGGCAAAAAGAAGCTCGACCACATCACACCAGTTTTAGCCTCCCTTCACTGGCTCATTGTCTGCTTTCACATTGATTTTAAACTGCTCTTAACTGTCTTTAAAGCCCTGAATGGCTTGGCCCCTGAATATCTCAGTGAGCTCCTGTGTCGCCACACACCACCTAGAACCCTAAGATCCTCCGACCAACTCCTCCTAGACATTCCTAAAACTAGACTTAAGTCCAAAGGAGACAGGGCCTTTGCTGTGGCCGCCCCAAGGCTCTGGAACAGACTCCCATTCCACATTAGAGCCTCCCAGTCGGTAGAGTCTTTTGAATGTGCCCTGAAAACCGATTTCTTCTCTCTAGCGTGTCATAAATGACCTCAGACAACTTTTCCTTTCCATTTTACTGTGATTTTATTGTTTTTAATGTTCTTTTACTCTTTTTATCTCTGTATTTTCTCTGTCTGTCCTTGTCTTATTTTGCACTGTTCAGCACTTTGATCAACATTGTTGGAAGAAAAGTGCTACATAAATAAAATTGACTTGACTTGACTTGACCACCAGGTGGTGATCAGTTGACAGCTATGCTCCTCTCTTCACTCCAGTGTCCAAAATATATGGCCTCAGATCAGCTGATACGACTACAAAGTCGATCATCGACTGTCAGCCTAATGAGTCCAAGTGCCAGGTGCACTTGTGGACATCCTTAAGCTTGAACATGGTGTTTGTTATGGCCAAACTGCGACTAGCACAGAAGTCCAATAACTGAACACCACTCAAGTTAAGATCGGGGAGGCCGTTCCTCCCAAACACACCTTTCCAAGTCTCAGTTCCATTGTCCTTCCCAGGTTCTTCAAAACGGGCAGATAATATGAACTGCTGTTTGGTGCATAAGCACAAACAACAGATAGTATCCATTCCCCTACCCGAAGGCAAAGGGAAGTTACCCATTCATCCCCTGGGGAGAAATCCAACACACAGCTTAAGAGGCGGGGTGTTAAGAGCAGGACCACCCCTGCCCTCCTCCTCTCACCTGGGTCAACTCCAGCATAGAAGAGGGTCCATCCCCTCTCAAGATTTTTTGGTCCAGAGCCCAAACTGTGCGTTGAGGTGAGGCCGACTATATCAGCCAGAATTGCTCTACCTCTCATACCAGCTCAGACTCCTTCCCAAACAATGAAGTTCCATGTCCCTACAACCAGATAGCTGGGGATCAGACCGCCAAGGCCCAAGGTCTTGGCCTGCTGCCCAATCCACACTGCACCAGACCCATATGGCTCTCCCTGTGGGTGGTGGGCCTGCGGGAAGACGGTCCCATGTCCCTGCTTTGGGCTGACCCCAACCGGGCCCCACGGGCGAAGGCCCGGCCACCAGCCACTCGCCTACAGGCCCCAAGCCTGGCTCAAGGGTGGGGCCCCGGTAATCCTCCGAGCAGGGTACACTGTTCCCTTGATCTTCTTCTCCTATGGGTCTTCTTGGACCATTCTTCATCTGAACCTTTACCCAGAACCAATTTACCATGGGAAACCCTACCGGGGGCTACTTTACAATTATGTAATTCATTGTCCCCCAACACTGCCAGCCCATTATATCAGTGCTGATTGTTTTGATTCTCTCCATATTTTCATATTATTTACAAGGAAGAGCAAACTGTTAGTCAAGACTTATTCATGGAGTATTATCAAAGATCAAACAGCTTTCACAAAACGAAATTAACAGGAATATTGTAGCCTGCTAACAAGATGTTAGCCTCAGATAATTACATTAAAACAGGGCCTTTAACTAATCTGTTCTGTTGTGTGGAACCAAACTGACACTGGGTCATCTGTGGTCTTTTGCAGCAGGAGATATTTTCTACCAGCCCATTCTCTGAGCCCATCATGGTCAAGCAATACAGTGGGATGACGCAACAAACTGAGGACCCGGAGATGCTGTGGGTATTGGGTCCAGTCCTGGCTGTCATTCTCATCATCACCATAGTTATTGCTATTCTGCTCTTCAAGAGGTGAATATGACACAGGTATAACGAAGACACTGTTACGATGAACAGATACAGACATGTGTTTATGTTGGAGCGAAGCATTTCATATGAAAAGTATACAACTATCAGATAAGTATGTTTATAATTTCATGACAGGGTTTAGATTTATGGAGAATTGACCAATGATGTGAATGTGAGTGTAACCCGTTTGTATCTATGTTTCCCTGTGACAGGCTTGTGATCTGTTCAGTGTGATAGGCTAGTGATCTGTGGATGGTTGAATATTTGTATGACATTGTGTGAGAGTTATGATATGTTAGGTAATGTTATCATAACTCTCACACAATGGGACAGGGACATGGGTCCCTGTTCTTATGGGTCCCTGTCCCCATAAGAACAGGGACCCATTTTCCCTTAAAAGAAAAAGATGAGGGATGTAACAGACTAAATAGACCACATAGAACACATTTTTGACATTTTTTAAAATTTTATGGTGAAAGGCCTGATGTGACATAAATATCACTACGCTTTTTATCAGATTTGTTTTGTATTAATTTATCTATATCAATTTGTTCAATGAATATGTTCACAACATATTAAATGTAATCAAGGACATGTTATATACGCATTTCCTGAATGCTTTGAATCTTACCTTTAAGAAAAATACAAAAAGGTCAGTAAATGCTGTTCACTGACTTTTTTGATCGATCTAAATCCAAATTTTGATCTAGTTTCTTTTACTTTTAAAATATCAGCCAGTTGATCATTTTTTGGCCTGAAGCTCCTATGTCCATCCTTCTGCCACCTGATTCAGAATCAAAACATGAAGACTTTAGTTGCTTTTTCAAACAGAACAGCAACTGAGCAATATTTATCGCTGGAATAGCAGCAGTCCAATTTTTGCTTTAAAATACGGTGTTGAGTCCACAGTTTATTTTTACCCTGGGGCCTCTTTGGCTCTACCAACACCCATGAGTCTATGTCCATTGACAACAGTGAAATTATAGAATGGCGATTAAAGAAGCGATCACATGGGTCAGAATTTCATTATAAATCTATCGATTGCAGGTGAAATAGTTGCAATTGTGATGCCAAATTTATTTCAGGTCACAGGATTGGATCAAATAAAGAGTTCAGGCAGTAATAGTCGTGAAGTTCTCTGTTCATTCTGACACTGTATGGTACAAATGTTGCTTTCAACTTTTGAATGATTTTTTCTCTCTCTCTCTGTTATTTAATGCCTTTCTCCTTTGCTGTAGCAAACAAGAAAGGTCAGTGACTCACTCCCTATTAGGGTTGGGTATCAAAACTAGGTGCAAGTATGGAACCGGGGTGAACGTTCACGGTAGTAATTTACAATTTGAACTTCGAAACAAGTTTGGAACAAGGCCACAAAATAGTATGCAGCTGTCTGATATCGTGATGCCACTGGTTTGTGGATTTTTTGCCACTGCTCCATGCTGTCAGGATCCACTGGAAGACTTGAGCAAAAGTTGCTCTTCGTATTCGGCTAGTTTTGGTAAATGATTTCTCACCCTTAGTCATCCAAGAATCCCACTCAATTTATAATGCCACTTTAAATGCATGATTCACACCGATGTCGAGTGGCTGCAAATACTTAATTGTGCCCCCAGGAATCACAGCTGGAATAAAGTTTGTCCTCTTGATGAATGCTTTCACAGAATCTGTTATATGGGCCCTCTGTCCCTGCTTTCCAAAACGAGTAGTTTTTTTTTTCTGTGAAATTATCCCCTCAGTCACTTCCCATAGCACTCTGTTAGCTGTCTCCAATGTCTCATCATTATATGCAGCAGCTCTGTTTCCTTCTTTGACAGCCAGATCGATCGCCTTTAACTTGAAAGCTGCATCATATGCATTTCTTTGTGTATTTTCCATGATGAGGGTGTGTGCATGAAGCGCAAAATGACTGATCTGAAGAATTTAGTGTGAGCGCGTTTGATTTAATTCGAACAGTTTCATTGTTCCACTGTGACCTGTTTGGTAATTTCATTGGTCTGATGTGACAAGGCTAAATGTTTTGGCGGCATGAAGCACGTTAGCTCGTAAAAATCCATAAATTAGCTGTATCATTGTTTAAGCCACAGCATTCAAATCGTGTGAAAAAAGTACCGGTTTATAGTCCGGAAATGACGGTAGAATAAAAATAAAACAGAATAGAATGAAATAAAATATCTGTTTGTCTATACACTAGTGTACAGAAACAGTATACTATATACAATACATACAATGCAATATACAATCACCCAAGAGCTTCACAAATATTAATTGAAACAGTCAGTTCCAACATTTTGGGTATTACTGACAATAATATACTCTCTTGCTGAGACTGAGTCAAAAGTCTGTCTTAGCCCTGTGGCCGCGGCTTGCGCACTGGTGCGTAAATAATATTATATGCATATTTTGTCAAAAATACGCTGGACGGAGTGTCGCCGAATCTCTGGTTCATCTTGTGTCGTTAGTGCGGAAGTCAGTTGATACACATCAAAGCCAAAAAAACACTCTCCTATTGGTCACGACAGCTGTTCTTCAAAGGATACAGAGACATCAGCCCTTTAAACTTTAAAGGGATTTCCTTTCCGGGGCAGTAGAGGGGGGTAAAAGCTAAATGGCTAAAGCTAAACCAATGTTCAAAGACTACAAAGACCACAGTACGTAGTGCTGAAAGAGGAAATGACGAATGTAAACCATGAGTCACAGCCAGTTCACAGCTGCAGCTGCTAGGCTATAATGGCCGCTGTTGGGCCAGGCTGCATTCTCTTATGTCAAAAACAGTTTTTGCTTTCTAAGGTCTCAAAACAACTTGTCACCTCTTCCTGTCCTGAGTTTTCATGGTGACCCCTGCTTATGAAGCCACCTGGTTTTCCCCACAGGAAGAAAACATCTCTAGCCAAGGATGAACAGATGGCAGGGATCAAGGACTCACTGCCAGCCCATGACTCAGATCCTGCAGAGCTGAGGAGAATCAGTTATCAAACACAAGGTATGGATACAAAAACACACACAAAGATGGAGAATAGAAAAGAAAATGATATAAGGTTCACCAGCGAGGTGTATGAAGGTCTATGAAGGGAATATGGAGTTTAAGCCCTATGACGAAAATATTGATTTGTGAATACAGTGATCCCCCGTTTATCACGGGGGTTACGTTCCAAAAAGAACCCGCGATAGGCGAAATCTGTGAAGTAGAAACCTTTATTTTTTTACAGTTATTATACAATGAAATACTCCATAAAACATTGAAAGCAAGGAACAAAACCTTTTTACAGGCCCAAGCATTTGTTTAAGAAATAAAAATAGAAGCGTTTTCTAACAAATAACTATGATAGTTTTTAGAAATACTGTAAAATAATCATTTTAATAATCAACCTACGCGGTTGGACACATTGTGACTGACGCGTATTTCACAGTTCCTCTGACTGTGCCTCTTCGTGCTGACTCCGCTCCGCTGTAGCGTCTTTTTCTACTGAAGGCCGTGGTGCAGGTGTCTTTGTCGGTGCAGAACGTTTTGTCGACATTGTGGGTTTTGTCGTGGAGACAATATGCAAACATGTAAATTTGCCAAGCCGAACGCATTCTGTACTGGACAGAGACGAGGCACGGAGGAGACTGATTGACATTGGCCTACAGTCCCTTAGCCAATCAGGACACAGAGTAAAAGATAGTGAATGGGTAATTGATGCTGGTGGAAAGGTGAATCACTGTGGTGAGTCCGGTTAGAACTCAAAAAAAGACTCAGTTGCTGTAGTATGCTGATTTAATGACTTTAAACACTACAAACAAACTTTCTCCTATTTCTCTCCTTCCTGACTCCTCTGCTTGCGTGCGAGACTGTCGGGTCTAAGCTCCGCCCTTTAAAGGGCCAGCGTCTCCGTCCCGAGCACAGCCTTTTCCACACAGAGCACAACGCGCTTGCATATACTGTAAAAAAAAAAAAAAAAAAAAAGGATAACAAACTGCACTAAAAAAATCCGTGAAACAGCGAAGCCGCGAAAGGTGAACCGTGTAATAGCTGGGGATCACTGTATAGGCTATACAGGAGGTCCTCGAGTTACGACGGAGATCCGTTCCTGAGAATGTGTCGTGACCGAATTTCGACAAGTCGGAATATACATTCATATGTAAGGTAGATACTAAGTTGTGCCACTAGATGTTGCTATAACACCACCCTAAAATAAGAGTTTACTGTGGTGAATTGCCTTTTGTCCCTCTTGACACACCGTAGGGGTTGATATCGCGAGTGTAATGAGCATTTCCTTTAGATTTCTGATATCAACCTTGTAGACCCTGTGTTGTGAATAAACCTACGGTATTGCCACGATCCTGAACCCATCTGTGTCTGTGTGCATCTCCTTACCGGCTGCCGCTGCACCCCCCGCCAGCCGTCCATTTCACATAAGTAAACACAACGCAGAGTAGCCTAGCTGTGGGGGTGTTGGAGAGCCGGTACCAACTAGTTCCCATGCGAAGTCTGTACGTATTTACGGGGCAAACCGCTGAAGCCGAAACAAGGAAGTTCATGGGAGATGTGTTGTAACCACGAAAACGTCGTATCTCGAGACCATCGTAACACGAGGACCCCCTGTACATATAAAATTAGATTGATTGATTGATTGCGTTACCAAACTCTGCCTGTCAGAGGAAATGGATTTTATCCACTTGAGTGTAAAGAAGACTTATTATCACAGAACCTAAAGTGCCAATGTTTTTGAAGGATTGGCATACACCTTTTTCTGTTTAACAAGAAAAAGTAACAGCAGAATGTATACTGTATGTATCATGATAGTGTTACTATATATTGATAGTGACAGATAACATTTTACTAAATGTACTATGTGATCTCTTGGTTACATGATAGAAGCTTTATTGATCCCTTAGGAGGGTTCCCTCAAAGAAATTAGCATTTCGAGCAGTGTCAGTGCAGGCAACAATAGGAGACTTGAGTGAAGACAATAAAAAGTATTAAATAATTAACACTGAAATATACAAATATAAGCCAGTAGATAGCAAGTGAGTCAGGAGTATGCTGTATTGGATTCTACTGATAATATACTGTATATAAATAATACAGGGGGTCCTCGAGTCACGACGGTCTCGAGATACGTTGTTTTCGTTGTTACGACACATCTCCCGTGAACTTCCTTGTTTCGGCTTAAGCGCTTTTCACGTAAATATGTACAGACTTCGCACGGGAACTAGTCGGTGAGCGCTCTCTCGGCGGCAGCCGGTAAGGAGATGCACACGGACACAGATGCGTTCGGGATCGTGGCAATACCGTAGGTTTATTCACAACACAGGGTCTACACGGTTGATATCAGAAATCTAAAGGAAATGCTCATTACACTCGCGATGTCAACCCCTACGGTGTGTCAAGAGGGTCAAGAGGGACAAAAGGCAATTCACCACAGTAAACTCTTATTGTAGGGTGGTGTTATAGCGACATCTGGTGGCACAACTTAGTATCTACATACAAATACATACATAAGAATGTATGTTCCGACTTACGTCGAAATTCGGTTACGACACATTCTCAGGAACGGTTCTCCGTCGTAACTCGGAGGACCCCCTGTATTAAATTATATTGCACTTCAACAATACAGCTGAAGTAGTACTGTTGCTAGAGGGAGGAGTTATACAGTCTGATGGCCTATGGGACAAAGGAGTCTTTCAGTCTGTTGGTTCTGCACTTGGGAAGGAGCTCCTCTGGCTATAAATCACAATGTGCAGAGGGTGACTGGCATCATCCATGATGCTCAGCAGTTTGTCCATAGTCTTCTTCTGTGACACCCCTATCAGATCAGAACCGGTCCTGAATTTGGTCGGGACCGCCTAAAGTCAATGACCAGCTCCTTGGTCTTCAAGGCACTGAGCTGCAGATGCTTCTTGTGGTACCAATCAGCAAAGTCCCTCACCAGGTTCCGAAACTCCACCTCTCTGTCATCCCTGATGCATCCCTGATCCCAACAATGGCTGTTTCATCTGCGAACTTCTGTATGTGGGACAGATCCGAGTTGTAACAGAAGTAAGCGGTGTACAGGTTGAAGAGGACAGGGGCCAGCACCGTGCCCTGCCGTGCTCCAGTGTTGCTGATCACAGTGTCAGACGTGATGTTCTTCGGCCTGCTGTACTGCAGCCTGTCGGTGAGGTAGCCTGGTAGATCCAGGAAACGAGGCAGGGGTCCACTTGCATCATGTTCAGTTTGTCCTGAAGCATGTGTGGCTGGATGGTGTTAAAGGCACTTGGGAAGTCCAAGAACAGGATCCTCACAGTGCCATTGCCCTTGTCCAGATTCGAGAGTACTCCGTGTAGCAGGTAGAGGATGGCATCCTCCACACCAACACCTGCTCGGTACAAACTGCAGACTGCAGGGTCGGGGGTGGTACCATACTAACATATGTGGGCAGCCAATTAGCGCGCGCATTGCCACTAACAACAACTAGACCTGAAAAGGCTAAGGACATTCAACGTTCCCAAATATGCCAAACGGAAACATTTTGGACAGCTCGCATGCCCAACTACATCACTTTTCTGATGCCAGGGAGACTGGTTATGGTACAGTTTCATACCTCTAGTAAAGAAAGTAACAACCCCAAAGATGGAACTGATGGGATTCTAAAAGCAGAGTTGCAACTAGAGTTGGAAAATTCAATCTTCTGGACAGATAGCACAAAGGTGCTAAAGTAAAGTATGAACAGTATGAAACAAAGCACTTTGTGGCCAATAGGATCGCCAATATAGAAGCCAATAATGCCTCAGAATGGAGGCACATTGATACCAAGCAAAACCCAACTGATGAGGCGTCTTGCAGGGTGAAATTTGAGTTTCTTCTCACATGTACCAGATGAATCCATGGAGAGAAAATGGCCTACTAACAGCGTGGAACTATCCCATTTCAAAGTCTGCTATTTTTACACAGCTGTAAAAAAATGGGTACTTTTATTCAAAGTGTCCAGTGGGTGGATCTTTCACAAGCCAACTTATCCTAGGAATCATTACATGCTAATGAAACATATGGGTGACCAAGATTCAGTAAGAACAGTGGTTCAGATTAGCTAATGATGCACTGGTAAGGTTGAGGCAAGCTGGTAATGCAAATAGAAATTCCTCACGAAATGATAGACGCTCTGCTATGGCCTATTGTGGGACCTATGCATCCACTAAAAACACACCTCGCCCATGTGTCACCCCAGTTATTGTCTCCAGTTAGCTCTGAGCTTTCAACATGTATCTGCACTTTGGTTTCACGATTCAGTTTGTGTGTGTGTGTGTGTGTGTGTGTGTGTGTGTGTGCCTGTGTGTGTGTGTGTGTGTGTGTGTGCGCGCGAAATTTTCTAAATATGTAATTTGACTGTACTGTACAAACTGTCATTGTAGGGATGACAGAGCATCCTCCCATTGCTGTGTCTGACCTGGCAGAACAGATAGAGAGACTCAGGGCCAATGATGGTCTGAACTTCGCTCGGGAATACGAGGTAGCACTTTCTGCTTTTACACATGTCACATATACACGTGACTCCAATACTACTTTATGACTGAGTTGATTGCTGGTTCAACTGGATTTTGGCACCAATGTATATGAGAAAGAATTAAAATCATTCCTGTACAGTCTATATGTCTAAGACCTGATCAGATTAACTGCGTTTTGGAAATATATCAGATTATTAAAATAGATGTAAGGCGTTGTTAATTTATTGTCGTCTTCACTGTCACATAACAAGTCTCTGTATTCTCATCACTATATTGCTCTTAAATTACAAAAGGGAATCAGAGATTGGTCTGTGTGCAAAGAATAATTTTTTAAAAATGGAGCATGAGCAGTGGTTAAAGTGACCACTTTAACCACTCTAACAGAACTCACCAATTACATAATTCCATCCATACAAAAAAAAGAAGAAAATAGTTATAGGAGAACATTCTTCACAATCTTCACAATAAGAAACAAAATATCCTATATATATTACAAGAGTAAGAATTTCTGCAGTTTGGGCTTTGCTGTACATAGACATTTCTCTCACATTGAATAAAGACAAAATTAGGACATACGCACTACAACATATTTAGAATTTGCAAATGATTGTGGTCATGTACAAAATAAAATTGGGTGTCTCATAAGTTAAATACAGTTTAATATGTTCAATAAAGAAATGTTTGTATGTCTCTTTTAGGTAGCGTGATTGGCATGTCAAAGCATTAAAGTCTGACAGACAGCTTTTAGACATTAGAGTCACTACCTGTTTTGCCCACACGTGGATGAAAATTTTAAATAGCTCCCCTTATTGTTATATACTGCCCAGAGACAGATACCCAAACTTTCCTAGTGTTGGGGAAGGAAGGCCACAACATGTATTAAACATAACCTCACATGGGTACCAACTGTGCTGAACCATGGAGGGTCAATTTGGTTATTAGCTAAATAATATTAATGATTATCATAGATAGTAATGTTTACTATAAATAGTAGGTCTCTCCTTTGTTCTCCCTGAACACATGGTTTGAGATCTCATCTCATCTCATCTCATTACAGAATTCCCCTTCTCCACAACTGCTGTTATATAACAATAACACTTTTGCTATAGTTCTAGAGGTGTAAGATCACTTACTCCTTTCCTTTCATCAGTGCCTGTGCTCCTTGGTAATATCAGGAGGGACTGAGGTGGAATGCGGGGTTAGAATGGCCTAAAATGTATTGTATGTGCATGTATGTATCCAGGTACCTTACAGTTAGTCCTGGCTTTTTAATATTATAAAACCACACACAGGGGGGGCAAATGAATTTCTGTATAACAGTTGTTTGTTTAAAACAACAAATAGGAATAAATGTTTGTCTGCTCTCTCTCTCTCTCTCTCTCTCTCTCTCTCTGTACATGTGTGTGTGCCAGTCTATTGATCCTGGACAGCAGTATATGTGGGAACACTCCAACTTGGAGGTCAACAAGCAGAAGAATCGTTATGCAAACATTATTGCCTATGACCACTCCAGGGTCATCCTCACACCTGTAGACGGTGAGAGACAATCTCATCCAATACATTCTCATATAGTGTCAGGTGACATACTCATTTCGAAGGGCTTCTAGTCAGAAACTTTTGGGATGTTTTGTGATTGACAATTTGAATTTCCTAACTTTGCGGAATTTTGTTAAACACCTTCAGGATTACCGGGGAGTGACTACATAAATGCTAATTACATTGATGGCTATAGAAAGCAGAATGCTTACATCGCTACACAGGGGCCACTGACAAAGACACTGACTGACTTCTGGAGGATGGTGTGGGAGCAGAGAACCTGCACCATCGTTATGATGACGCGTTTAGAGGAGAAGTCTCAGGTGAGCCTTCAGGTTTGTGGTGTATTGACTCACCACCTATTTGATTTACCAGCTAGTTATTGTATGGTAACCATGTTCATGATCTATGTTAGCTAGATCTATGTGTAACCAGACAGGTCAAGGTGCTGCGCGCATGCGCATTGTTCAATGAAGCAGCATGGCTAAGTAAACAACAATGAGCAGCATGTCGGTCTCCGTCTCTTCAATATACAACATTGGCGACGAGGATTAAAGCCTTTTTTCTTTACGGGGAAGGAAAGACACACGGTGTCGGTACTAGTGAGTACAATGGCCCTGTTTGGACGAATTGATGAATTTAAGCCGGAAAACGAGCCGTGGTCGGCTTATATTGAACGGCTTGAACAGTTTTTTGAAGCTAACGACATTGCAGACGAGAAGAAAGTTGCCACGCTATTGAGTGTAATGGGCGCAACTACATATGGACTTTTGAGAAATTTAGGGCAGCCCCTCAAGCCCAAAGACAAGACGTTTGACGAGATAGTGGCTGTTCTTAAGCAACATTTTGAGCCAAAACCGTTGTTGGTGGCAGAGAGATTCCGCTTCAACAGGTGCAATCAGAAAGC